>OU343045.1:3849557-4324875 GCA_910593735.2 Ectemnius lituratus
GAAACGACGGTAATAACCAACTAAGCCTAAAAATTGACGAATACATTTTGAATTTGTAGGTACTGGAAATTGTTTAACAGCTTGTAATTTCTTTGGATCTGGTCGAACGCCTTTCTCAGAAATAATGTGTCCTAAATAACATACTTCTTTACGGAGGAATTGACATTTGCTAGTTTGTAAAGTTAAACCATTTTCACGCAATCTATTCAATAATTTTCGAATTTTTATTTCATGTTCTCTCAAAGAAGAAGAATATACAACTATATCATCGAGATATACAAATAATTCAGTTCCTTGTAATCCGGTTAAAACTTGATTCATAAGACGTTGGAAAGTTGGTGGTGCATTTTTCAAACCAAAAGGCATGCGAGCAAATTCATAATGACCAGTGGGAGTAGTAAATGCTGTTTTTGAACGATCTTTCGGATCCATTTCTATTTGATGAAAACCATTAGCTAAATCAAACACTGAGAAATATTTTGCTCCTCCTAATCTATCTAAGATTTCGGTTATCTGTGGTAATGGAAATTTATCACTAACTGTTTTATTGTTAAGAGCTCGAAAATCAATAACCATACGCCAACGCTTATTACCTTGGGCATCTGGTTTCTTTGGTACTATCCATAAAGGTGAATTATAAGGAGAGCTAGAGGGTTTAATTATCCCTTCTTTAAGCAAAGCCTTTACCTGATCGTCGATCTCTTTCTGATGCACTGGCGGATACCTGTACTGCCGGGTGTTTATGGGTATATTGTCTGTAGTATGAATGGAGTGTCGGAAGTTGGGTGCCTTTCCCAAATTGTCTCCAGGTAGAAAGAACCTGTCCGAGTATTCTTGAACGAGTTGCAGCACATGTTGCCGTTCCTCGCTGTTCATGTGGTCCATATCGAGGGTCTTCTTAATTTCTTTGATTCGTTCTTGAGGTGATGTGAATTTATGGCCGGAATTCTTCATGTAATAATCTTCTTCTGATGAACTAATGATATCGTACGGATAGATTTCTTGAGGTGGCAAATCGAATTGAACATCTCGATTGCTCGTATTAGTTGCCATTACGTGGCAAGTGCCATTATCATTGGAAACTGCTGCTTCGCCAATATAAACATCGTCTTGGGTTTTAATTCGCGGTAAATAACCTTCACGAAGAGTCGTATTTGCTAAACGAACTGTAATGCACTGACTGGTCCGTGCCGGAATCAAATGATCCTTTTTCGTCGATTGATTTTCCTCTTCTTCTGGACTTTGATAATTTATGAATCCTATGGGTTTGGTCGGTCTATCTCTAATTACGAGGGTTTTATGGAAATACGAGATTTCAGCCTCTTCTTGTAATAGATAAGCGCTACCGAGTAAACCACTAGCTGGTAACTGAAGATTCTTTATCACGTAGAATAGACAAGGTGTCTCTTGGATATGAAGAGTTACGGTTCCCGTTGTAAGTATTGGAATGGAAGCAACTCCAGTTACTTCAATTTCTTCTCTATGAATTCTTGCTTCTTCCAAATTCAAAGCTTCAAACGTTATCAAATTTACGGACGCTCCTCCGTCCACTAAAAATTCTCCGTGCCCACCTTTAATTCCGGTACTTTAACGCGGATCTTTGGAATCGGGGCTTCTTTGATTACTGGTTTCTTCGCGGATTCTCTTGGAATCGAACATGTTGCTGGCGAGGTTGCTCGCTTCTGTTCACCTGATCGCCAACCGGGTGAACGCGATCGTAGTTTAAATGCTGTGCATTATGGGACTTATTATCGTTCCTCTGCTGAGTGAACGAACTACCAGGCTGAGCATAATTATCGCTCATCTGGGCAGAATTATGTGGTTTCTTAAAATTAGAGAAATTGCCATCGCGGCTTTTGTCCTTGCAATAGCAGCACTGACAGCCCTCGTGGTTCTGATACCTTTCGACCCTTTCTTGTTGCCTTGGATGCTGTTGTTGGGACTGCTGATGGTGGAAATTTATGAGACCCGGGGTCCTAGAGTTGCCATGCTGTACAGCAAAGGCGGTCGGTTTTCCGTAACCCCGTGGTTTTTCCTCCACTCCAGATGTAGTCTCCGTTTGGGATCCATGGTGTCGGCTCCAATTCGGGTTGAATGGTCGTCGGTTGTTAAAATGCCGGGGCCGGTCATTGTTTCCGTAACGATAACCATACGAGTCCCCCCGATCATTCTCACTCCATCCTCGAGTGATCTCCGAGACCTCTTCAAACACTTCTTCTAACTTCTTAAAGTTCTTCGGGTTCACTCGCGACAAATACCGTTCCGGTAACCCGTTTACAAATTTATTAATTACGCCGTGTTCCAAATGCTTTAGTGCAGCAGGTCTGAGTGCCTCTTCATATTCTTGGTTCACTGCTGCGCGAGCATTATGCATTATGTGACGCGTTCTGTCTATGTAATCTTGTACACTTTCATCCCGGTAGATCCGTAATCGCGAAATTTCGTCTTGGAAAAACCACAAACTTCTACCCGGGGAAAAACATTTCTTTAAGTGGTGCAACAAAGCATTCAAGCTTGTGAACGTCTCACCATCCACGCTCTCTCTAGCTGAACCCTTTAACTTTCTAATTATTGCACTTCAATAATTCAATTCTAAAACTGACGGCAAACCATGTGTGCCATCCTCAACACATTGAACAAAATATTTAAGTTCATTTCTATTGCCGGAAAAATTAGGAACTTCTTGAACATACTGTTGAATAGTTGTTTTGAGTTTCAATTGTTCCATAAAGTCAGTAAGTTCTGTTTCCTGTTTAGCCATTGTGATAATGTAGTTTTAACAAAGCACAAGGAGAAAAATAACTTTACTCAACAGTCTATGGACTGATATAATCTGAGTATCCCACCGCTGTCACCAATTTGTTACGAGCCAGGCTTCGCGAGTCCTAAATATGCTCTGAGATCGTGCAAAGGGCTATTTCACCTTTGCCAGACTCGAGTCTTCTAGTTCCCAATCGGCCCTATATCAATCCTGGGATCGTGCTAAGGGCTATTTCACCTTAACCAGACTCAGGTCCCTATTCTCCTGTTTACCCCTTTATACTAGTTACTTCCAAATAACTCAGAACAGAACTTGGGATCGTGCTAAGGGCTATTTCACCTTAACCAGACTCAAGACTGGACCTTGTTAATTAAAAGAATGGCTAGTTACTTTCAGTAGCTCAGAACAGGTCTTGGGATCGTGCTAAGGGCTATTTCACCTTAACCAGACTCAATCCTGCTCATTGATCATGAAAGAATGCCCTAGGCTAAAGTTAAACCTTACTATTGCTCGCCGGATACACCTTGAGCGGTAAAAGTGTATCCTTGTGGGGTCTTTTATTATTCCTTTCCTTATATGTGCTTATTTAAATCAAGGATGACTGAACAGGAATTTCCAATAAAGAAGCAATGATTTTTGTAAATAAAACTAAAACAATGATCAATATATTCTGAATGAAAATACAGTACAAAAATAATAATGAGAGTTTCAGCGGAAGTGAAATGTTGTTACAATATACTTAAACTGAGTTCGTATTACGTTACGATATTGAACGGGGGAGAAACTGACGAAAGAACTGTGACTTGCCTAACGATCGCGATATGACACGATGTACGTACGGTAATATTGACTGGTTTCGAAGGAGACTAATGCTCGATCTACTACGATGTTCTTCGCTGGTCCGAGTGACAGAGCTTCGCTGTCGATGAGAGTTCGGAACTGATTCCCCCGCTTTCCACTAGAATTTAGGGCTTAAATACCCGAAAACCCAGTGAAAAGGGGGTATGGTGGGAGTATAGGGCGCCAAGAGTCTGACCATGCTTGAGTTCTAAGGAACTACACAGATGCACCAAGGGCACGCTGCGTTGCTCCCCTACTAGAAACCCATTAAAACTAGAGATAAGACGGAACGAAAGGAGTCGAAGTCACAGTTTTAAGGCTCGAAAAATACGCAGGAATATTCTATGTAGGAAGCTAGCGAGTTATAATTATTGAATCTACGTGTGAAATAATGTTAAGAAAAGTTGTCCGAGAGGATGAACATGTAACAGGCGCACCGACATACACAAGGGTCGCGCACACGAAGCCGACTCAAGCACCGCCTCAGATGACAGAGTCAGTGACCCAGTGCACCAACCGCCGCTTTATGATACCGAACAGCTGACTGCACGAACTGACATACCTGCAGACATTCCAAACCCTCAAATCAGAAACACAATTATAGTAACGCAAAGTAACCTTCTAACACAAAAGGACAATATTGCATATTTCCTTTCAGCAGATTGCGTCATAGACACCTTAACCACACAATTCTTAAGAAAAAAAGGAATTATTAGTACACAAACACTCTTAGAATCCGACCCACATGTAGGCGACATTCCAATCGCACGTCGAAAGACAAGACATTATTTTGGTATGGTATGTAAAAACAGAAACACAGATAATGTAAATTCCCACACTATGGTAAAATGCGTTAAAACACTTTTAGTCACCCTTAAACGGGTCAAAATTAATTCATGCACAATACCAAAAGACCGAAAAATTGTCGACCAACCAGCATGGTCAAACTTGAAAACATACTTATATTCACACACCATACAATCACGAGTAACAATTACACTTTGCGAAGGCCTGATATCCGTACCACAAACATCAGAAAAAGAACTGATAATGAGAGAACTACACAGCTCCACAATAGGAGGTCACAAAGGAATAGAAAAAACATATAAAAGAATACGATTTCAGTATTATTGGAAAAACATGAAAACAGATATCACCGCGTTTATAAAATGTTGTCTTGACTGCCAAAAGAACAAACTAGTACGCGTAAAACCCAAAGCACCAATGATAATCACAGATACACCCGCCGAACCTTTCGATAAAATCGCTATTGACACTTGCGGTCCACTACAAGAAACTGAAACAGGATACAAGTATATACTTACAATTACCGACCATTTCAGCAGATTCTCAATAGTCATACCATTGAAATACCAAACTTCTGTAGAAATTGCTAAGGCAATAGCGGAAAACCTAATTTGCATATTCGGAGCCCCACGAGCAATACTATCCGATCAAGGCCGATACTTCATGTCAGAAGTATTTAAGGAATTCACAAACCTTTTTAGAATTAAACATTATAACACTTCCATATACCACCCACAGTCAAACGGTATCGCCGAACGAGGTCATCACACTCTTATAGAATACTTAAAACACTACATTTCCGAAGAATGTAATTGGGACCAATGGCCCCCATACGCAACCCTTTCGTATAACACAAGCGTACACGATAGTACCGGATTCACACCACACGAGCTAGTTTTTGGAAAAACAGCACGAACCCCTTCAGAATTTCCACCTGTAGAAACAATACTCACATATGACACATACTTACGCACGCTCACGGAACAGCTGAAAACGATTCACGAGAAAGCAGTAGAAAGACAAATCAAAACAAAAGAAAGAAACCAAAAATATTACGACAAACGAACCAAACTTTTCTCCAGGCCAACTCGTATTCCTAATCCGAGACCATAAAAAACACAAACTGCAAAGTAACTACATAGGCCCATTCGAAATATTAAACGTATTAGATAGACACAACGTCAGACTAAAGATTAACAAAGACAAAACAAAAGTAGTTCACGTCGACAAAATAAAACTGGCACATGTTGCAGATGCCTCGCATCGTGTGTAAGCGCCGAGACCCCCTCATATCAAGTAACACCACTTGCACACAACCCAGGACTGCGATCAGAAATCTTGGGCACGCTGAGACCATATCACACGGAATGGACACTAATCACCTACGTAGACACAAAAGGACTCGCCTTGGAGCGCGAGCAGATATGGAAAAACATAAAAACAACAATAGAACTCTGTAGAATCCTGAAACCAACCTGCCTAACCTACGGACACCTCAAAGTATTAGCAACCAGACTACAAAACACTATGACATCGGAAACAATCTTACAAGAACTCATCCCAAACATCGATACAGCTAGAAGACGAAAGCGTGCACCGCTAGAATTTATTGGCAAAATTAACAAAGCCCTTTTCGGAACTCTAGACGTAGACGACGGAATACAAATAAATACGCAAATTGAAATGTTAAACAAGAACACACAAGAAATAGCACAAATTGTTAAGAATCAAACACACATTATAAAATCACCAATTCAAACTTGTTGACAAAAAAATAGCACTAATAACCGACAAAATTTCAAAACAAATAGGAAATATTACCCTAGCAGCGAGATTAACTGACAATAATGTGAGAATACTCCAACTAAACCAAAAGGCAATGGAATATGCATCCGAAATAGATGTAATGTTAACACAACTCGAAATAGGCATTAACACACTTACGACCACCATACTATTTGCAAAGAATGGACAAATACATCCACAAATATTAACAGCACAACAAATATTAGATAGTGCGACAACTATCCGTAAACATTGCAAAAACGTGGAATTTCCGATACCACTAGATAGCCGATTCATACCGCAACTCCTTGAAATCACCGACCCAACAATATTTCACAACGGAGCGAACTTAGTTTATATTCTGAAAATACCACTTCTAGACCACGATTCATACAAACTGTACGAGCACTTACCAGTACTCATTCCTCAAACCAACACACACAATTCCACATCTAGATTCGCATACATAAAACCTTTCATCAAATACACAGCAGTCTCAGCAGACTTTGAATATTACTACAACGTAAATAACCTGAAAAATTGCAAATCCATGAATTCGATATACATATGTAACAAGGAAACCCCGTACAAAGAATAGACGATAACGCAGAATGCGAAATACAACTTCTGTTGAACCCAAACTTTAATAATTTAAATACATGCGATATACGACTTAAAACGCTGACGCGTACATATTGGTCTAAGATTGAAAACACAAACAGCTGGTTGTTTGCAGCACCCAAACGAGAAACACTATACATCACGTGCGCAACGGGAAAATGATTCATAGAAAGCATAGAAAAGACCGGAATACTCCACATTAACGAATCATGCACCGCCAAGACCCAAACAACAAAACTTACACCAACAAGTAACATAAAAACATATCGAAACACGAACTTCTCTCACACCATAACACTAAACATCAGCGAAATGATAGAAAACTCCATCGACCTTGAAAACCGAATTAACTTAACGGAAATTTTGAACGAAACAGAACAATTTACACAAACAATGGAATCATCACTCACAGACGACGAGCTCACGGACAACGAAACAAAACTAAAAACGAAAATCGCAAAAGCCAAAGACATAGGAAAAATGCACTACTTACATAACAGACTGTCGACCATAGAGAAATTTGTCAAATATACAGGTTTCTCAATTGGACCACTAGCACTAATTTTCGGACTATGCTGGAAATTCTCCCTATTCGGTAAACTATCATCCATTATCAATGTCATAAGAACAATCACACGCAGACGTAACCCAGAACGAGAACCACAAAATGAAAACAGAACCATAGAACAACCCCAATCCACCAGAATCCAAATCCTAGCGAATCTTCCCCCACAAACAAGCAGTAACCAAATTGAGATGATCCCGGTGCAGATACTGCAGTGCAATAGACAAAATATCATACCATGAAACGGCAAATGTCGCATACCCCCCACCGTCTACTCACATTCTTCTCTTCCATTTTAGTTAACACACAAATAAAAACAAACAAAACAAACAAAATGGACGCACAAGAGATCGCACAATGCCCACTGTGCGGCTGCGAGATGCCTCGCTCTCACCAGCAGCTCCACATCCAGAGATGCACAAAAAATTACGTTTCAATCATCCTTGAAAAACCACGTCAAATGTTTTTATGCCCGGTGTGCCGCATAGAAATGTGCGGCCAACCACTGGTCCAACATATCAACGGCTGCTCTGCGAAAGCAGAAACAAAATACCACACATACACACACATGCAAACAACAACAATCACACCAACGAAAACATCCACACCAACAAAAACACTTACACTAACAAACACACCTACAACCTCCCGAACATCCCTAACCACCGACAACTACACACAAACAGAAACAACCCTGCACCACGAGAGATCAACTCAGACATACAGAACTTCACACGCGAGTACACGAACACAAACAGAGATAACAATAAAACCCCAATTGCAGACTAACACCAGAGAACCACTAGCAGGAATAAAAAGAAACTCGAGAACCACCACACAAATACGTACACAACGCATCAGAGGCAGAGAACTACACTAAAGACACCAACAAAGGAACACCAGGAACAGCAACATACATATACAACAAAACATCAGACATCAAACAATGGACAACAAAAATACAGACCAACCACCACTCTCCAATTGGGGAGTGCCCTTGCTTCAGACCCCAGACAAACCAACTCACCTCCACTGGTACGGACCAGGAGGAATTAACAGACAAATCGAAGACCAGCCACCGATAACAATAGATCCTATACTACGACTACACAAAACACGAAGACAACCACAGACCACAATACAAGACAGAAGACTAAAACAGAGAAACGTAACTGACAGGACAAGAACACTACTGAACATACGTACTAGACTATATACTAACGACACACATACACTCCGAAAGGAATTACGACACATACATAACACAAAACAGTATATTAACGAAAGCACACAAACACACATACGATACAGAGACGAGACAACGCAAACAGATAAAACAATTTTCAAAGCAATGACCACACAAGAAATTGAACAAATTATCAAACAAGCAAAACAGGAATTACAAACAGATACATTGACAGATTAACGAACACATTAGACAAACAACAACTATAAAAGCATACACTAACCAACAATTACACACTTGCTCACAAGCAAAAATCTCGAAGCAATGTCAACCTAGATTTAAGCACACATATATATATATACATACATATATATATTTTTCTATTTTTTTACCCATATTAGATCTAAGTACATACATACATATACATACATATTTTTTCATTCATATTAGACTTAACTACATACGCATATATATAGATACATCTAAAAATTTTCTGTTACCACTACTAAATTTAAGCACACACTAAAAATGTACACACACACTTTTATATATATACCCTACATTTTATTAATCGAATATTATATATATACAGACTAAACATAAACAAGCACTTTTATTCAAACAAACCTAAGAACCTCCATAGAAAGCAACCACACTAAACAGGAAGCCTAAAGGACAGATGCAAGGAAAAACACACTAATTGGGACAAACAAAGGAAAACTAACAGTAAAAGTAACAAATCCTAACACAAAACTGGTAAAAAGGACACAGTATGGTAACAATTTACCTTTTACATATTTCACACACACCTGCCCTCTCCTACCATAAACAACCAAGAACCTACTAACAAAAACCAACAATGATAACATTATGTTCCAAGAGATCTATTTCCAGATAAAACGAAACCAAAAACAGGACACCTAACCAGAGGAATTATTCAACGCAAGGAATCACACCAACACCACCCAATTGAATGAACCACAACATTCAACGCAAGGAATCACACCAACACAACCCAATTGAATGAACCACACAGCAACATTCAACCACATCACATCAAGACACCACCTAACCAACCCACATGTATGCCACGGAATGCCACATTTGAAAGCGGGGGAGTGTAACGCGGCACCCGCGTTATCAACGCGCGGACCTCAGCATCCCGAGCGCCCCTCCATGGGACCGAGTCGCCGTTCCGGGCACTGGGCCCTAGGCGGGACAGCAGTCCCAAACTCGCTCTCGCCTCGAAAGGTCGCTAATAAAGCCTAGCCCAAATTCGGAAGTGTCTTTCTTTCACCCGCTCCTGCTCGCCATCACAATGTGTTCTGCTCGAAATCTGGATAGCGAGTCCCGTTTGGGACATCAGTTGATGGTTTTGTTCGAGAGAGGCGTTGCCTTGGCACGAGGCACTGATTAGGCGAAGCGACTCAGTGCCTCGTTGCTAAACGTGACTTAGTGGCTAGAGGCTCGTTATTGATATCAAAATGTATCATGGACTTTGAACACTGCATTATCCTCTCGAAGAGAGGATTTGACGATATAGCTAGTTTGTGCAATCCGAGAGCCAGCTTTGGGCTCGGGCGCAACATCTGTGCCGAATAGGTTTTGTTGGGTGTCGCGAGTGTACGTTAGCTTCTCCCCGAATATGGAATTGAGCGACCTTGACAGTACTCTATAGCCCGGAAGCTGGAAATTCGGGGCGTCCTTGCTGCCTTCGGACATGCAGTCGCGGGATCTTCGATTGGCTACAGCGGCCTAGGTATGCTGGCGACTTTTTATGCTCACGCTAGGGTGACTGGTGCCATTGGTTTGTGGCTGCTGCGTAGTTGTATCCGGTGCGTGTCGCGCCTCGGCGCGGTTTCTCCTTCAGCGACGGGTGGCTGACGGCACGGCTGGGTCGTCTGTCCCACGGGCACGACGGCAGAGCAGCTCGTGCAGTTTGGTTGCGGCGGGGCTGGATTGGTCGCAAGGGCTGCAGATTCAGGTCCGTCCCTCTCGACAATAGTCCGTTTGCTCGGCGTGCACCTCGGTCCTTCGTCGGGGATGAGCTCCAAGGGGTCCTCAGACTATCCTCGACTCCTCCCAGGACAAGCGGTCAACCGCGGGCTGACGGTGGCACCTCAACGAGGTCTTGGTCCGGGTGGGTGGCGACTAGGTCGCCACGAACTCTGCACTATCCCACCGCTGCCACTAAATTGTTGTGCTGTAGCGCGGTTAGGCGTAGGGCGGTATTCGGATAGGCGGTTCTGGAGTTCGTGAGCGGTTAAAGAATTGGAATTCACCGAACTATCGACGGTTAGATGATTTATTGAGAAAGAACTGAATGTGTAACAATGGTACAAGCACGCGGATAGCGTAAGTGCTCTGGCGAGATCTGTTAGAGCTGAGGCGTCGGATGTCGGCGGCAATCCTTATATTAGCTCGGGATTTTCGTGGGCTTACAGTTTTGGGACGGGCCGCGCCTTGGTGACCGGGCAAGGCCGCCTGATTTATTTGGACTCTGTACTTATGCTACGCTAGCATAGATGCAGCTGGACGCTGGCCTTCGAGAGGCGGCGATGAGTCGGGCGCTTATGTGTTGGGTGTCGGTGAGGGCACAACATAGTCATTTATGCCAAATCATTACGGGAACACGAAATCAAATATCACCGACTGATAGCAAGGCTGAGAGACGCCAACTTAAAACTACAACCCGACAAGTGCGAATTCTTGCGAAGGGAAGTCGGTTACCTCGGTCACATAATCAGCGAAGACGGCGTAAAACCCGATCCCAAAAAGATTGAGGCAATCGAAGAATTCCCTATTCCTAAGACACCCAAAAACATAAAGGAATGCCTGGGACTCGCAGCATACTACCGCAGATTCATTCCACACTTTTCCAAGATTGCAAAGCCACTAATGGACCTCCTCAAAAAGGACAAGTCCTAATAAATTAAAACCAAATATTTACTAAGAACGTCTTTAAAAATTAGCCACCGTCATGACAAAATGTGATAGTATGGACAGCTTCACAGTCGTATCCACAGAAGAATTTGGAAAGCTTGAAAATGTTACAGAAGTAGGGAAATATAAAGAAATCCCATTTAATCACAAAGGAAAATATATATCCGCAAACACAGCTACATGTTTAAGTGGAGCGTATTTGGCTTATCGATCATATGTAGTTAGTAAAGACAAAGAAACAGTGGAGGTAGTTGCGAGCTCAAAGTGGGAACTTCTTAACACTATAAGCAATGCTATTTACTTACTTAATCTATTCATTAAACCAAGTGCCATTCAAGATGAAGGGATTGAGGTGAAAAAAAGAGCATTTGTTGACGAAACTAGCGCAAATGATAGTTTAAAGAGTATTCTAAGCTTCTTTTCTTTTTACAAAGAGTTTCAATTTTGGTACAATACATATTTAGAAGATTCTGATGCAACTGTCATTTTCAAAGAGTGCAAGCTGGGCAATGTCGGGTCTATAAATGACTTAGAGACTATTACTGACGGTGAACTGAGGATGAATATCCATCTCATCGTCTTATTCCTTATAAGGAATTATGGATCTGATGACAAATTAATGTCGTATGTAAATAAAAGAGTGCAAGCGATATCTGTGGTACTTGGTACCGGATCCAGATTAATGCTCTCTTACAAATCATTAAATGCAATCTCAACTGACATGACTCGTTGTCCTAAGCTACTCAGAATGATCTTCTTATTTGTCAAATCATTCAGCAACCAGTATAAAGGACTTGAAATGGGAATTTCTTTTATTCAGTACCAGAGATTAGTAGCCTTTAACCAAATTAACTCATTTATAAATACAACTGCCAAAGTCAAGGCACATCGTAATAGAACAGTTCTTTCGGAAATAGCCAAGTATATACATGTTTGGGAGGGCAAATACAATGAATATAGAGAATTGATGCGATTTGTCAGGTACCTCAAGCCTTCAGATTCAGACATGAACAATTCCAATTTCCCTAATCTTTCAGCGGCTGCCATTTCGTGGAGCCAAAAGATGGGAAACAAAACATTTGAAGGATTTACTGTCCAAGAAAGTAGAGTGACTGTTCCCAACTTAAGGAAATTGTCAAGAAAGTCAGACACTCAAGAACTTTACACGTCAGGAACCACAAAAGACAGATTAACTAAAGATCAGCTTCGAGCCGCAGAACGAATAGGACTGCAGTTAGATATGCTGAACACGTTAGAAATTACTAAGAGTGAAGAAGAAGAAGAAGAAGAAGAGGAAGAAGGAAACCTTTTCGAACGGGAAGTAATACAGTGCGACGCACAACGCACAACCGTGACAAAAATTACCCGAGTACGAGATTGTCTGTTGCATCGAAAGGACAACCATTGCATTTTCGTCCACCATGACGGTACTCCCTACAACGAAGGAGCAGCAGAATATTCCACGCTAGGCTTATTGCCTACACTTGGGAATCTCCTACCCGACCGACCACTGGTGATCCCCATCGGGACCAAACATCGGGATCAAAAATCGTCATCCCTTTGAAGGAAACCAACGCAACCTTAACGTCACAAGATGTAATCACCGGTTGGAGAATGCTACGCGTAGCCATAGAAAAGTTACAGCTGAAATCAATCAGCATCAGGAAAACCGACCTTATGGACGAATTGCCATGGGGCCATATCATCAATAGATGTAACGACGTATTGAGCGATCTGAACGTCACAATCGCTTTTTGTAAAGGTTATACACGAAGCACATTCATCCGCAATGGGAGGACACAAGGGTGTTGGCCAAACGTACGCCAGACTCAGACACAACTACTATTGGAAGACCATGAAGCAGGAAATACAAAATTTCATACGCCAGTGTCGACACTGCCAAGTTAAGAAACTAACGAGGATCAAGACCAAGCAACCTATGATACTTACCGACACGCCAGGAGCTTCCTTGGAGAAGGAACTCCCCGAGCCATTCTCACTGACCAGGGAGCAAATTTCACGTCCGCGCTAATGAAGCATGTCGCGCGAAGATTTGGAATCAAACAATATTGTACTACCGCTTATCACCCTCAATCGCACGGATCCTTAGAAAGATCGCACCATGTGCTAGCCGAGTATCTGAAAATGCACATAACTAAGAACACTAATTGGGATGACTTGTTAGAGTTAGCTATGTTTTCCTATAACACCAGCCAACATGAAGGCACGCGATTCACACCGTACGAACTAGTTTTCGGAAAAATCGCGCGTGTACCCACTAGTAACCCGCCAATCGAAGAAAATATAGATCAAACGTATCAGGACTACCTAGCCAACCTCTACAATCAAATACGCGATGCCCAAGAGCTAGCCAGAGAAAACCTATGTCAAGCTAAAGAAAGATCTAAAGCCTATTACGATAGACGTATTAATCCCCAAAACTTCAAAGTCGGAGACTTAGTATTCTGTCTGAAGGAGCCTAAACGCGGTAAATTTGCCGACCAATACACCGGGCCGCATGAGGTCTTGGAAATGTTACCAAACAATAACTTCAAGATAATGTTTAAAAGTAACCCGCGCACGGTACACATGGACAAATTGAAACTATCACGCGTGGCTATCCGCCACACTGAATCCGATGTATAACTTAGACGCAATCCAGTGTAGAATAGAAATACGACGGCTTCCAATCTAAACACAAACGATAGCAGCATTAATTGCATTACAGACTAGAAGGGTAGAATCAGCCAAACCAAGAGAGTGATCGATCAGAAATTACCAACTTCCTCACCCACATCATGGATATCGACGGATTCATCGTGGACAAGGAGTTCCTATGCAAGGATATGGCAATCATACCCGTCAGACCTAACGCGACTTCTATATCAGCAAATTTCATACTAGGAAAAAGCTACCGTTCGCTTTCACGCCGCGATCAAGTATCAGCAAATTACGTGACGAAGTTTCTTCATGGACTGCAATTCAATGACGCAGGAATCGAGACACTAAAGCAGGACGACATGATATGCGCAATCGAGGTAGCGATCAGCGATAGCGCTCAGCCTTTAATTGGCTATAAAGGCGGAAATTACGAAAGGGACATTTTGGGACATTTAGGGACAATGGGATGCCCAAAGTTCGACCAATTAATACTCGAACACGAGCACCAGCGGTTCAGACCAATTAAACCACGGTGCAGACTGCACCGACTAATCCACGAAAAACTGGATAGAAGGAATTTTCACTGTTCTATTTACGAAGTCACCGTATTTAGAGATTGGTATTTAGCCGCGAAACCATACTTATAAACATATTGTTACCACAGTATGCGTCACCGACCATCCATAAGCAACGAGTAACAGGTTCACTCACGTTTATACAAACCCTTTCCTTCTCCCACCGAGAATTGGAAACCCAGACTTAACCTACTCAGACTCTGCGAAATTCTTTCTTCTATACATGGTAGAGACCCAACACAGATCTACCACAAATTGAAAACAGACCTAATTAACTCAGATTCGGGTTAACGCTTGTCAACGTTAGGATGGCCAAGCACGAGGTCAACTGGACCAACATCCACGACAAAGACGACGAAGGAGTCGACTATATCGCAGTATTCCGGGAATTGTTGGGCCAGTACCTTTGCGTCAGAATATGGTTGCACGCGAAACCCGGCGAACGAACACTCTGTCTAGAGTGCTACTATGATTTCGATGCACCCGACGGCTATAGGGGAAGAATAACTCACCTGTACACCAATCAAGGATTTTGGTGCGACGTATGCGACGTCTGCGAAGACCATGTATATTCGGAACAGCGACCCATGACCGAATGCAACGAGTGTATGCATGAATTTGTCAGGGTCATGTTCGACTGCAAAATTGCCACCAACGCACTAGCGGGATAAACAACTTATATTTAGCTTTAGTATATCTAGCTTTAAGATTGCGCCAATATTTGCTACCCAAGGGTCTCACCACCCATGCCTAGTGATTGGGTAACATTTCGTGTTACAGAAACGAGGAAGACCATATCGTCAGCATGTGTTTCTCCCGTGGCGTGAGCACACCCGAGCGCCAGCCTCGAGCTGAACCGGACGAGGAAGAGTATGAGTGCGCACGTCGATGGTACTACGTGTCCGCAGACTCAGGCCTCGTCTGCCCGCCCTGCTATCGTATGAGGCCGAACCCGCTCGACTTTTGTCGAATCGGCGAGCACTTCACATACGGGACTTACTATAAACGTGTCGTGTGTGAGGAGTACTGGCGTGTAATACCACTGCACATCCGCGGAGTTGAGGAATGCGCAGAGTGCCAAGCAACGCTAGAAACACTCAGGCGTAACGCAGTAAACCACGCCGACGAATAATAGCAAAGAAGGTTGTATCGTGTCAGCAAATACGTCGCCGCTGCAAGCTTAGCATATCACAACAGCGCACGTCGCCTGCATTCAGGTGCGACATCGACACCCTGGTTATAATGTTAGGCCACCGTCGTGAACCTAGTAGGAATACTACTGCGTAACCACGGGCTAACTAGCCAGCAAATGGGATAGTAAACGATGAAGCGAGATTGGTATTCACATATCGCATTGCGCCTAAACCACTCTACTAACGGTCAATGTTACAGAACCATGAGCCCCCTGAATTATGCTATTATCTGCTTCGGCTACACTATCGTAGCCACGTCAGGATTGATAGGATTCGATTGCAGAGGACGCCATCTAAATGTAACAACAATTTCGCTCCTATCAAGGGGCGACTGCCAGCCGCCAGCAATTCGGACCAATTCAACCGAGGTCTACGTACAACTACTACAATTGTCCGAGTTCGAGCACACGAATGTACTGCAATGGAAGATCAAGATATCCCGCAATATCTACCACAGCGGAATGCATTCACACATTTCGGCCGTGCACAATGGAAAGGGCGAATTCCTCATGGACGTCGATTACACAACTTGCCTGCAAATGCACCGTGACGGTTCGTTAAAAATTGGACCCAACGGAAGTGTCGTCACCGGATTACGTACCAATGGAACCGTGACCAGACCACTCACCTTCGCTGGAACCATCGCAGTAAATGGCGCATGCCAAGGTACCCAGTACTCAGATCCTTACGGTACATAGGACGACGTCATAGTGCAAGGGACAGTGGAGATCGCCTTGAAATCAGCCAGAGTACCAGTAAGACTCCACTCCGGAAGGGTATTGCTAAAATCAGGAACCACGTGCCCCTTGACGGACGGACATTGCCTTCCTGCAAATTTAACCATTACGACGTTCTCTACGAAGGCGTCGCTACGGAGATAGAAGAGTTGGGAGCTCAACGGCAATATCCGACCCTGTATACCTTAATTGATAACGGCGTCACGTTCGGGCTCACCAAAACCAAGGACACGCGGGTGTGCGGGTATACTATAATGGGCACGGAACACCAAAAATTATTCGTCGTAGAGACCATAAGGGGAAACGCGTTCATGGCAAAGAAACCAGTCGCCGTGGACAACCTGGACATTTTCACCTACGTGAACTCAAAATTCGTCCACGTGGAACTTCACATCCGGTCGCAAATGACTTCGTTATACAACGACGTCCTCGAGCAACGATGCACGCTGGAAAAGCAAATGCTGAAGAATTCACTGGCACTCGCAAATGTTGCGCCCGGTGAATTCGCCTACTTCCTGGGAAAGGGACCAGGATAAGTCGCCGTCACCGTCGGAGAAGTGGTGCACATACTGAAGTGTATTCCCGTAGAGGTACGAATCAAGAAGACCGATGCCTGCTACTCGGAATTACCAGTGGAATGCCGTAATGTGTCATACTTCCTGATACCTAAATCACGAATAATTACACAACACGGAAGTGAACGAGATTGCAGTCATTTCTTACCAGTAATGTACCGAGTCGAGGATTCCTGGATACAATTCACCACAAAACCCATCGAACGCAGCGCACCACAGCGACTGCAACCTATGACAAAACCATCATGGAAATACTTGACGCGAGCATCCTTGGCAACAAGTGGAATATACTCGCAGGCGGACTTGGATAAACTGCGAGACCACCTTATGTTCCCTGCTGAAAAGCCGGCAGTCCTGAATTCCATTGCGAGAGGATTCACCGGACGAAGTTTAACTAACCCGTCTATTTCTCTCCGATCATTCCTCGACGAACAAACTATCGAAGGAATAGCGCAATCAGCCGCTAAAAGGATGTGGGAACACTTCATGACTTTCGGATCAGTGAGCGCAGGCATTATCGCCATCTACGCCACATTCAGAGCCATTATGATGATCGTAAATACGATAGTCTTCTATATCACTATAGTCTTCAATCACACATCATCTCATCCGAAGGAAAGAAGCCCAAACATTCGCTCCTAACGAAGGAAGAATCGAGTATGTTCACGACGAAGATCCAGCCCACGCAGAGGCAAGGCCACCAGAGTCATGCAGGAATTACAACAAAGACTTTCCGCCATCAACGCTCAGCGAACGAACATTTAAAAAATTGTATGTTCGTTCTGGATAAAGGGGGAGGTGTGACGTCCGACGCCGTCTTCTTACAGTAAAACTCGCCTAAAATTTAAACTTAACATGCGACGTCTCACACCGTCCCAGATACACGTACAGCTTTCTTTTTTTTCTCTTTTAAAATTTTCGTACTTCTAGAATTTGGTAATTCCAAGCACACGATCTTCCAAGCGCCCAACGCAGCGGGGCGAAGGCCGCGAGAGTTTTTGGAAAATCGCTCAAGGTCGGCTCGAATTTCGCTGAGTCAGCATATATTTTCTTATCTATATATCGCTTAGAAAAATTGCTGACGATGCATATATCATTCGAGGTCCGTTAAAAATCTAAAATGGCCGAAGGCCATCATAACACATGACATTTTTATATTATCGATAACAGCAGTGAAAATTGCGAGCCGAGCTCTTCGACATCGGGTTGATGTCGCTACATTGAGTCTAATGTGTAAGATTAATTAAACATCGTATTATATCCACGACATAGATTAAGCGTAGTCTTTAACACTACCAAAAATTTAGCCTTTATCCGCTTGCGTAAAAAGCATTGCATATATATATATATATATATATATATATATATATTTTGGTTTATATATATATTTTTTTTGACGGTTTACTACTTGCGTTTAATTTGTTTGTGTTTATTCGATAAAGTGTTTAAGTCGGTTCGCGTGGACGCGTAGTTCGCGGCGTTTCATTTTGATGGTGTAGGTTTCATTGTCGTGGGTTTTTATTATCTTGTAGGGCCCTATCCAGATGGGCGTGAGCGTTTTGGAGCGTCCGCGTTGCACTATCTCGTCGTGTAAGAACACGTCATCTCCAATAGTGGATCACAGGCGTTCGCGTCGCTGTTGCGCGTATTTCTCGTAGGTGTAGGTTAGTGTGGGTGGTAGCAACAGGGAGCTCGGTAGGGTGGCATTTCGTCCGTAGGTAAGTTCGTACGGTGTGAAACCCGTTGCGGAGTGGGGGTCGTGTTGTAGGTGAACATCGCGTAGGGTAGCCATTCATCCCAGTCAATTTGGTCCTCTCTAACGAAATTTCGCAGGAAATTCCGCGACGGTCCTATGGCTTCGTTCTAGGGCGCTGTTTGACTTGGGGTGGTAAGCTGAGGCCTGTATTTTATCGATATGCAGCAACTTGCTTATATTTTTGAAGACATCGCTGAGAAAGTTGGTTCCTTGGTCGATAAGGATTTTTTCAGACGACGAAATTTTTAAGTGACGAATGCTCTGGCGACTGTGTCGGCTTCTTGGGTTTGTAGGGGAATAGCTTTGATGAATTTCGTCAGGACGTCTTGAAACGTCAATACATATTTATTGCGCTGTGTCGTTTCTGTTAGCGGGCCTACGATGTCTAGTGCGCATTTTTCGAAGGGTCGGGTGGACGTGTTGGTAATTACCATGGGTACTTTCCGTTCCTTTCCCAGTTTGCTTTGTTGGCAGGTTTTGCACTTGGCAATGCAGGTCTCTACGTCGCGTTTCATGTTTGGCCATGAATGGGTTAGTCGCAGTCTGGCTAGAGTTCTCTTGACTCCCAGGTGTCCGCCGAGTGGGGCGTCGTGGTATTCGTGTAAGATGCATGTCTTATCGTCTTCGGTGAGGTCGGCGGTTGCTTCGCACGGGTCTACAGGTGGCGTTTTTGTGTCGGTGGCGTCGTTGGACATCTGAGCTTGGCCCCGGGTGGTCACGTAGATTCTGCTGAGGGCATCGGCGTTCTCGTTTTGCGTGCCTTTCTTGTAGTGGATGTCATAATCATATTCTGCCAGTCGTAATCTCCATCTGGTCAGTCGTGAGGCGAGGTCGGTCACGTTAAATAGCCAGGTGAGCGGTTTATGATCAGTGGCAATGGTGAACTTGGTGCCATAGAGGTATGGTCGAAAGTGTTGGGTGCCCCAGACTATTGCCAGGAGCTCTTTTTCGGTTGTGCTGTAGTTTTGTTCGGCCTGGTTGAGTAGTCGGCTGGCGTAGGCAGCCGGTCGGTCGCGGCCTATTTCTCCTTGGGATAGCACAGCGCCCAGCGCCTTTCGAGAGGCGTCGATCGTAAGAACGAATGGGTGAGTGAAATCGAGGTATTGAAGTAGCGGTGCAGTGGTGAGCTTGGCTTTTAGGCTGTCGAAGGCTTCCTGTTCGTATGAGTTCCACTTGAAAGATTGGCCTTTCTTGGTTAGTTGTGTAAGGGGTTTGGCTATGGTCGAAAAGTCAGGAATAAATCGCCTGTAGTATCCGGCTAATCCTATGAATGATTGGAAGTCCCTGAGCTTGGCGGGGGTGGGGAAGTCACGTACGGCGCTTATTTTCGACGGGTCCAGTTTTATTCCCCCCTTACTTATAATGTGTCCCAAAAAGATGGTTTCCTTACGAAGGAAATGGCATTTCGATGGTTGCAGTTTTAGGCAGCTGGTTCGTAGTCGCCGGAGGATGAGTTCGTGGCGGCTCTGATGTTCCTGTAGTGAGCATACACCACGATATCATCCTGATAGTCGTAGCAGGTGATTCCTTGTAAGCCGGACAGAACGGAGTTCATAAGTCGTTGGAAGGTAGCGGGTGCTCCTTTCAGTCCGAACGGCATTCTTTTATATTCGTAGTGTCCGTATGGTGTGGAGAACGCTGTTTTTTCGCGATCTTCCTTTTTCATGCGGATTTGGTGGAATCCGGAGGCCAAGTCGAACGTGGAGAAATATTTTGCGCCCCCTAGTTGGTCTAATATGTCGGTGATATTGGGTAGTGGGTAGGAGTCGCCCACTGCGACGTTGTTCAACTTTCGGAAGTCTACCATGACTCTGTACTGGGGTTTCCCAGTGGAATCGGATTTTTTGGGGACGACTAGCAGGGGGGAGTTCCAGAGGCTGTTGCTTCGGCTAACGATTCCTTCGTTCACCATTTTCCGCACTTGCTTATCTACTTCGACCTTATGGACTTCGGGAAGTCGGTAAGGCCTGGTGTTAATGGGTGCCGCGGTCTCTATCAGTGGTATTGAGTGCTCGGCGCCCCTTGCGACGCCCAATTGGTCTCCGTCTAAATAAAACACGTCGTCGTACTTGCTGCATAGGTCCACTAGCGTCGTTTTCTCTGCGGTGTTTAGGTGAGCGGTGGCTAGGTCCTCGCGTAGTGCTGGCATTCTGCTGTGTCCCTGTATAATCGTGACGCTGGCTTCGGGTCCGCTTTCGTTTGTGAGGCCAGCGTGGTTGTCACCAGTGAGTTCTTCCATGGTGACCAGGAGGGCGACTAGCTGGTAGTCGTTATCGGTCGTGTTGACAATTGTGACTAAGCATTTGCCGTTTCTTTCCTCTGTGAGGCTGTTGCCCATGTACACGCCCGGAGCGATGTCCTGTTTCTCTATTATGCCTTGTCCCTTCCCGGTAATATTTATGGTGGCAATGGTTCCTGTACGCGGCCTCAGCACGACAGGGTCGTCTTGTGGGGCCTGTTCTTCCAGAGTGATGAGGGGGATTCTCTCGCTCTCGATCTCCAGATATTTTTCGGGCAGCAGACACGAGGTGTGTTGGCGCAGTAGGTCGTAGTCCAGGATGCCGTCGGCAGCGGCGGGGGAAATCATCGGAGACGATGTGGCAGGGGTGATAATTTTGCTCCTGATTTGCATATGTAATTGGATGAGGCAGATCGTCCTCACGTCGCCTTTTCCAATCCCGGTCAATGCGTAGGTGAGCTCCCTAGTTTCTACTTGGGGTAGGACCTTGCCGATTTTAAGGAGTGTGATGGGTACGTGTTGGGTGGTGCCGGGACGCTGAGTCTAGTATAACAATCCTTGGCGACGTGTCCCGGCCGGTTGCACCTGGCGCATCGGATTGCAGACGACCGGCGTCGGTTTCGTGGCGCGTTGCGATTAGTGCTGTCGGTGGCACGCACGGGTGCAACGCCCAGTATTCTTTCTTCCTCGGCGGCTGCAGAGACAGCGGCGTGTAGGTTGTCAAAGGAGCTGGATCGTATTATTCTGCGGAGGCTTTCTTTTAGGCCCGCTGAGAAATTGTTGACGGCTTGTTGGCTTAGGGACTCCTCGAGGGCTGAGTTACCCTGGGCACCGTATTTGTCGGATAGGGTGATGGATTTTAATTCGGCTAGCAATGCCTCTACCCGAGCGGGCGCTATGTGTTGGGTGTCGGTGAGGGCACAACACTTGACACAGCAGCTAAGGCTACTCAACACTGCTGATGTGGGGGCGAGAGTGTTCGAGCGGGCAGCTGCGATTACTCGAGTGGCGTCTCTTTCGATGGGCCTGAAAGGCACACTGCAGAAGGAGTTGACGGATTCTACCCGCCTCATCTCAGTTGCCACCGCCGAACTCTCCATGAGGGTAAGCGCATCTCGTTCGCCCTCACAGGAGAAAAATGAAGTGGTCGCGCTGCTGTACATGTTGTGCCCTACGTGGTAACGGCGCAGAGCGGATAGTGGGATCGGAAGAAGTCAGGCTCGTAGCGTTTTTAAGGATTGGAATCCACCGGGATTACGGAACGGGATTACGGGATTAAGGAACTGACAAGAGGTACAGAGAAACTCGCTGGTTCGCACCGATGTGTTCTGATTGAGACTTGGAAGGCAAGTTGTCGATCGGGACGTCGGTTGCTGGTTTTATTCGAGGCGGGCGTTGCCCTGCTGATCAGGCGAAGTGGGTTAGTGCCTCGTTGCTAAACGTGACTTCCAAGAAAGGATGCGTTGCTAGTTTGCGCATTCCGAGAGGCAACATGGGGCAGATACCCCCGGGGATTTCTCCCGTCTGGTACCTGTGTCTGCATGCATTGATTTTCGTTTCGCGGGTTAGGCTTTGGCGCTTCTTGTGCTATAGCGCGTCGGTCGGTATTTCTGCGGCGGGTGATATATTTATGTGTGGTGAGTGCGATCAATCAACGTATGATGAGTAAATACAATGAAGCGGATGTAAAAAATCCGTAATGGTACAATGTTGGGGTGTGAAGAAGTTTCTGTGTAATGTCGGTTTGTTTAGATGTTTCTTGTAGGTCACTCAGTTTTTGGCTGACTCTATCTAATTCTTCCGGGCGTTTTATAATTCGTTTGAGTTTGAAATTTGTGCCGTTGTAAGAATTTAGTAAGTTTGCTTCTACAGGATTGGCAGGTAAGTGTTCTATCGTTAAGTTATATGTTGGTAAGTAGTTCCAGGTTTTTCTTATTCCGTAATACTTTCCAGTTTGGATGGTAAACTCTGTAGCGGTGATTATACATTTTCCTTTTATAGATAGTATACCACAGTCTTCGATAGTGACGAAGTTTGTTTCCGTTTGTTTATCGCATGTTACGCCTAATTCAATGGGGTTTGTTGCGCCATAGATCCAGGCGCCGGGTTGTTGTAGTTCGATTAGGATTGTGTGTGCGTGTGGTACAACTTGGTGATTGTTTTCGGGTGAGTTTGCTATATAGTTGTACTTCGCAGGGGCTATCTGGCGTTACAGCGAATATCGGGTGATGAGAGGCGCATAGGTATGTGCTGTGTATTATTTTACACGTGCCGAGATCGTGTTTGTTGAGAGTCACATATTGCGACGTCGACTAGTCTACGGTTACGTACGGTTCAACGGATTCGAGATAGGCATAAAGTGAGCCGTTTAAGCGAGTTGGTACTGGATACGCTTTGTTGAATTTGAATACTCGTCCATTTGTTAAAGGGACATTGATGCTTACGATTACAGATTTCGCGTCGGAGTATGCTGTAATGCGCATTATTTTATACAGTAAATGTATGTTCTTAAGGTTTATAGTTAGAGGGAAAGTTAGTCCTGTAGTTAGTTCCGTTGTCACAGCGTTCAAATATTTTATTATTTTCGCGGGCGGTAACACTCGTGGATTGAGGATGCCTTTTGTAATATCGACGACGAAGTCTAAAATGTCTTGTGCGTCTCGTAGTAAGGTTTCTGTCGTAGCCTCTAATAGGATAGAGTTTTCGTCAATTATTTCTCGGAGTTTGAAATTTAGATTGTTTTGTTGAAGTGCATATTGTATGTGGCGAGTAGCATTGAGTAACGTCAATTCGTTTCGTTCCACGTTGTGTATCGTTTCGTTTAGTAATTTTACGTTTGCACTGATTACGTGGAGTTGTCCTTTTATAATACTTTTGAGTGTTCCTGTTTGTTCTTGGAGAAGTGCAATTTGTTCGTTAATTTCGTTTCTGTCTTCAGTATCCATTATTCCGAATAGGGATTTTCCTATGGTTCCTAGTCCATCGATCAGGCCGCGAGTTGCTCGAGTGTCTGAGCCAATGGTTTGCTCTATGTAGGCGAGGAGGTCTGTTAATTTCTGCTGGATTCCTCTTGTGAAGGTATGGCAGAAATGTGCCGATATATTTGTAGGTGGGTTTTTGCATGTCGCAATTGTTTCGTAAAGAATGCTTTGGATGCTTGCTTCGCGTTGGAAAATTGAGGATAGATTAAGGTGCAATACCAGTTTCCAGGTGTCGTGATAGGTTTGTAGGGTTCCAATTCTTTCGAAATAGAGTCCTGGTCGATGTGTAAATTTGCGGGCGCTGAAGTATTTGTCAGGTATTGTTCCTTGTGTCGGGATGACTCTAATAGCGAGGAGGATAATTCTGCAATGAGAGTGAAAGGATTGTTTTTTTTTTTTTTTGTGAGAAGGGCTGAGGTGTCTATGTGCATGTATTTTATCGTTTCTGTCGTGGGCTTTTGAGAGAAGGTGAGTGAGCAGACGTCGCTGGACAGTAGGGGTTACAGCTTACGTTGCTAAAATCTGCGAGCTCTTGGGTGGGGCATCAGGAGGGCCTCTTCGCGATCTCTTGACTTCTCGCAGTCATTCGAGATTTAGTCGTACATTGAGTGTGTTGATCAGAAAAGGAATTGTTAGATCATGGAGCGGTATTACGCGGGTCTGGTAAGTGCTGCTTGAGCATCCTTATTATTATATTTGTTGTTTGATTTTTGTGTTTGTGGTACTTTTTATTTGTTCGTTTTGTGAGGAAGTTTTGTTTTTTGAGGGGGCTGAGTATTGGAGGCATGTGCGGCGTGTCCGGGATGCCCGGGCCGCTTTCCGTATGGTGCTCACGGACCTGTACGACCCGTGGGATGGTCCCGAGTGGGATTACTGGGGGATTGCGGCCCTTTTTGGTGGGTGTCCGTTGTGTGTGTTGCATCAGGGCTTTATTGCGTGATTAGGGATTTGTTATTATTATTTATATATAGGGGGTCAGGGGTGCTGGGCGTCGGGGACCTGGAGTCCCTCGACGCCTTTGCGGACGAGATGGTGACCGACCCCGGGTACCACCTCCTCAGGGTATACAAGGGGTCAGCAGAACGCATCCGGACCGGAGGGACGACGTACCGATATGTGCGTCATCTTCTTGACTGCGTTGAACGTCAGATCGACGGTTTTTGTTGTTAGTGGTTTTTTTTTGTACGGTCCGATCCACTTAGGAGTTAGCTGTTTTGATCGTCCTCGTCAGACTGTTTCGTCTTTAAGCAGGACTTTATCGTAGGGCGTGAACGTTGACACTTTGGTTTTTTTGTCGTAGACAGTTTTCGATTTTATTTTTTTCTGTCGTAAAGTTTCTCGAGCTATTTCGTGGGATGATCGGATTCGTTCGCGTAGTTCTTCAGCGTATTTGTCGTACGTATATGTTAGGCGCGGAGGTTGCTGCAAGGATGTCGGTAAAGTTGCCGTTTGGCCAAAGGTTAGCTCGTAGGGAGTGTGTCCGGTGGCACTGTGTGGTGTCGTATTGTACGTGAACATCGCATAAGGGAGCCATTCGTCCCAGTCAGTTTGGTCTTCATTAATGTAATGTTTGAGGTAATCGGCTAGTGTTCGATGACTTCTTTCTAAAGCGCCGTTAGATTCCGGATGGTAAGCGCTTGTCGGGATTTTGTTTATTTTGAGAAGTTTACATACATCTTTAAATATATCGCGAAGAAAGTTTGCTCCTTGGTCGGTAAGGATCTTTTCAGGTATTCCGAAAATACAAACTATTTTTGTCGCGAAAGCTTTTGCAATGGTACCGGCTTCTTGGTCGCTTGGTAGCTTGATTCGATCAATGGTTCTTTTTATGACTAGATGTCCGGCTACAGGTGTATCGTGGTATTCATATAGAATCCTTTTTATTTCGTCCGCTGTGTATGTACGGTCTGTGGTGGTATCTTTGGCCTCGTCTTGCGACGGTTGTTCGTTGTCGGTCGAGCTGGCGTCAGCTCTTGGGTGGAAACTCCGGGCTCTCGTTATCGCGTTTATTCTGCTGAGCGCATCGGCGTTGTTATTTTGAATGCCTTTCTTATAGTGAATCTCATAGTCGTACTCTGCTAATTTTATTCGCCATCTGGTTAATCGAGATCCTGGGTCTTTTACATTGAAGAGCCAGGTGAGAGGTTTATGGTCGGTGACGATGGCGAATTTGTTCCCGTATAGGTAGGGTCGGAAATGTTGGGTTCCCCATACTATAGCTAAGAGTTCTTTTTCTGTTGTGCTATAGTTTTGCTCTGCCTTGTTGAGGGCTCTGCTCGCGTATGCTATCGGCAGGTCTTAGCCTATTTTGCCTTGGGATAGTATTGCGCCGATTGCCTTTCCGGAGGCATCGGTCGTAAGCACGAAGGGTTTGGTGAAATCTGGGTATTGTAGGAGAGGTGGCGACGTTAATTTTTCTTGTAGGATTTCGAACGCTTCTTGCTCTAACGATGTCCATACGAATTTTTGGTTCTTTTTTAGAAATTGCGTGAGGGGTTTGGCTATCCCCGAAAAGTTGTCGATAAATCTTCTATAATATCCAGCTAGTCCTAGAAAGGATTGTATATCCTTAGGTTTTTGGGACGTTGGAAAGTTCTTTACGGCCTCTAGTTTTGAGGGATCAGGTTTTATTCCGTTTTTGCTAATAACATGTCCTAGGTATATGGTCTCTTTACGTAAGAAGTGACATTTAGAGGGTTGTAGTTTTAAGTCATTTTCGCGAAGTTGTTTGAAAACAGATTCGAGACGTTCCTGGTGTTCTTGCAGTGAACATCCATGGACTACTATGTCATCTAAGTAGACGAAGCATTTAATTCCCTGTAGTCCTGTCAATACTGAATTCATGAGCCTTTGGAAAGTTGCGGGAGCGTTTTTTAACCCAAAGGGCATTCTATTGTATTCGTAGTGTCCGTAAGGAGTTGAGAATGCGGTTTTTTCGCGGTCTTCCGTCTTCATGGGAATTTGGTGGAAACCTGATGCTAAATCTAGCGTGGAAAAATATTTGGCTCCTCCTAATTGGTCCAAAATGTCCGTAATATTCGGTAGGGGGTACGAGTCTCCTGCGGTGACGCCGTTTAGTTGTCGAAAATCAACAACTACTCTAAATCTGGGTCGGCCTGTGGCGTCTGTTTTTTTAGGGACAACTAATAGAGGGGAGTTCCACGGGCTGGAACTGGGGCTGACTATGCCTTCCTTGGCCATTTCTTTAACTTGCTTTTCTACTTCTGTTTTCTGAGTTTGTGGGAGTCTGTACGGTCTAGTGTTAATAGGAGTAGTGTTATCTATTAGAGGTATGGCGTGTTCGGTTTTGTTAGTGCATCCTAATATGTCGCCTTCTAGGTAGAATATATCGTTATATCGTTCGCATAGGTCAATTAAGCGTCTTTTTTCTTCGGCGTGTAGGTTGTCGAACGTTATCTCTTTGCGCAGTGCTTGCATTCTGTCCGTGCCGCTGGTGACTTTTACTGTGTAAGCGTTTCTGTTGTCGGCGGTATCGCGAGGTAGGTCAGTGTTATTGCACGGTTCGTCAGGGTTTAGTTTCACGAGGGGTATTCTAATTTTGGAATCTTCGGGATTTGTGTTCATCACACTGATAAGGCATTTATTATCGATTCCTGTGCTGAGAACATTGCCTACGAATATTCCGGGCTTGATCATTTCTTGTTCTACAATTCCTTCACCACGGGTGGCGGTGTGTGCTAGGATTAACGTTTCTGTTCGCGCTTTTAAAGTTACATGGGCTCCGCTGATGATCGGGATATGTGTTGCGAGAATGTTGAGAGATTGACCGGGTCGGATTTCGACGCCGAGTTTTGAGAGGAAACCAAGTCCTAGGAGTCCGTGTGGTTCTCCGAGTAAGTCGTCACGTACTAGTCGACAGAGATGCCTGATTTGTTTGTTTCCTATGCGTGTGGTGAGGTATGCACTACACAGTGTCTTGGTTACGTTTGGTTCGACGCCGTGCAGGGTTACGACTTCTTTCACAGCGGAAACGTTGCTTAGGACCTGTCCGATTTTCAGCAAAGTAACTTCTGCTCCGGTGTCTAAGAGCATGAGGGCTTTTCCGTTAAGCAACTCTGGTGCCTCGATTTCTACTAGGTTGCGTGGTGACTCGGGTTCAGCTTCTTTTTTTTTTTTCGTGGGGAAATCCTCATGGACACCCCGCCGCCTTGGTGGGGGCGACGGGGTAGTGCCGGACTCTTACCGGCTAAAACCCCACGGTGGCCATCCTCAGCGCTTATTGGGGCGACACCGGCAACTCTGTTCGTACACGACCCGCGCCCGCCCCCTAGTGGGGGCCCGTCTCGTGGTGGGGGAGTTGCCATCGTCTCTCTCGCTTTCACGAGAGAGGGAGGCGTCCCCCACTACTCGCAGGGAGACACGGCTCGCCGCACTCCTTCGCCACCGGCGAAGGAGGAGCGAACCGTGCCCCCCGCACCGCCAATCTCACTTGAGCGGGACGTGCGACCACTACACACCGCGCCCCGCCTCGGGGCCGCTTTGCGGAGGCGACAGAGCCACCACTCTGCCGTCTGGCGGCCCCTTGGCACATGCCCGGCCCACCGGAGGGTCCGGGCCTTCGACCCTAATTGGGGGGAACTGCGTCCCCCCGTGCGGGGCGGCGGCGCGGGCGGGCCCTCCCCAGATGGAAGGGGTCCGTCCTCTCCCGCCGCCGCTCCGCCTCCTCCTTTTGGGAGAGCACTTCCTCGTAAAAGGCGAGGGAGGCCCTCCACGACCTCTCGCTGCCGAGGATCTGTCGGATGACCGTCGGCAGCGAGAGGTCCCTCCCAATATACCGGACCAGGACACGGCGCTGTTCCCCCCAGGTCCTGCAATGCTGGAGGGTATGTTGCGCCGTGTCCCGGTCCCCGTCGCAATGGTGGCACTGTGCCGTCGCCTCCTTCCCGATGCGACGCAGGTACTCACCGAAGCAGCCATGCCCGGTGAGCACCTGCGTGGCGCGGTAGGAGAGCTGCCCCCTGCCGCGACTCACCCAAGCCTCAAGGCTCGGGAGAATCGCCCCGACGGCTCTGTGGCGGGTGTTGGCTGGATCTTCCAGCCTCTCCCGCCACATCTCGACAACGAGCCGCCGGGTCTGGCGCTTGAGCTCCTCGACCAACCGTTCCGTGGGTGTTCCGCCCCTGTCGCGGAGGGTGCGAAGACCCGTATAGGTCTTCGCGTCCCCCACCGCCAGGATGTCCAGGGGCGGAAACCTCGCCAACAGGCATGCCGACGCCAGGGAACTCGGGTTCAGCTGCTATCGCGTTAACCCTATATGAACCGATTGTCGTGTCGTTGTCCGGCCTTCCATCGGACTCGGGCTGACGAGGTGTGGCGCGTGTCGCGTCTTGGGTTTCAGCTTGCAGGCTGGGTTCTCGGGAATTATTGCGTGCTCGCGGGGGCCGCTCCGTCTGGTTCCTCTCGTATGCGCGCTGGCGTGCGCGGCATTCCTCGAGCGTATGTCCGGGCTTTTTGCAGTATCTGCATGTTACGGTTACGCGTTGAACTGCCCTGTTATGGGATTGCGCTCGGGAGTTACTGGAACGGAGTGAGGGTTGGTCAGTAGAAGGACGGGGCGTGCTTAGGCGCGTGTAACAATTATTGGCGATGTGGCCTATTTTATGGCATCTTCCGCACTTTGGTGCGTCGCGTGACTGCTTATCGCGAGTACTCCCGCGGTAACGCGAATGGTTATTTGTGCGAGGGGGACCTAGTCCTAGAATCCGTTCTTCCTCGATGACGGCTGCTATCGCCGATTGCAGGTTATTAAAAGTACGCGTTCGGATTATTAGTCTGAGTTGATCCTTCAATCCTCGAGTGAAATAGCGTAAGGCTTGTTTTTCTAGGGGATCTTCGATGGCTGAACTCTGTGACGTGTCAAGGGTGTCCTCGACGGACAGTTCTTTCATCTCGGCTAATAGCCTTTCCATTCTAGACCCGAAATGTTGTACGCTATCTCCTTCTCTCTGTCTACAGCTACTGAAGTCGGTCTGTACAGTGTCGGATGACCTTTTGACGGCGAACCGCGTTTTGAGTAGGTAAGTTAATTCCTCGACGGTATCGATTGTTTTGTGTTGCAGTTCTCGCAAGGCTCTACCTTTTATTTTGTTTTTCAAGATAAGTCGCAGGAGTCGCGGTCGCTCATTTTCAGGTGCGCACTCTAAGGCGCAATCGACGTCGTTGAGGAACGCGAGTAAGTCGGAGCCTCTGTCTCCATCAAATACTCCGATTAGTCCGAGCGCGGTTACAACTCCTCGGATCGACTGGTTACTTGAGTCACTGGGACCTTATCCTGAATGTGACATGGCAAATTCGTTTCCTACTAGACTGAAGTCGTGTCTTTTAACAGGGTATCGGCGCTGTGACGGTACGACGACGCTCTCGGGTGTTGTGTGGGCGCTCGACCCGGAGGCGCGATATGTGTCGGTGCTAGTGTCTAGCTTCGGAGCTCGCACGCGGCGTCGTAGATAGCCGGTGTTGCCCAGGGAAGTGCCCGCCTCTACTTTTGTAGGGTCTACTGGATTCAATACGAGCCTCTTATCAAAAAAGGACTCTAATGATCTAGAGAATGACCTTCGCTTGGGGAGAAGGTACCTGAGGGCAAGTGCGTCTTCCGTAGGCTTGCAAGGACCGTGTGAAGGCTCTGGTTTACAATATATATATTTTTTCGGATATCGCTACGGCGATTCGAGTTTTTTGTTTACTCAGAGGATAACTGACAGGCGCATGCTGCTGGTAGACGACCGCTGCTGGCCGTGAGGTGTCGGTTGACGTAACTGGAGTCGGCGAGACGATGATGTCTCCTTATCGCCGGTGTCGTACAAGATGTTGTCGGCGAGTCGGGATCTGGAGCTCCTTATCGCTCGTACAGGGGACCAGGTGTACTTGGTCCGTGGGTGGATGATGCGTACCTTCTCGGTGCCTCGGTGGTCGTCTCCGCTCGGCCAAAGGTTCTCGGATCAGCAATGGCACGTTGGTGACGTCCGTTCAGGCTTGGTTATACTTTTTCCGTTAGCTAAGCCGTCTGGCCGTCTCTAACGAGAGAGCGGCTGTCTGGTGAAGTGCGAACGTCTCCTAAGAGCTCGTTCGTGTCTCCGGTTTGGTGGCCCTGCCTGCCTCTACCTGAGCAGAGATTGACTGCTAGGTCGTAGGTAACACTGGCAATCACACCACGTTACAATTTTCAGCAGGCTCACAATTTGACTTCGACGGTGCAGATCCCACCGCTGCCACCATTTAATGTTGTGCCCTGCGTGGTGACAGTGCAGAGCGGGTAGCGGGATCGGAGGAAGTCAGGCTCGTAGCGTTTAAAGGATTGGAATCCACCGGGATTAAACCCAGAACTTAAGGTTTATTGATAAAGTATAATCAAAGAACTGACAAGAGGTACAGAGTAACTCGCTGATACGCACTGATGTGTTCTGATCGAAATCTGGATAGCGGGTCCCCGTCTGGGACATCGGGTGATGGTTTTGTTTGAGGCAGGCGTTGCCTTGGCACGAGGCGCTGATCAGGCGAACCGACTGAGTGCCTCGTTGCTAAACGTGACTTAGTGGCTAGACGCTCGTTATTGGTATCATAATGTATCATGGCCTTTGGACACTGCATTATCCTCCCGAAGAAAGGATTTGACGATATAGGTAGTTTGTGCAATCCGAGAGCCAGCTTTGGGCTCGGACGCAACAAGTCGAGGGAATTACTTTCTTCCTTCCTCTCTTCCTTCCTTCCTACGGTAGTCGCTAGTCTCCCAGATAGGGTTCGTCACGCTCGCTAATCGCTAATCGCTTGGATTGGATTCGCCTCGCTCGCTAGTACGTCCTGTCTGTTTCGCTACTCAGCACAAGAGTGTTGAAATCTGCGCGCTCGTTCCTAACGTTCGCCTAGTCGCATTTGTTCCCGAAATCGATTTCTTATTGACGCCACCGTATGCCAACCCCGCTCCGTCGAGACGGCAAGTGATCAGCCTCCCACGTCGCTGGGTGCCGCGGGGTCGCCTGCCTCGCCACCCAGTTTCCTCCCACGGTGACCAGCTGTCGTTGAAAGCTTTCGGGGTCTGCGGACCTTATTGTCCGTCCTGGTCGGGCTGAGTTGGTGACTCAGGGTCTTGGGGTGGATTCTCGCCCTGGCTTGCTGCTTCTTGATTGGCTTAGTCGAATCGATCGGCATTAGTATAGATCTTAGCTTTTTCGAGGCTCTTCATTGGAGACGCTTTTCGCTGGTTTTTCACTGCGCCAGTTTTAAATCGGTAGGGTGTGCATTTTGGGACATACGTTCAAAAGGTAACGTCACAATATTTAATAACACATGTATCGTTATTTAAATACCTAAGACTGAGCGTGAGCTAATAGTGATGGTTGATGATAATGGTAAAGCCACATGTAGCAATGATGACTGAGCTACGATGAGAGTATGAGCAGCACTTAACTTTGCTGACAATAATGTAGTGAAATGAGCACTTATCAAACTAGAGGAGGTAACACTACCGACCATTGCAGTGAAATCGCAAATAAGAATGAATAATGAGCGCAGAATTTTGAATTTAGATAGTTTCTTAACACACGTATGTGGATCGAAAGAGAAAAAGCAAAACCAATAATGTCCATTGAGAAGAAGGGCTGGAGCGTCAAGGGAAAACCCTGGCGACCCCAGGGATGAGTCAATGATGCGTAGAGCCCAAGTCAAAACTATGAGCATTTTTGTTTACTTGATCCTTGAGCCCTCTGTCGCTGTTGCAGGCGCATATCAGTCTTAGCTCATCGATGATCGATACTGGTAGCCTTGCTGCCAGCCAATGACCTAGTCGTGATTACTGAACATTCTGCTCGCCATCAGCGACACCGTTGATGATTGAGTCCTCTTCTATCTTGAGCTTGAGAATTCTTGAGTCTTGATGTAGAGCAATGAATAAAATGGCAAGACAATAAGCTTGAGACTGGTCTCTTGAGCGTCGTCATGTCTTAAGTGAGCCAACCCTGGCGAGTCCGTCTTTGCCAGAGTGAGGAGCAATCACCCTGACGAGTGGCCACTTGGAAGGTGGAAACCATACCATATCAGGTGGACTAGAATTCTTGAAACTGCTGTTAAATGAGCTGCCATCGATCCAATCTTGAAGCTTTTCAGGTCAAGGAGTGATAGTTCAGGCAGTGTAGTGAGTGCCTGAGCAATGAGAAAATAACCTGGAGTGAGCATTGATAGCTGCTCAGTCGAAGGTTAAGCACTGCCTCATTTTGGACCAGAGGAGTCGTAAACTCCTCAAAAGTGAGCGCAGAATCGCCAGATGATTTGATCCTGAGAAACTGCTATGAGCGCTCTTGACTTTGCTGAGTGATGAGCTTCTAGAGCTTCAGTGTCTGGAGCAGCAATTGAAGGGTGCCCCTGGTCACTGAAGAGCGTCTGAGTACTACCATGTAAGCTGCGTTGGAGAATGTGAGAGAAAATGAGTTGGGTGAGCCTTGACGATCGTGGGAGAGTTACAGGATGTTTGGTTCTACGCTCAAGAGTGGAGGATTGAGTTTTCTCCCAATTCTGATTTTGCCTTGGGTGTCAAGGAAGGGAGTTAATCGGTTGAAGGGATATCCTACAGGTTGCGGTGTCATTGATAATAGAATCATGAGCTCCAGTGATAAGTACACAACTTGAGTGAACTTGATCCAAAATGCAACTGATTTGTTGTGATCACCTGAGCTAAGTTTATTCCTGAGCAATGAGTTGAGCACCTTCTTGAGAATAGAACGAACTCTGAACCAGAATGATGCGATGCGAAGCAAGAGATTGAGCGGTGAATCGATCAAGGAGATCCCAACAAGAAGTTGATAGAACTGCCGAGATAAACGCCATTCCCGGATGTTCTTCGAGTTGAATGGCTGGATCAAGCTTGAAGATCTGAGCAGGCCAGGACTGTGATGATTTGAGTAACCATGGAGGACCAGTCCACAGCTGATGACTTTTGAGCTGGTTTGGCATAAGTCCCCGAGATGTGCAGTCAGCTGGATTGTCTTTGCTAGGAACGAATCTCCAATGGCCACATGGAGTTAAATCTTAAATGGTTGACACTCGGTTCCTGACAAAGTCTTTCCAGCGTGACGGACGAGAATGTCTCCACGTAAGTGCAACCGATGAGTAGGTCCACAATAAGTTGTAGCTTGAGTAAGATTGAGTGTTTTCTGGCAGAATGAGATGAGCTTAGAGAGCCGTAATACAGAACTGAGTTCAAGTCTCGGGTTGCTGAGGTGTTTGAATGGAGCTACCTTTGTGTTTTGAGCATACCAAAAAACTGCAATAGCAACCTGAGATGAGCCGGAGAATCCATGAAATCCTACCGTTACACTGGTGCTGAACTGGATCCATCCTAATATTGAAATTTAGGGGATGCCGTTGAGCCCGTCCTGGAGTTGATCCAGTTGCGGGAGACCAATTCCGGTAACTGGTTGTCCCAGCTAACCTGTTCGAGCCAAAGCTCACACAATACACTTTGACACCAGTGAGAATCAGTGAGCAGATGATAATGGTGGTTAAATCTTGAACTGGAGGTAGTCTGAGTGAGGAAATTAATGAAGTCTCAAGAGCTTATGGTGCTTTCCGAGCCTGCAAATAATAATGGTATTTTCGTTTCCACACGAGAATACTGTTGCAGACCGTGATGATTCCTTGTTCACTTGCTAAAGGGACATCGCCCGCCATGCAAATCTCAGTGAGTTGGTCTACATTATAGCTGGTAGTGCGGAGATGCGGTCTGCGAATCCGAATATGTCGTCCACATATTTCCCACAGGTGAGAGGCTTGATCGCGAGCGGATATTTATGGCCTTCATAAGCCATGAGCTGAAGAAGTACACGACTGCCAAGTATGGAGCTGGTCGTGTTCCTAAGTGAACAACTGTGAGCTTACATGAAGTTATGTTGAGCCGATCGTGTACCCCAGCATTTGTTGGTAGAACTTCGATGAGATAAATCTAGACCCTTGGGCCTGTGTACAGAGAGGCATTGGACGAGACTCCAGATTGAGAGGTTATGTGAGGAGTTGAAGACAACTCTCAACTTGGTAGTAGTACTATATTCGTTAAGCACACCATGATCAGCAAGATACCAGGCTGATAAGCGGGCGAGTGAAGAGAGTGGTCCTTTCACCATGTTATTGAGCTGCTGGTATTCCTTGAGGAATGTGGTACACAGCTGATTGTAGTTATCATCTTTTACAAGACGTCTGAGTAAATGTCGAAGGCATCGATGATCAATAAGATGAGAATCAACAAGTTGTGGGTGTGATGACTTTAAGGGAAGTATCACTATGTATCCACTTGAGCTATTCCTGGAATGCGTTGATTGAAAATAAGCTTCACAGCTTTGTTCGTCCAAAGTGAGTGCTTGAGCTAAAGTTGTTGCTGGTACTTCTTCTTGGATCCAGAATCTTGTGAGGAAATCTTGAAGGACTTGAGCTGATTGATCTGTTGTTATGTGATGAGAGTAGCTTGAGCTAAAAGCGATGGGACTGACAGATCCAAAGATGATTCACCCAATTACCACTTCGAATAGAACAATCAGTCTATAATTGTGTGTTCCAAGAATCATATCAATAGATCTTGTTGTATAATGAGAATCTGCAAGTTGCAGATGTTCTAGATGTGCCACGATGGTTGAATACAGTGAGCAGTAAAAAGAGTGCTGGTGAGTTCCTTCAAGATGTGAGCGATGACATTGATTGACTCTGGAGAATAGACAAACTTGAGTATGAGCTCCACTACGGCTCTTGTATGACCAGCCTCAGAATCATCAACACCACGAATAGGAATAGGTGACGTGGTATCTTGATTGTGCTGACTGATTCTGATATGAATGTGAGCTCTAAGCCCGGATTAATGAGCAATCTAACTTTATGCTTGGTGAGTGAGGTGATGAGTGGAGCGGGCCTAGTAGCGAGCAGAACTATTCGACGAGTGTATGAGTGGGCATGATGAGAGTTTGTGGGATGAGCTAACTGAGTTGAGTGGTAAGTTCACTGGTGAGAACGTGGCTGGCGAGCTGGGGTTAGGTCTGGTTGAGCTGTTGCTGGAGCGGCCAGACTCTTTACAGCGCTTTGATGAGCTACACCGTTGAAGCCGATGATGTCCCAAGCAGTTTGGGCAGAGCCTCTTCACCTTCACTGCAGTTGTCTGCTTGTCATTTGGGAGGGATATGAACTGTGGAAGCAGACTCAGAACCACAGTCCTGAGCCTTGATCCCCAGTGAGTCCAATGAGCTCAGTTCTTCAGAGGTGGTGGAGAGGAGAGCCTTCAATTGAGCGGCAGAATGATATCTGGCCAGTTTGAACTTGGAGAGCCTGTTTAGCTGAGCTCATATGAGCAGGCGTCTATTCTCATATTGAACCTTGAGCGGCTGCCAGACAACTGCGGAGGAACCGCCCGGCAGGGGAGATGAGCTAACGAGCTGCGCTGCAGGGCCAGCCAAGCTGCACAGTAAATATTGCAGCTTCTGAGCGTCAGATAATGAGCCCTGGTTGTGCACGGCGGCCATAAATGAGTCTCTTTATAAAAGCCAGGTGATGCAGCCCCCACTGAATATGGGGATGTTGAGCAGGTGTGTGGTGGAGGTTGATGACTAAGATAAGCGACTCGAGGACAAGTGTTCTGGGGCAAGCGTGAACTTTAGCTTGCTGAGGAGCTCCTTCGCCTTCATGTACTTCCTCAGGGTTTCACTAATGTGACCCCTTTATGTAGGACCCCTAAGATGTAGGGAGGAGCGAATCCTTCTGCAGTTGCCAGGGCCCCGATCAGGGTCTGGGTCTCACAGAAGGAGGTTCATTGCCCTTCCAAGATCAAAAGTTTAGCCTCAACGGATGCCAGGGTGAGCTCAGATGAGCTCTTCATGATTCTGCCGATTCGTATGCCTCGACAATGAGCTGGCGGTGAACTTCTTGAGTTGCGATGCGTATCAGTAGCCGAGTTGAAGCGGTCTGTAGCCGTGGTGAGGTTGGACGGGTGGCCTTATCCGTAGAGAAACATGCTTCTAGGGTGAGGTCTTTCACCAGCCCACAGGGTGAAAGACCTGTTCTCCAGTGTGTCCACGAGTATCGCGAGCTCTGTCTTCTTAGGAAAATTCTCCGAAGTCAATGAGCTCTTGTCTGATGAGCGCGGTTGTGGCTGAGCGGGACCCTTCTTCCCCATAATGATGAGCAGCGCGAATGATCGCTGCGGCTGATGAATGAGCGTGGTGGTTGTACCGATGTGCGAGCATATGAGATGAGCGATCATTTTAATTATCCCAGATCCGACTCGAAGGACCTAAACGTTTGAAACGTATGGTTGAGGAATCTGGCGGTCTGGGATAGTCACGTAGGCTGAATGTATATTTAACAAAACGTGTAGCTTTATTCAAGTACCTAAAGCTGAGCGTTAGCTATTGGTGATGTTTGATGATAATCGTAAGGCCACATGTGGCAACGGTCACTGAGCTATGACGAGAGTATGAGCGACACTTAAATTTACTGACAATAATGTAATTATATGAGTCTTATCAAACTAGATGAGGTCACACTACCGACCACTGCAGTGGAATTGCAAAAGAGAATTAATAATAAGCGCAGAATTTTGAGTTTAGATACTTTCGTAACACGCTTGTGAATCGAAAAAAAGTAACACCAATAGTGGCGATCGAAAAGAAGAGCAGGAGCGTTAAGGGAAAGCCCTGGTAACTATAAGGATGAATCAATAATGCATACAGCTCTGCTGAAATTGACATTTTAGGCAGCAAAGGAAGTTTCAAGTTGTACGTTGTGCTTTTCCTATCAAAACCGAAGGATTGTTAGGTCGAGACTTCTTGCGTGAAGAGAGAATCGAGATCTCCTTTGCCCACAACACTAGTGAATCCGTCAAACCACTCAGATTTTTAGAGACTTGAATTGAACCCAAACAATCTAAGATAAACAGAAAACCCCGAATCTTTCGTATTAAAACGTGCACGAGACAACCGATTGCCATTGATGCTATCAACAGTAACTTGAAGGAAGGTTATTTACCGAAATTGGATATAATAGATGGTATATACGAAAGTGAGGCCGCCATTTCTGTAAACAAAAGCGTGTGCCATGTCTTAGCAATGAATACTTTAGACAAGGGTATTGAAACCGAAATGCCTTCACAAGAACTCACTCCCTCTGAATATTGTGATTTGCATTTGTATTTTGAAGACGATTCGGATTTAATAGACCCAGTCTCAGATGACAGACTTACTACATAAATTATGAGGAGACTACGATTAGACCATTTGTCTAATGAAGAGCGTAATCATGTAACTGGTATAGTAAAGGAATTTTCAGACCGCTTTCATTTACCCGGTGATAATTTATCATTAACCCCTTTTATCCAACACAGAATTCCAACACAAAACGAAATTCATTTGAATACGCGACAATACATAATTTCGAAAAATTAGGCTTAAGGAAGACAGAATCTATTGCCCTACTCTCGCACTGACTGACAAATCAGTTAATACTTTTATGCACGGGGGGTCAGAGTTGTGCTCTGATTTGTTGGTGCTAAATAAACACAGCCTAAACATTTTCGGAGCGGACAGACCATGCCGTTTCATTCATTGATTTCTGCGCAAATGAGCATACTCAGCTCTCGTAGTTCGATCGACCTGGGCCTACACCTTTCTTTCGTGTCTACATCGAATATCTTACCGTGTAACTTTCTAGGAGATTTCCGTGCACATCATCATCTCTCGCTCATGTTGTCTGTTTGTATGATTGTTTCTTTTGGCGTCTAATGTTGGAATATTCATTGGCTCATATCACGCTCATGCCGCTGTTTGTTGTGTGATTAGTTACCCTTAATCTTGTGCGAAATTTCTGCGTACATGACCACCTCATACTCATGCCGTCTTATAGACATTTCCATCGATTTTCTTCTTTATGGATTCTTGCGTGATCTCCACGCGCCTAAACATCTCTCTCCCATGGTGACGGACTGTTTTCTCTGCCGATCCCGTTCTACTTAAAAATCTCCCGTTTGTTAAGACGGATAGATCTCACCTAAACTTTTCTGTTCACCTAAACCTTGTGTATTCTTTCACAGTAGTTGACCCAGACCGGGTCAATTACCGTCGGTCACTATTCCTACAGGAGATCCCTAGGTACCCGGAAAACATACGTGTAAAGGATTTTCAACTATGTAAAACTGCTTTATACTATTCCCGCTATATTCATATAATTACGCCGCTCTATTATTCCTCTCATGCATCTGCACTACGGTAGTTATACTCCAACTGCCACAGTGCATATTGCAAACATTTTAATAATTAATACATACGAAGCACCCGAACAGAGTTCACTACCGTACGTGCGGGTCATCGGCTACAGCCGTGCAGGCACTAGGTTAACCGAGAACGCCGGTCGATCACTCGCACGTGCAAAAGGAACTGTACAAATATGTTACATTAATTCTAAGTCCGACTTCTTGCGCTCGAAGACTCTCCATCCCCTCGTTCAAGAAACGAGCGGGCCACACTGAGGACCTTAGTACATAATCACTCCCACCTATTTTCTCCATTATGAAATTTCTCCCACTGCATTTCCCATGCACCATTGTCCTATACAGGGTGTCCTAAAAATGTTGGATAATATTATAGCCATCTTGTTCGGGAGGGGGCGGTGATGATTGTGCCGTTTTTAAAAATTTGCGTTAGGCCTACAATTCCGAGTCATTCAACAAAAAAGTTAGGTAACGCCCACCGAGCTCTTGGCAAGTCCTGGCCGGTTATCCCTTGCTCCTAGAAAAAGGGAGGTGACGGAAAACATCTTGCCGGTCGGCCTGCGACAATTGCTATGGAGGACCGGCGGGTGCTCAACCGCACGGTTTCGAAGGAAGGTGAGCAGTCCCTTGCATGTGCCGTTTCGAAGACCGCGCATGGCACGGTACGGTATCGCCCGACGGACACACTTTGCCTTTCCTCTTGCTTTCCCTCTTTCTTAATACACGCTTGCAATAACTGATATCTCTGATTAGTTGTTTCGCGACTCCCGACTAAATCAGATTGAATTCGTTCAAATCCAGTGAAGCAAATTTATCAGGGGCCTATGACACTTTTCTTTTCAAAGTATCGAAGTGGCGCCGTGACAAAACATTGGAGCTGTAACCGTGATGACCCGAGTTCGACTCCTCGGCATCACCGTTATTTTTTTTGGTTTTCTTGTTCTGTCTTGATCCATGTTGAATACTCAACAGTGGTGAAAAGAAAAACTATCTTTTACAGTTCTTTGCCTTATGTTGAATACCCAGTCAATGGTTTTTTTTATTTTTATCCTTCGTGGCCTATTCTCCTGCTTTCTGATTTTCAGAGAATGCGCCAGCGTTGAATAATGTCCATCCTCATTTCTTTGGCTAAGTTCGAATAAATTTATCGAATTGTGCACGGATAGCACCCGCTAGAACTAACTCGATCCAGTTATTCTTGTAATTTAGGCAAGATTGCAGATTTTTCATGCAAACAATACCACGGGAAGCGACTAATCAGGGATCTTGCTTATCGCAAGCAAAATGAAAATTTCGGAGAAAAGGCGTAAAACTGTAAAAGAAAAAGTATTTCCACTATTAGGTATTAAACATGGATCAAGACAAAACAAGAAAACAAAAAAAAATAACCGCGACACCGAGGAATCGAACTCGGATCATCACGGTTACAGCTCCAATGTTTTGTCACGGCGCCACTTCGATACTTTGAAGAAAAAAGTATCATAGGCCCCTGATAAAGTTGCTTCACTGGATTTGGACGGATTTAATCTGATTTAGTCGGGAGTCGCAAAACAACTAATCAGTGATATCAGTTATTGCAAACGTGTATTAAGAAAGAGGGAAAGCAAGAAGAAAGGCAAAGTGTGTCCGTCGGGCGATGCCGTACCTTGCTATGTTCGGTCTTCAAAACGGCACATGCAAGGGACTCCTGACCGCTCGGTTTCGAAAGAGCCGAGCGGTTGAGCACCCGCCGGTCCTCCATCGCGATTTTCACAGGCCACCGGCAAGATGTTCTCCGTCACCTCCCTTTTTCTAGGAGCAAGGGACAACTGACCAGGATTCGGCAAGAGCTCGAGGGCGTCACCTAACTTTGTTGTTGAATAACTCGGAATTGGAGGCCTAACGCAAATTTTTAAAAACGGCATCATCATCACTGCCCCCTCCCGAACAAGATGGCTATAATATTATCCAACATTTTTGGGACACCCTGTATAAGGGAGTGCACAAGCCCTAAAAGCTCTCTTACTTCGCTAAAATCTCGTTGGTTACTTCGCTTATATTGAAGAGTCCCATGTTACGTTCCTGCATAGATCCGGGCATATTTTTTTCGGTCTCTTGAGAGCTCACTCTCTTTTATTTATCCCAACTAGTTTAGATTATTGAGATTACAGATCACCTAATTAACTGTAGAATTCGTTCACGACATCTACTTTTCTTCTTCCCACGGGAACGTTCGAGAGTCTGGTGTCAATGCTAAGCATTGTGGGGTAACCCTAGACGTCGCCCTCGGGAGCCCAAAGGAAGGAACTCTGCTGTGTACGTTTTAAGCGTTTCGTTCTATGAAGTTAACGTCGCCGTATATCCGCTCACTGAGATAAATACCGTGCGCGCGGTTCGAATTCAGCAATGGTCGACGTTGTGGGATGTTTGCCTTGCCGAATTTTCGTATCGCGGTGCACGTGCACATTCTATATGCGAGTATTGTTAATAGTTCTAAGATACCGATCGCGCCGGTCAGCTCATACCATCACTCTCATGTCTGCGAGGTTGACTATAGACCTTTGCTAAGAAATAATTATGCGAGTTAATGTTAATCACCCTAAATTATAAAAGCATAACCGATTGCGCCAGTGATTCTAGGAATCCACTTCTCGCCTAGATAGTGATAATTCTCACGTGATAGAAATCTTTGCTTATGTTTGGAAATTCAAACGATAGCTCAGATTAATAAGAACCCTTGACTCTTGTAACGCGGCACCCGCGTTATCAACACGCGAGCCTCAGCACCCCGAGCGCCCCTCCATGGGACCGAGCCGTCGTCCCGGGCACTCGGCCTTAGATGGGACGTCAGTCCCAAACTCGCCCTCGCCTCAGAAAGGTCTCAAATAAAGCCTAACTGAACTCAGAAGTGCTTGCTCATTTATCCGCTCCTGCCCGCCATCACACTCTCATGTTGATTCTCTCGTTTTAGTTCTCAGAACGCAGCGTCTTTTGGAATTAGTCTAAAAAGAAGGGAGAACTTTTTACCCTACTCCTACACTGACTGACAAATCGGAGGCTGCGACACTCGTCGTTTTGAAGTAGTGAGGTATGCCTCGACAGTCCGTGGTCTAGTATTATTACCTTTTTGAGACAGAATTACGTTGGTCAAATCTTTTCAAGTGGAACCGCGTAAGGACTCATAGCCACTTAAAAAATAGTGGTGTTTCTATTTCTTGCTTTGCACCCCATCAGTTAGACCGGGTTAGATCATAGATTTCCGATCATATATTAATACTGATTATTTATTGTCCATTCAAGTTACTATTTCAAATCATCTTTCTAAAAATTCAGTCAGTGTGTGAGTGTGTTTGTGATATCAGCATTCATCGATATTTACAACTAATTTCCAGTACAAAGAGAGAGAGAGAGAGAGAGGGGGGGAGGGGGGAGGAGAGAGAGGGGGGAGGAGAGAGGAGAGGAGAGAGAGAGAGAGAGAGAGAGAGAGAGAGAGAGAGAGAGAGAGAGAGAGAGAGAGAGAGAGAGAGAGAGAGAGAGAGAGAGAGAGAGAGAGAGAGAGAGAGAGAGAGAGAGAGAGAGAGAGAGAATCAAGACCAGTTTTCTTGTAGAAGGCTAGAAGTTCTGTTCTTTAATCTAAGCAATAGATTACAGTATTGGGTAAGACCCCTTTATTTCATTGTTCCCCTCATCTCTGATATGTTGCGTAAGCGTAGCTTAAATCCGAATATGTAACGTCTATGAAGTTAGTCACCCATTTTTCGAATTTCAATATTTTCTTGGTTGTTCCAGGTTGTTCTAGGTTTGTTCTAAATTGGTTCAAAGTAACACGTCAAAAAAAACAAAACGTGTCGGAAAAATAAACAAAACGTTTTTTTGGCTGGTCCCCCATTTTTTGAAAATGCAACTATTTTTATGTGTTCTAGATTGTTCTAATTGTTTTGAACATTGGTCCCAAATATTAATTGTTTTCAGCAACATTTGACAGAGTTATAGCAAAAATAGTGTGGAGCAACGGAAAGACGCAATTTTATGATAACGGCTATAGTTATGAGCCAAACAGTCCCAAATTATATATCTAAGCTAAATATCGGTAGAACAACCTGGAACAACCTTTTGATTCGCTGGAACATTCATACAAAGGGCACTTTACTCTTGGACGCGGCAATTTTCAGAGTTTTTGGAGTAGTCTGGCCGAAAAAATTACACGAGCGAGTTGAAACTATAGAACAATAGCGTTCTATAAAACTGGAGCGTGCAGTTCTCGCGGCAATGTCCGAATTCCAGGAGCGTGACAGTGGGTGGGCATTGCGAAGAATACTCCATTTAATGGTGAACATTAACAAGCACAAGGCGTTAAGTGCAGGCTGTCACATCCCTCTGTCAGATGCGGTGCGAAAGGAGAAGGCTGCTGTAATGTCGTAACCCGACCACCAATAACTGCAAGAATGCACATTAACAAATAGACCAACGGGCCTTCCGAAATCAAATGCCTAAGCAGTATTTCGTAACGCCCAGAGTCCAATGCATTACCCCCTTAGAAGAAGAACAGCCCCGAGTGATACGACCTTCACCACGGATCCACACCCAGTCCTAGTAGACGACCGACGACGACGTTCACTCTGCGTAAACGAAAGAAACAATTATAAGTATGAAATAAACTTACACGTCAACCGCACAACCCTGGACTGGATACTAATCCTTAAGTGAAGAAAGCCCAAAACAACAATAACGTGCTAGACTACAATCGGGTTCGCTCCGGCCAACCCAGTCGTCGCACAACATAAATTGGTGGCAGCGGTGGGATTCTTCACATCCAGGGCCACACGGGATACAACAGAAAAGAAGAAATAAACGGACCCCGTAACCAAGGGCTATCCGACAAACCAAACGGACCCCGTAATCAAGGGCTATCTGACAAACCAAACGGACCCCGTACCCAAGGGCTAGCCGACAAACCAAACGGACCCCGTACCCAAGGGCTAGCCGACAACCCTGTCAATGTCAGGCAGTTATCTATACACGCGGACGATCGCTACGAGAGACCAGTTATTCTCACATCCAAGCCCGCGACTAATACAGAGCTACCCTGCTCCCCGGGTCAGAGCACGGAAAACCAACCCTACGCTAACACCGTCACTAGACACGGTAAGGCGCACCTTAAACTTCGACAACCCGATCGAAGAACAGATCGACGCTTCCGCAGTGTTCCACTTCGACGATAACATCACCGCAACTCGTGAGTACTCATACAGCGACATAGACGAGAGTCTACTACAACCAGGACCTTCCGCTAGGCTGGAAAGACAACTATCCGAGAACTCTGATCTATCATACGAGGAATACCGCTTCGACACCCAACCGAGGCCCGGCCAAACACTCGCCCTAATCACCAACACCCCACAAAACGAGACGATGATCTCCGACAAAACGAATCGAACAACGACAGCTCCGGCAACAGGACGACCCACAGAACAAGAAATTACCGCGGAAATCGCCAGGCTCCGAGCCGAGTTAGAAGCCTTAAAAGCGCAGGACGACTTACGCCACGTCGCTGGACCATCGAGAGACACGCGGCCCTCATATTTACACACCCGTGCCGACCCTGGGCAGTATATCACGTTGCGAGAAGCAATAAAATATATCCCTACCTTCGACGGCAGCTCCCCAACGGCGCTAAAAGGATTCCTCAGCGCATGTAATTATACCTTCGCCAATATCGACCCGAGAGAGGAACTCCGGCTACTCGACGCCATCCAAAGCATGAAATTAATCGATCGCGCCCTCGTCGAATTCGAACATAAGGAAATTCATAGCTACGCGCATCTAAAAGAGGAGCTCGAAATCGCTTACTTAGGACGAAAGTCCTCCGCATACCTGCAGGTACAGTTCAATGAGGTCAGCCAGCTCCCAGGAGAAACTGTACGGACATACGCCACCCGCACCGAAACCCTTATGACGGAGCTATGTGAAGCGTCAGGGGAACCCCAACATGACGCCCGAGACACTCGCGTCCTCAAGGAAATGTACAAAACGGCCGCCCTCGTAAATTTCGCCAGAGGACTGAGACAACTTCTGCGCACCATAATCCGCGGGCGTAACTATGGAACGTTCAGCGAAGCAGTGACCGGAGCAATAGAAGAGGAGGCTCTAGAAGGACCAAGCAGTCCACCACCACGTCGCCGGGAACCTCCACGAAACGAAATTGCGGAGAAGCGAACCAGTTACCGCGCTCCAAGCATCCCGACGACCACGTGCAGCAAGTGCGGGAAACAAGGCCACTACTGGCGCGACTGCCGCTCCAGTAGATACGGTGGGCAGTTCCAGCTACCCAGACCGGAACCAAAACCGAATGAGGCACTACAATGCTCAAAATGCGGAAAAAATGGCCACTATTGGCGAGACTGTCGCGCCAGTAGATACGCCAACCGCTTCGATCCCCCAGGAAACCAATTACGGGTGGCCGCCCACTTAATCAAGGCATTCTGCGACCACTGCCATCGACAAGGTCACTCATACGAAGAGTGCAGGCAGCGACTGAAACGCCCCACATACAGAGAAACGAATCACAACAGCTCACAGCCAAGGATGTACGCAACACAATTTCCATCTACCAGCCGCGACCACGAGCCGGCGGGAAACGAACAAACGACGCCACTCCGCGAGAATGTTGCGTCGTTCAGATAAATGTCTCGCACAGCCACACGGACGAATTACCCATTACAAGCGTGCCACTAGACGAAGCCTACGATCAGGCAGTACCCATGCTGATCGACACGGGAGCCGCGATCAGCCTGGTAAAAATCCGCAACCTACGCGATGAAGTGCCAATGCAACGCAAGGAAATAGAGGTATTAGGCGCCACGGGAAACCCCATAAAAACCCTCGGGGAAATAGAGGGACACATCAAGATAGAGGAGCAACTAATAAAACGACCCCTATATGTAGTAGCCAACCATTTCCCCATAGAGTACGAAGGGATACTGGGGATGGACTTCTTCCGGCGACACGGCGTCAAACTCGATTGCGCCGCCGCCGAAATTCAAATTGGAAAAACCACCTGGAAAACGAGTATGGCAAAGCCCAGGATACACTTACCACCACGCGCGGAAACACTGGTAGAAGCGACCACTATCAACCCAGAGGAAGGTATCACGTCGGCAGAAGAAATCCGACCTGGAATCTTTATAGGAAGTTGTTTGGTAAAACCCCAAAACGGACGGTGCATAGTCAGTGTACTAAACACTACGGACCACGGCGTAGACATACGCCTTCCACCACTACAACTAGAAGGAATAACTCCAAACCCCATAGTGCTGCCGATTCATCAGCTGAGCCCCGCGGAACCCATCAGGCGCGAAAGCCGAATCGTACAGGTACTAGGACAACTAAGAAATAGTCACCTAAATAAAGAGGAGCGAGACTCGTTAGTGGACATCTGCAGCACATACGCAGATGTATTCCATCTAGAAGGGGAACCGCTAACCCACACCATGACTATCTCCCATGATATCTGCACAATACCAAACACCGCTCCAATTAACACCAAACCCTACCGATTGCCAGAGAAACACCAAAAGGAGGTCAACGACCAAGTCCAAGAAATGCTGAAGGACGAAATAATAACCACGAGCACCAGTCAGTGGAACGCTCCCCTCCAAAAGCTACGCGTAGTAGTAGATTTTCGCAAACTAAATGAGGCAACCATTGGTGACTCCTTCCCACTACCTAACATTACAGACATATTAGACCAGCTAGGAAAGGCCAAATACTTCACCACCTTAGACCTCGCTTCAGGCTACCACCAAGTGCCGATGTCCAAACAGGCGCGGGAAAAAACCGCATTCTCGACACAATACGGACACTACGAATTCAATAGAATGCCTTTCGGGTTAAAAAATGCACCCGCAACGTTTCAGCGACTAATGAACACGATACTAGCAGGACTCCAAGGGATTAAATGCTTCGTATACCTCGACGACATTGTAATCCACGGGGGAAGCTTGAACGAGCACAACTCGCGCCTGTGCGAAGTACTAACCATCCTGCGCAAACACAACCTAAAACTGCAACCCAACAAGTGTGAATTCCTAAGAAAAGAAGTAAACTACCTCGGTCACCGAAAGTGGGATTATGGCCGACCCAAAGAAAACAAGCGCAGTAAAGGAATTCCCCACACCACGTACTGTTAAAGAGATCCAATCATTCTTGGGACTAGCCGGATACTACAGACGGCTCATAAAGGACTTCTCAAAAATAGCGAAACCCCTGACAACATTAACCACGATAGACACTTTGTTTAAATAGACGGATGAACAAGACCACGCGTTCCAAACGCTAAAAAACACACTGACAACGGCACCACTCCTAAGCTACCCGGACTTCGAGAAAGAGTTCGTAGTTACCACAGACGCATCCGACTTCGCTATCGGCGCCATATTGTCCCAGGGCGAAATCGGTCAGGATAAACCGATCGCCTACGCAAACCGCGTACTGAACAAAGCAGAAAGAAACTACAGCACGACCGAAAAGGAACTACTCGCCATAGTATGGGCAACAAAACAGAATAGACCATACCTCTACGGAAACAAGTTCAAAATAGTAACAGACCATAAACCGCTAATCTGGCTATTCAGCGTAAAAGACCCCGGATCACGGTTAATAAGATGGCGCCTCAAACTCGAAGAATACGATTACGAAATAATACACAAGGCCGGAAAACTAAACACTAACGCAGATGCTCTGAGCAGAACGGTATACCATACACAAGAAATAAAACAACCAACCACAGAGAACCGCGAATACAGCGACGAAGAAAAATCCAGAATAATCCAAGAATACCACGACGCCACTTTAGGAGGACACCAAGGGGTCGAAAGGACCCTTAGCCGAATACGATGTTTGGACTCACGGGTCACTGCGTGATGCTCACGGATAAAATATTGTCGCGCCTCTCGCCTTCTACATCGTTCGACATCTTTCTTTCCGATTTTTATTAAGCACTTTAGGCTTCGCTGATTTTGCTTTTGTAGACACATCTGCAGCGGTAATTACCTTTACGGGCCTTTTCGCCTTCGCCTGCTTTCTCCGTTATATTTATTGCACCCAAGTTATTTCAGTTTTCTCATCTGGTGTACTAATGTTTCCATACCCGGATTAGCGTGCGCGCTTCCCCGAACTTCATATTTTCGGCCAGGTATGTCCAGGCGTTGAGCGGCTGACCCTTCCACCCTGGCGCGGGAAAACCCATGCACCCCCTTTTGCGATGCCGAAATTCCGTGCCACTTTCTTAATTTCCTGTTTCCTGTTCCTGCCAATTCCTTTCCCTCACCACTCTTTTTCCACCAATCAGCGTGACTTTCCACTTTTCCTTTCTTGCCGCAATTTTATATATTCTGCGCCACTTTGGTTTCAGATCAGAACTCTTATTTTCCCGAGAGAGGCAACATATTAGATTTTTTGTTACTTCGGTCAAACACATATTTTTTGACTACATCGAATCTCCGCTTCTCTCCAACGTTTATTATATTGGAGTTCTCCCGCTTAAATATTACCAAGGACAGACTTATTTCTGCCCTTTGGCGAGCGGTCTCAGTGCGTATTACACTAAAAATTGTACACATTTGCTTCCGTATCCAATTTCCGGATAACTAGCCAGAACGGCCAGTTGTCCGCAGAATAAATATTCGTTTCTACCTGAAACCATCACCTGGAGTTCTTGAGGACTTACACCCTCTTATCAAAGAGCTCTAAACATTGGTCCTTCGAGCCGGATACGCGAGTGTAAATTAGTGGTGAAAACATTCGACAGTGTATTGTCACTGTTTTATATTCAAAGGCAAACTAGACACCAGTCTAAGTGTGAAGAAGATTCGTAGGCCGCAAGTGGGCTTACATTGGCTTCGTCCTGCAAGTTGGACATTTGGAGCATCGAATTTGGAATCTTTGGAGCAGTAACCAATTGGAGAGGATCATCTCGATCCATTGGAAGCTGCATTTGAACGTCTGTACCATCAGGATCAAGGAGAAGGCCTCCTCAACGCAATTGTGAGTCGGGTTTTCTTTTGTATGATTTTGATCTGAGTTGGTACACGCGGTAAATTATGGCGTCCCTTAAGTCTCTTGTCGGCGAGCGTGCGCAAATCAAAGCGGCATTAACTAGATTCAATAAGTTCTTTGAAGGAGTAAATGACTCCACACCAATTGACCTTATCGAGACTAGGCTCGAGAGAAACGTAGATTTGCTTACGAAATTTGAGGCAGTATCCAATAGGCTAGAATTATTGTATGAAGAGGGTGACGATGAAGAGATCGCGAAACTGGAAGACGAGCGCTTAAAATTTGAGAACCTATATTATTATTTAATAACTAAGGTCAAGCGTCATATAAAGAGCGCACAGCCTGAGCCGACTGCTAGTACGTCGCGTTCACCAGCAGTTTCTGCCTCTCCTATTACTTCAGAGACATCAAGTTCTATTAAATTACCGACTATTTCTTTGCCGGCTTTTTCGGGAGATCGTGACCATTGGGTCAGATTTCGTGAATCATTTGAATCGCTGATCCACCACAACGACGCTCTCACAAATATTCAAAAATTCCACTATTTAAATTCCGTTGTTTCTGGGACGGCTGCAAGAACAATCCATTCACTGGGCATTTCCGACAGTAATTATACCTTTGCGTGGCAAGCATTAAACCGTCGGTATGAAGATCCAAATTCATTGATCGAGCATCATACCAAGGCCCTGTTTGAATTGGAGCCTCTAACCAAGGCATCTCATGTCACACTACGGCAATTATTAGATGACGCGACAAACCATTTAGCCGCGTTAAAGGCCTTGGACGAACCAACGGAATCATGGGGTACGTTGTTGTTAAGATTAATTTCGTCAAAACTCGACAATAACACTCGGCAAGAATGGAAAAGGTATGCGCAAGGGATTGTGAGGAAGAGGAATTTTAACGATTTGACGAGTTTTCTTGAGCGTCATTGCCGATTTCTAGAGGACTCAGTACCTGATAGTCGATCCTCATATACAAGGGTATCAAATCACAGTAGTATAAATAAAAGATCTCCAACTACGACCACCTCCCTTGTCGTCAATATAGATTCCAAGTGTGGGTTATGCAAGGGTAACCACCGATTGGCGGAGTGCGACCAATTTTCCAAACTTTCTGTTGCCGCAAGACGATCGAGGGTCTTGAAACTCCATGTTTGCTTTAACTGTTTGGAACCGGGGCATAGAAACAGGGAATGTACGCGTACCAATTGCAAGAAATGCGGTAAAAACCACCACACTCTTGTCCATCTTGAATACAATAATGCCTCGGTACACGATAAGGCAGCTAGTACCGTTAACGTTGTCGCATCACCTGAGTCTCCAGTAAATTTCCCGCAGACTTATTTCTCGCATGCCGATGGTGTTGGAAATAATGTTGCCTTACTTTCCACCGCAATCGTCCGTATTCGCGATGCTAATGGAAACCATCATGAATGTAGGGCCTTATTGGATCAGGGATCGCAAGCTAATTTTATATCAGAGGCTCTCTCTAACAGATTAAAGATGCCAATTCACGCGATTAACACGTCGATTTCTGGTATTGGTCGCACCTCTCAAACCATTCGTGGCAAGGTAAATATTGAAATGTTCTCGCGAGTCAATTCGTATAAAAAGGCTTTATCTTGTCTAGTAATACCACGAATTTCAGGAAATATTCCCAACTTTCCATTAAATCAGAAAGCTATCCCCATACCAAATAAATTTACACTTGCTGATCCGCAATATGCCGTTCCACGGGATGTCGATCTATTAATCGGCAACGGCATTTTGTGGGATTTGATTTGTGTAGGTCAGCATAAATTAGGGCTTGGACTCCCTGTTATGCAAAAAACCCAGTTGGGTTGGATATTGGCAGGAGAGTTGGACTTATCTATGATCAACATATCACAAAACCTTTTATGCCACGTTGTCACCAATGATACGCTAGATCGGGAATTGCGAAAATTTTGGGAGGTCGAAGAGGTAACCCCACCTTCATTTGAGATTCCTCCACTTAATCCGTCCGACGCGTGTGAAATCCATTTTACAACCACTACCATTAGAGACGACGATGGTCGTTATATTATTAGTATACCTTTCACCGACCAATTAGGTGAACTGGGCGAATCTCGCCAAATTGCCGAGAAACGATTGCTCTCAATTGAGAGGAAATTCGAAAGACTTCCTGAATTAAAAAAGGAATACATTCAGTTTATGTCGGAATACGAGAATCTTGGCCACATGGTGGAAGTTGCTAGTGATCGGATTCGTGACAGCAAGCCTCATTATTATTTGCCACATCATGCTGTTATGAAACAGACGAGCACTACCACTAAACTTCGCGTTGTTTTCGATGGATCAGCGAAAACGTCATCGGGAATTTCATTGAATGAAGTACAACGCGTAGGGCCAACGGTGCAAGACGATTTATTGTCTATAGTCTTGCGATTTCGGAAACACAAATATGTGCTCTCAGCGGACGTCATTTCTCGAGGAGTCAGCCCTGCCTCATTGGCAACTTTAGATATTTGGTGGTATGGACCATCGTGGTTGCCTCAAGAATCGTCTCTTTGGCCCTCCTCCTCCACAGAGGTCGACAATGTGCCGGAAGCGAAGATCACAAGGACTCACGCGATGATCGCAGCCACCACCATCGACTCAATCTTTGATCGATATTCATGCGTTAACAAACTCATCCACGTGGTGGCGTATTGTTTGAAATTCGTTACAGTATTAAGGTTGCGAGTTATCAATAGAAGGTCACACAATATAGACCAGGAAACTGTGCCAGCGATAGCCGAAACGCTTTCAGTATGTTTATCTGTTAGCGAGATTATCAAGGCAAAGCAGACTCTTATTGCATTGGCCCAGAGGCAAGATTTTTCAGCCGAAATTAACAGCCTTTCGGAAGGTCGGGAATTACCTGCGAAAAGTCACCTTTTATCACTATGTCCGTTTTTGGATAAGATTGGGTTGCTCAGGGTGGGCGGTCGCTTGAGTAACGCACCGATTTCATTTGAACAGCAACATCCAGTAATTTTGCCCGCGAAGCATAAACTTACGTTGCTCATTATTACTGGAGAACACCAACGATTGCTACATGCAGGTTGCCATGCTGTTATGGCAGCCGTGCGCAACAAATATTGGCCTTTATCTTGTAAGGCAACTATCAAGGGTATAATTAGATCTTGTCTTAAGTGTTTTCGTGCCAAACCTCTAAGTCCACGATACATCATGGGACAGCTACCTGCGGACAGGGTCACTCCCTCGCGCCCATTTTCTACCTGCGGTGTTGATTACGCAGGGCCCTTTTTCATAAAGGAGAAATCACGCACTCGTACCGCAATCAAGGCATACTTATGCATTTTCGTGTGTTTTGTGACTAAGGCAGCGCATCTTGAACTAGCCGTTGATATGTCGACTGACGCATTCTTGAATTGTCTCAAGCGATTTATTGCACGCCGTGGACGTTGTTGCCATATTTACTCTGACAATGGTTCCAATTTCATTGGCGCTCGAAATCAATTCCATGACTTAGGCATTTTATTAGCTGATCAGAAACATAATACAAAGGTTACAAATTTCTTGAACTCTGAACATATACAGTGGCATCTAATTCCACCTGGTAGCCCTAATTTTGGCGGGCTCTGGGAAAGCGCTGTCAAATCAGCAAAATACCATTTAAAGCGAGTTGTCGGCGAAACGCGCCTTACTTTCGAAGAACTGTACACCGTTCTAACTCAGATCGAATCATGCATGAATTCTCGTCCACTTTGCGCCCTTTCCAACGACCCTAAGGATCTGTCATCATTGACACCTGGTCATTTCCTAATTGGGGACTCGATGTCAGCTTTACCGCATCCTGATCTCCGCGAGGTCAAATTAAATAGGCTGAATAGATTCCAGTTGCTGCAGCAGATTATGCAGCATTTTTGGTCTCGTTGGAAGTCCGAATACCTCCACCAGCTTCAGCAACGGAACAAATGGAGATGCTCTGTTCCGAGCAAATTTGGACCTGGAACTTTGGTGACCATTCGAGAGGACAACACACCCCCTTTGAAATGGCGCTTGGGGAGAATCATCGAACTACATCCTGGAAAGGATGATGTGACACGTGTTGTCTCCATTCAGACATCTACTGATGTCATCAAGAGGCCCGTGTCGAAGATTTGTATTTTACCTTGCAATGACGAGTCCAATGACGAACGGTCCAAAAAATTACCTGTTTAAGGCTAGTTTTAATGTCATACTATTTGGCAATATTTCTTTTATGTTACTAATACTTGATTATGTCTCTATTGACACTTATATGTATTTTTCTAACATTCTATGTTTTGTAATATTTTTTAATTACTTTATTATGATAATTTTTATGTAAATTTGCGATAGTTCTTAGTTCGCTGTACCTGGATTTGGCAGTTCAGTATTATTCGACCACACTTGTCACATATTTCCCGAATATGTTGTAAGGCAGTGTATTTATGAACATCCTGTTCAGCATTAATATTTCCCTTATTTTGAACTAACTGTTCAAGGTGGGCGGGATGTTTGGACTCACGGGTCACTGCGTGATGCTCACGGATAAAATATTGTCGCGCCTCTCGCCTTCTACATCGTTCGACATCTTTCTTTCCGATTTTTATTAAGCACTTTAGGCTTCGCTGATTTTGCTTTTGTAGACACATCTGCAGCGGTAATTACCTTTACGGGCCTTTTCGCCTTCGCCTGCTTTCTCCGTTATATTTATTGCACCCAAGTTATTTCAGTTTTCTCATCTGGTGTACTAATGTTTCCATACCCGGATTAGCGTGCGCGCTTCCCCGAACTTCATATTTTCGGCCAGGTATGTCCAGGCGTTGAGCGGCTGACCCTTCCACCCTGGCGCGGGAAAACCCATGCACCCCCTTTTGCGATGCCGAAATTCCGTGCCACTTTCTTAATTTCCTGTTTCCTGTTCCTGCCAACTCCTTTCCCTCACCACTCTTTTTCCACCAATCAGCGTGACTTTCCACTTTTCCTTTCTTGCCGCAATTTTATATATTCTGCGCCACTTTGGTTTCAGATCAGAACTCTTATTTTCCCGAGAGAGGCAACATATTAGATTTTTTGTTACTTCGGTCAAACACATATTTTTTGACTACATCGAATCTCCGCTTCTCTCCAACGTTTATTATATTGGAGTTCTCCCGCTTAAATATTACCAAGGACAGACTTATTTCTGCCCTTTGGCGAGCGGTCTCAGTGCGTATTACACTAAAAATTGTACACATTTGCTTCCGTATCCAATTTCCGGATAACTAGCCAGAACGGCCAGTTGTCCGCAGAATAAATATTCGTTTCTACCTGAAACCATCACCTGGAGTTCTTGAGGACTTACACCCTCTTATCAAAGAGCTCTAAACATACGACAAACCCATAATTGGCCAGGAATCACCCAATATGTAAAAGAATATGTAAACCGGTGCGAATCATGTCAGAAAAACAAACTCTCTAGGCAGGCAAAAGCCCCACTAGTGATCACCGACACACCTGAACGGAAACAAATACATACTAACCTTCCAAGACCTACTAACACGATTTAGTAAAGCGATCCCCATACCAAACCAAGAAGCCAAGACAGTAGCAAAAGAACTCGCAACGAAAATAATCTGCGAATACGGAATACCTGACAAAATACTAACAGACCAAGGCACTAACTTCCTCAGCGACGTCTTCAAGAACGTATGCAAACTCCTGAGGATAACCAAAATCCAAAGTACCGCATATCATCCACAATCCAACGGCGCCCTCGAACGATCACACCGAACACTAGCCGAATATTTAAGACATTACATAAACGATCAACAGACCGATTGGGACGAATGGATCCCTTACGCCATGTTCACCTACAATACCACACCACACACCGCCACAGGGCTAACACCCTTCGAATTAGTATTCGGACACAAGGCCAATCTACCAACCGCCCTAACGCTACCAGCTAAACTGCTCTACTCATACGACGATTACGCACAAGAACTACGCCAACGCCTTAGAGCCACACAACAAGTAGCGAAACAAAACACCAAAATAGCAAAATTGCGCGCCAAAGAAAACTACGACCGCGATACAAAACAGACAGAATTCACGCCAGGCGACAAAATCCTCATCCACGATGAAACCGTCCGCCGTGGACGTAGTAAAAAACTGGACTCCCTATGGATCGGACCCTACCGGATCCTAGAACAAACGTCACCCGTCACGTACGTAATAAGTAAAGGGAAAAAATCAATTAAAGTACATAGGGACCGACTGAAACACTTTATAGACTAAGATAAAAAATTATACCTAGACAAAATATTATATTGTAACCCAGCGAATAGAAGGAAAACTAAACCACACCGAAGGCTAGGAAGCCTTCTTCTTCCAAGGGGGGAGGTGTCGTAACCCGACCACCAATAACTGCAAGAATGCACATTAACAAGTAGACCAACGAGCCTTCCGAAATCAACTGCCTAAGCAGTATTTCGTAACGCCCAGAGTCCAATGCATGACCCCCTTAGAAGACGAACACGTCAACAAAAAATAACCATATAAAAGGCCAAACAAAACAATTCGAGGAGCAGTCAGCCCCGAGTGATACGACCTTCACCACGGACCCACACCCAGTCCTAGTAGACGACCGACGACGACGTTCACTCTGCGTAAACGAAAGAAACAATTATAAGTATGAAATAAACTTACACGTCAACTGCACAACCCTGGACTGGATACTAATCCTTAAGTGAAGAAAGCCCAAAACAATAATAACGTGCTAGACTACAATCGAGTTCGCTCCGGCCAACCCAGTCGTCGCACAACAGTAAATATACAATGCAACGATGGCGCGTGGGTCTTTTGGTCGGTTATGGCAAACCTCAATCTGGTCACTGATGGACAGAACGTTAGCAGAATATCCTCCCATCCGCCCTATAATGATAGACTCGACATCAGCGGGATTCAGCTTCCAACAAGCTTGAAGCGGATCCGCGTCTTCGAGAAGAAGAATGCGATCTCGGTGAATGTGTTTGGATGGGAGGAAAAAATGTGCATGCCATTACGGATAACAACAAATACGCAAAAACATCATGCGAGTCTGCTCCTCGTTGACAACTCTAAATCAGCAACGGATCATCATCATTACCATCATTACGCATGTATCAAGAACATGTCGAGGCTGGTGTTGTGCCCTAGCGCAGTGAGGCGTAGGGCGGTTTCGGGATAGGCGGTCTGGAGTTCGTGAGCGGTTAAAGAATTGGAATTCACCGGACTGTCAACGATAGGTGGTTTATTGAGAAAGAACTGAATGTGTAACAATGGTACAAGCACGCGGATAGCGTAAGTGCTCTAGCGAGATCTGATAGAGCTGAGCTGTCGGATGTCGGACCGGGCGAGGCCGCCTGATTCATTTGGACTCTGTACTTATGCTACGCTAGCATAGATGCAGCTGGGCGTTGGCCTTTGAGAGGCGGCGATGAGTCGGGCGCTTATGTGTTGGGTATCGGTGAGGGCACAACATCCCTTCCCCCTTGGCGAGGTGGCGCCCGGTTGTGTAGTTGGTTAGTACGGATTCGACATAATGCAATATTTGGGCGTCGGGCAGTAGGTGTTAGTTGTCGGCGCTATAGGGGTATATATATATATTGCGGGGCCGCCTGCCCAGCGGTGGATCGCGGTAGGAGAGACCGGCGTCCAGGTGAGCGATACGATGAAGTATCTTGGGCTCACACTGGACGGCCTCTGGCGCTTCAACGAGCACTTCGGCCGGCTTATCCCCCGTGTTAAGAAGGCGGCGGACGCCTTAGGACGCCTGCTGCCCAACATCGGGGGACTGTGGGAAGGTGTCCGACGCATTTATGCGGGAGTCGTCCGTTCCATGGTGCTCTACGGAGCGCCAGTCTGGGTGGACGACCTGGCGGCCAGCCGGCGCAATTGTGCCCTGCTCTTCAGGGTACAGCGTCGGATGGCCGTCAGGGTTGTGCGAGGATATCGCATGATCTCCCTGGCGTCGGCATGCCTGCTGGCAAGGTTTCCGCCCCTGGACATCCTGGCGGTGGGGGACGCGAGGACCTATGCGGATCTTCGCGCCCTCCGTAACAGGACCGGAGCACCCACGGAACGGTCGGTCGAGGAGCTCAAGCGCCAGACCCGGCGGCTCGTTGTGGCGGTAGAGGCTGGAAGATCCAGCCAACCCCCGCCACAGAGCCGTCGGGGCGATTCTCCCGAGCCTTGAGGCTTGGCTGAATCGCGGCAGAGGCCAACTCTCCTATTGCGCGACACAGGTGCTCACCGGGCACGGCTGCTTCGGGGAGTACCTGTGTCGCATCGGGAAGGAGGCGACGGCACAGTGCCACCACTGCGACGGGGACCGGGACACGGCGCAACACACCCTCCAGCATTGTCCTGCCTGGAGGGACCAGCGCCGTGCCCTGGTCCGGTTTATAGGAGGTGATCTCTCGCTGCCAAGGATTGTCAGGGAGATCCTCGGCAGCGAGAGGGCGTGGAGGGCCTTCCTCACGTATTGTGAGGAAGTGCTCCTACACAAGGAGGAGGCGGAGCGGCGGCGGGAGAGGACGGACCCCACCCGCCTGGAGAGGGCCCGTCCTCGCCGCTGCGTCGCGCGGGGGGATCTAGTCCCCCGCAATAAGAGAGTGACGCCCCGGTCCCGTTGGCGGATCTCGACCCGCTGACGGGCTGAGTGCGTGCCGAGGGGTCGTGTGGCGGCAGAGGAGTGGCTCTGCCGCCCGTCTATAACGGCTCCGAGGCGGGGCGGGGCGTGTAGTGGTCGCACGTCCCGCCCACGTTTTGGTTGGTGATCCGGGAGGCGCGGTTCGCTCCTCCTTCACGGTCAGTGAAGGAGCGGGTCGAGCCGTGCCCTTCCGGGCTCGGTGGGAGGCACCTCCCTCTCTCGCGCGAGCGAGAGGGGCGATGGCCGACCCCCTCCATGTGAAGTGCCCCCAGAAGGAGGTGGGGCGCGGGGCGGCACCGGTAGTGTTCGCGTAGAGTTCCCGGTGTCGACCCATTATGCGCGAAGGATGGCCGCCGTGGGGTTTTAGCCGGTAGGAGTCCGGCACTCCCCCTCCACACCCACCAGGGCGGGGGTCCATGAGGATTTCCCCACGCAAAAAAAAAGGTCTTCGAAATATATTCCTGGTTCCTGGAAGAGATGCGTTCGTCAGTTTTTGTTTGGTGGGGTCGGAGCTTACGTTGCGAAAATTGCGTCTCTGGGTCGGGTCTCGTTCGTTGTGGATCATTGTTTCGTTGGCTTTGGAATCGGAAGCACGTCTTAACGCGGATTACAATGGTGGGATTACCTAAGGGATTGGTGAATTACGTTTATTTATTTTTCATTTTATTTTTTATTTTTTAAAATTTTTTTGGGGTGTTTTTGTTTTGACGAATTTATTTTGTGTAGGGGGCTGCGTATTAGCGGCAGGCGCGCGCTGTGCGCGACGAGAGGGAGCGGTCGCGGCAAGAGGCGCGCGATTTGGAGGATCCGTGGTCGGGTCCGGAGGATGACTACTGGGGCTTGGCGGCCCTCTTTGGTGAGTGTGTGTTGCGTGGTTTTGTTTGTTTAAATGTTTGTTGTGTTGTGATTTTTGTGGGTGTTTAATTGTTGCAGATCGTCATGCGGAACGGCGGATTAGCGTCAGCGTAAACCGAGCCATTGAATACTGCCGGATCCTGCACGTGCTGTCGGATGACCGGGTTTTTGCGACGTGCGTGTCTGCGGGCGTGCTGGGTGAGGGGGACGCCCGGTCATTGGCGGAGTTTAAGGATTTGGCCTATCATGTATTAGTCACTATGGAAGGCAGCGAGGAGGTCGCCCCGGTTGTAGGGACGACATATCACTTTGTGCAGCATTTGTTGAACCTGATTGGGGCAAATATATTGTAGGGTCTTGTATGTGATCTATGGGGATGTGTTGTGTTTTTATGTATAGTTTTTATAGTGTAGTTTATTATGTAATATATGGGGAGTTTTGTGTGTATTTCTTGTCTTTATTTGATGACCCTTTACTCTTACTGTTATCTTGTTTATGCATATACAGGGTGTCCCAAAAATGTTGGATAATATTATAGCCATCTTGTTCGGGAGGGGGCGGTGATGATCATGCCGTTTGTAAAAATTTGCGTTAGGCCTCCAATTCCGAGTTATTCAACAACAAAGTTAGGTGACGCCCACCGAGCTCTCGGCAAGTCCTGGCCAGTTGTCCCTTGCTCCTAGAGAAAGGGAGGCGACGGAAAACATCTTGCCGGGGGCCTGTGAAAATCGCGATGGAGGACCGGCGGGTGCTCAACCGCTCGGCTCTTTCGAAACCGAGCGGTGAGGAGTCCCTTGCATGTGCCGTTTTGAAGACCGAACATAGCAAGTGTAACGCGGCACCCGCGTTATCAACGCGCGGACCTCAGCATCTCGAGCGCCCCTCCATGGGACCGAGTCGCCGTTCCGGGCACTCGGCCCTAAGTGGGACAGCAGTCCCAAACTCGCCCTCGCCTCGAAAGGTCGCTAATAAAGCCTTAGCCCAAATCCGGAAGTGTCTTTCTTTCACCCGCTCCTGCTCGCCATCACAACTGGTGTCAGAAGTGCCGGACCACTGCACGCAGAGAGACACACACACATACACAGAAACACACAGAAGGAAGGACAACAGAAACAAGGACACCACAAGCGCACTTCAGAAGACACATGCACATCGTAATAACATTCATTACCATCACACGGTAAGTACCATATAACATTTGTAATATTCGAGCTATAGTATCTGAACTGACGCCATCTCTTTCATCCCGAATACGGTTTAAAAATCCACAAAAATTCCATCCCAACGACCTGAACGTCATAAAAACCACAGCACCCCTTTCTATAAAACGACACCTACCTCAGACACAGAAACCAACGACACAGTTACGGACATGGCACACACTCTAACATTCCGCGACATATATACAATAATACTCAACTTCGACGGCTCTAATATCCCCGTCAAACAATTCATTCGAACATGCAACAGAGTCCGCTATTAAACGACGCGGATAGAGCCAAACTCCTACAAATCATTCCAGCTAAATTAACTGGCATGGCAATAGAGATAGCCGACACAAAAACATACACAACACTGGACGAACTCCTCACAGACCTAAGAACAGCATTTAGTAGACCCATGGAACTTTCGGACTTAGAATTCGAAATGCGAACAATCACCCAAAATTATAACCAACCAGTCTTCCGATACGCCATCCGTGTTAGAAAAATTCTGAACAAAGTATTTGAAAGATTAGACACAGTATACACAACAATAGAAAACAGCACATATTTAAATAACAGAAAAGCAGAAGTGATGAATATAGCAATTAAAACATTTGTCAGAGGATTAGTGGAAAGCATCACCAACCGAATGATTAAAAATCACACGTCATTACAAGCAACAATAGACGAAGCAATAGATATCGAAAACGAATTAATACGGAGACAAAAACTACACAGTACAACGAACGAAAACCACGCACCTGCCACACACGTCCGATTCGCTGAAGTAGACGACTCATACGATAAAAATGGTAGAAAATTTTGCGATTTCTGTGATACACCCACACATAACACAAGAGATTGTCGTTCCCTACGTCACTATAAAGCTAATCGTAAAAGATACACAGACAATAACTCAGGAGACACCTCACAAAACAGATACAGACACAATCCGCGAGATTTTAGACCAAACCATAATCACGCATCACATAGAAATGGCAACGACAGAGAACACTCATCCGACGGACACCGAAGTAGCCTCTCAAACAAATCCAGAGACATCTCCCGCGACAGATACGAATCCCGAAACGATTCTCAAAACAGATATTCACACGACAGATATCGAGACGACTCCCGAAATAGACATCCATACGACAGACACCGAGACAATTCTCGTAACAGGTACTCACAAAACAGATACCGAGATGACTCCCGAAACAGATATTCCTATGACAGGTACCGAGACAATTCTCAAAACAGGTATTCGCAAGACAGATACCGAGACCAATCAAGGGACCGATATTCACGCGATAGATACCGCGATAATTCACAAAATAGATACAGATACACAGACAACAGTAGAAACAATTCGAGGGATAGATACACACATAATCCAGACGACAAACGCAACAGACGCGACAACTCAACAAATGGACGAGACCTACTAAAACAGTACGGTCAAGAAAACAATAGTACCGCGGAAATCGAAGAGGCTCTGAAGAACCTCGTATTAAAAAACTCGATCGAAGTCTCGTGCAGGGGCACGACACGGGACTCGCCCTCCCAGAGCCCAAAAAATTAAAAGAAGCAACAATTTCATAAGGACTATCCGAGCACCACGAACCTCCGACAATAGAACTGTACACACCCGACACCGTCAAACCAAAGACCAGATTTTTTATAGATACAGGTGCGCAAGTAAATCTCATAAAAATTAGCAATGTAGCACGTCACGTTAACATTAACCCAAACATAATTTATAAATTAATAGGAATAACCAATAGTAAAACTTCCACAATAGGATCGTGCTTTATCACCATTCAAGATATCCCAGTAGAGTTTCAAGTAGTCGCTGACGCATTCCCATTCCTACAGGACGGCCTGTTAGGCGATGCTTTTTTCAACCAAACCTCAGCGGACATACTATATTCTGAGAACTGTTTAGTACTTAGTCAGCAAAAGATCCCCTTCACGACATTGGAAACCTATAACGTGCCACCCAGAACGAAAACTCAAATGCCTATCCGATTAAAACATACACAACTCCAAGAAGGATACATTCCACAGATAACAAAGTATCAAGGTTTATACTTTGGAAACGCACTCGTCTAAAACCACGGCAACATTGCATACCTTCAAGTGATCAACACAAACACAAAACCAGTAAAAATAGAAATACAAGAAGTAGACCTTCAGCCTATTGAACAAATAGCAGACATTCCTAAGATACTTATAAACGAACTAAATTCTCAATGTATTCAAACAGAATACACTGCAGCAATATACACCACAAAAATAGATGAAAGGCTTGAAAAACTAAAAACTCTTCTGCGTTTAGAACATTTAAACATAGAAGAGAAACAACACCTTTTACAGTTAGTCTCAGATTATCCAAACTTATTTTACATTGAAGGAGATCAATTAGGCCACACACCAGTTGCTCAACATCAAATCCACACATCAGACGATAAACCAATTAACACAAAACAATACAGATATCCCCCGGTACACAAAAACGAAATTCAACTTCAAATTCAAAAACTCATAGAAAAAGACATCATACAGCACTCTATCTCACCCTATAAATCACCAGTTTGGATCGATCCAAAAAAAGCCGACAGTAAAGGAAACAAAAGATGGAGAATGGTCATAGACTTTAGAAAACTTAACGAAAAAACAATAACGGATGCATACCCACTCCCTAATATCACAGATATCTTAGACCAGTTAGGAAACGCTCAGTATTTTTCGATATCCGACCTCGCATCAGGATTTCACCAAATTGAAATGCACCCCATCGACAAACAAAAAACAGCTTTCTCAACACCCAATGGCCACTATGAATTTAACCGCATGCCATTCGGACTAAAAAACGCACCCGATACCTTTCAACGTGTCATGGACATAATCCTATCTGGCCTACAAGGAACAGATCTATTCGTATACCTAGACGATATTGTAATTTACGCCAATAGTTTATCGGAACACGCGACAAAATTCCGCCGACTTGCCAATAGACTCACAGATTCAGGACTCACACTACAAACAGACAAATGCGAATTTTTAAGACGAGAAGTAACATACTTAGGACATATAATAACCGAAAACGGTGTAAAACCCAACAAAAATATAATAGAAGCGGTTCAACATTTTCCAAGACCAACAAACAAGAAAAACATCAAACAATTGTCTAGCTTGACAGGTTATTACAGGCGTTTCATAAAAAATTACGGGAAAATCATCGCACCATTGATATTGCTACTTAGGAAAAACACAGATTTCAAATGGGATACCGACTGTGAAACTGCGTTCCACACACTAAAACAGAAACTCACACAACAACCAATTCTCCGCTATCCGGACTTCGAAAAACCCTTCATGCTAACCACCGACGCGTCCGATTACGCGCTAGGAGCCGTACTTAGTCAGGAACACAATAATTTCAACCACCCCGTAGCATATTACTCAAAAATCCTTAATAAATCTCAGGAACGCTATGACCCAATGCGAAAAGAAGTATTAGCAATCGTTAGAGCAGTAGAATACTTTAGACCGTATCTCTATGGAAAGAAATTTACACTCGTCACCGACAATAGAGCGCTAACATACTTAACACAAAAGGCAAATCCCCCACAGCAACTGCAACGCTGGCAAGCCATCTTAAACGACTACGAATTCGAAATAAAACACCAACCAGGAAAACAAAACGTAATAGAAGACGCATTATCGCGAAACCCAGTATCTATTATGCCAATCCGACCAAGACAAGAAACATCAGATAGCGAAACAATACATAAAACGAAAAAACCTAAAACACACCATCAACCACATACGCGTCTACTCTCAACATCAGATTCGGCATCGGGAAATCCAGCATCGAAGAAAAAACATGAAACTATCCAAGACACGACTGACATACATGCACCATCCTGCTCAGGCATGAGACTGAAAACACGACAAACCGAGGGCACAATTAAAAAATACCACAAGACTATAGATGATGATAATAGGGACTCATCATCATCTATGTCATCGGACGATGAAATAACGATAAAAGAAACAGATAACCGCACAATCGCTGAAAACGAAAATCAGAGTGTCAAAATCCCCCCAAAAATAACCTGCCGCCCTACACAAAGCAACGGTAGCAAAGACGAAAATAACCGCCCACAGCATGGCGAGGAAAAAAGAAAATACGTCCACGCACCGATATCACTAAAAACACAGGGATCTGACAGTACAGACAATGAGGATTTTTCACACTCAAGCCAAACCAGCGAAAGACAAAGTAGCGAGAAGAAAACACCGAAACTCGAAAAACGAGAAGCTCCAGAATCTAGCAAAATCACCCCACAGTTCCGATCCCCACCTGCATTCACATATAACCCCACCACTCAGGAAATAGTGGATCACGACATTAGGCAGCGAACAAGGACAAGAGATAGGGATACACTAGAAACAGAAGATCACACTAACCGCGACACCGATAATAACAGTAATAAGGTCAGGCATAGAAGTGACAGCAAAAAGAAATTAGAAAGCAGTCATTCACATAGTAAACCCTCACTACACTATAAACTTTCGGATACTATGAAAAAATACTTGGATACAAGTACTGACTCAGAAATAGAATCGATCGTCGCTAAATCCCAGAACAACAATAAAACCCAGCAGTTAACACATAAAACCGTTAAACCCAACTTTCACTCACCACCAGAAGACACTCGAGAACGCAACGAAAAAATAAACATCTTGAAGCAATACAACCAACATTCCGATCTCCACCACATCGACTACATACTTTCTCAAATTCGGACTCTCCAGACGATGACCAGACATACCATAAATTAAAGAAACAAACAATACATGGGAAAACAGCTATAAATCACACAAACTCTCAAGACCTAGCAGGACCGAGCACTAAACACATGCCAGAGTCACACAGGCGCACCGACATACACAAGGGTCGCGCACACGAAGCCGACTCAAGCACCGCCTCAGATGACAGAGTCAGTGACCCAGTGCACCGACCGCCGCTTTATGATGCCGAACAGCTGACTGCACGAACTGACATACCTGCAGACATTCCAAACCCTCAAATCAGAAACACAATTATAGTAACGCAAAGTAACCTTCTAACACAAAAGGACAATATTGCATATTTCCTTTCAGCAGATTGCGTCATAGACACCTTAACCACACAATTCTTAAGAGAAAAAGGAATTATTAGTACACAAACACTCTTAGAATCCGACCCACATGTAGGCGACATTCTAATCGCACGTCGAAAGACAAGACACTATTTCGGTATGGTATGTAAAAACAAAAACACAGATAATGTAAATTCCCACACTATGGTAAAATGCGTTAAAACACTTTTAATCACCCTTAAACGGCTCAAAATTAATTCATGCACAATACCAAAAGACCCAAAAATTGTCGACCAACCAGCATGGTCAAACTTGAAAACATACTTATATTCACACACCATACAATCACGAGTAACAATTACACTTTGCGAAGGCCTGATATCCGTACCACAAAAATCAGAAAAAGAACTGATAATGACAGAATTGCACAGCTCCACAATAGGAGGTCACAAAGGAATAGAAAAAACATATAAAAGAATACGATCTCAGTATTATTGGAAAAACATGAAAACAGATATAACCGCGTTCATAAAATGTTGTCTTGACTGCCAAAAGAACAAACTAGTACCCGTAAAACCCAAAGCACCAATGATAATCACAGACACACCCGCCGAACCTTTCGATAAAATCGCTAATGACACCTGCGGTCCATTACAAGAAACTGAAACAGGATACAAGTATATACTTACAATTACCGACCTTTTCAGCAGATTCTCAATAGTCATACCATTGAAATATCAAACTTCTGTAGAAATTGCTAAAGCAATAGCGGAAAACTTAATTTGCATATTCGGAGCCCCACGAGCAATACTATCCGACCAAGGCCGATACTTCATGTCAGAAGTATTTAAGGAATTCACAAACCTTTTCAGAATTAAACATTATAACACTTCCATATACCACCCACAGTCAAACGGTATCGCCGAACGAGGTCATCACACTCTTATAGAATACTTAAAACACTACATTTCCGAAGAATGTAATTGGGACCAATGGCCCCCATACGCAACCCTTTCGTATAACACAAGCGTACACGATAGTACCGGATTCACACCACACGAGCTAGTTTTTGGAAAAACAGCACGAACCCCTTCGGAATTTCCACCTGTAGAAACAATACTTACATATGACACATACTTACGTATGCTCACGGAACAGCTGAAAACCATTCACGAGAAAGCAATAGAAAGACAAATCAAAGCAAAAGAAAGAAACAAAAAATATTACGACAAACGAACCACTGAACCAAACTTTTCTCCAGGCCAACTCGTATTCCTAATCCGAGACCATAAAAAACACAAACTGCAAAGTAACTACATAGGCCCATTCGAAATATTAAACGTATTAGATAGACACAACGTCAGACTAAAGATTAACAAAGACAAAACAAAAGTAGTTCACGTCGACAAAATAAAACTGGCACATGTTGCAGATGCCTCGCATCGTGTGTAAGCGTCGAGACCCCCTCATATCAAGTAACACCACTTGCACACAACCCAGGACTGCGATCAGAAATCTTGGGCACGCTGAGACCATATCACACGGAATGGACACTAATCACCTACGCAAACACACAAGGACTCGCCTTGGAGCGCGAGCAGATATGGAAAAACATAAAAGCAACAATAGAACTCTGTAGAATCCTGAAATCAACCTGCCTAACCTACGGACACCTCAAAGTATTAGCAACCAGACTAAAAAACACTATAACATCGGAAACAATCTTACAAGAACTCATCCCAAACATAGATACAGCTAGAAGACGAAAGCGTGCACCGCTAGAATTTATTGGCAAAATTAACAAAGCCCTTTTCGGAACTCTAGACGTAGACGACGGAATAGAAATAAATACACAAATTGAAATGTTAAACAAGAACACACAAGAAATAGCACAAATTGTTAAGAATCAAACACACATTATAAAATCACAATTCAAACTTGTTGACAAAAAAATAGCACTAATAACCGACAAAATTTCAAAACAAATAGGAACTGTTACCCTAACGGCGAGATTAACTGACAATAATGTGAGAATACTCCAACTAAACCAAAAAGCAATGGAATATGCATCCGAAATAGATGTAATGTTAACACAACTCGAAATAGGCATTAACACACTTACGACCACCATACTATTTGCAAAGAATGGACAAATACATCCACAAATATTAACAGCACAACAAATATTAGATAGTGCGACAACTATCCGTAAACATTTCAAAAACGTGGAATTTCCGATACCACTAGAAAGCCGATTCATACCGCAACTCCTTGAAATCACCGACCTAACAATATTTCACAACGGAGCGAACTTAGTTTATATTCTGAAAATACCACTTCTAGACCACGATTCATACAAATTGTACGAGCACTTACCAGTACTCATTCCTCAAACCAACACACACAATTCCACATCTAGATTTGCATACATAAAACCTTTCATCAAATACACAGCAGTCTCAGCAGACTTTGAATATTACTACAATGTAAATAACCTGAAAAATTGCAAATCCATGAATTCGATATACATATGTAAACAAGGAAACCCCGTACAAAGAATAGACGATAACGCCGAATGCGAAATACAACTTCTGCTGAACCCAAACTTTAATAATTTAAATACATGCGATATACGACTTAAAATGCTGATGCGTACATATTGGTCTAAGATCGAAAACACAAACAGCTGGTTGTTGGCAGCACCCAAACGAGAAACACTATACAGCACGTGCGCAACGGGAAAACCATTCATAGAAAGCATAGAAAAGACCGGAATCCTCCACATTAACGAATCATGCACCGCCAAGACCCAAACAACAAAACTTACACCAACAAGTAACATAAAAACATATCGAAACACGAACTTCTCTCACACCATAACACTAAACATCAGCGAAATGATAGAAAACTCCATCGACCTTGAAAACCGAATTAACTTAACGGAAATTTTGAACGAAACAGAACTATTTACACAAACAATGGAATCATCACTCACAGACGACGAGCTCACGGACAACGAAACAAAACTAAAAACGATAATCGCAAAAGCCAAAGACATAGGAAAAATGCACTACTTACATAACAGACTGTCGACCATAGAAAAATTTGTCAAATATACAGGTTTCTCAATTGGACCACTAGCACTAATTTTCGGACTATGCTGGAAATTCTCCCTATTCGGTAAACTATCATCCATTATCAATGTCATAAGACCAATCACACGCAGACGTAACCCAGAACGAGAACCACAAAATGAAAACAGAACCATAGAACAACCCCAATCCATCAGAATCCAAATCCTAGCGAATCTTCCCGCACAAACAAGCAGTAACCAAATTGAGATGATCCCGGTGCAGATACTGCAGTGCAATAGACAAAATATCATACCATGAAACGGCAAATGTCACATACCCCCCACCGTCTACTCACATTCTTCTCTTCCATTTTAGTTAACACACAAATAAAAACAAACATAAACTAAAAACAAACAAAACAAACAAAATGGACGCACAAGAGATCGCACAATGCCCACTCTGCGGCTGTGAGATGCCTCGCTCTCACCAGCAGCTCCACATCCAGAGATGTGGAGCTGCTGCCGCATAGAAATGTGCGGCCAACCACTGGTCCACTGGAACATATCAACGGCTGCTCTGCGAAAGCAGAAACAAAATACCACACATACACACACATGCAACCAACAACAACCACACCAACGAAAACAACCACACCAATGAAAACACCCACACCAACAAACACACCTACAACCTCCCGAACATCCCTAACCACCGACAACTGCACACAAACAGAAATAACCCTGCACCACGAGAGATCAACTCAGACATACAGAACTTCACACGCGAGTACACGAACACAAACAGAGATAACAATAAAACCCCAATTGCAGACTAACACCAGAGAACCACCGACAGGAATAAAGAGAAACCCGAGAACCACCACACAAATACGTACACAACGCATCAGAGGTAGAGAGCTACACTAAAGACACCAACAGAGGAACACCAGGAACAACAAGATACATACACAACAAAACATCAGACATCAGACAATGGACAACAAAAATACAGACCAACCACCACTCTCCAATTGGGGAGTGCCCTTGCTCCAGACCCCAGACAAACCGACTCACCTCCACTGGTACGGACCAGGAGGAATTAACAAACAAATTGAAGACCAGCCACCGATAACAATAGATCCTATACTACGACTACACAAAATACGAAGACAACCACAGACCACAATACAAGACAGAAGACTAAGACAGAGAAACGTAACTGACAGGACAAGAACACTACTGAACATACGTACTAGACTATATACAAACGACACACATACACTCCGAAAGGAATTACGACACATACGTAACACAAAACAGTATATAAACGAAAGCACACAAACACACATACGATACAGAGACGAGACAACGCAAACAGATAAAACAATTTTCAAAGCAATGACCACACAAGAAATTGAACAAATTATCAAACAAGCAAAACAGGAATTACAAAATAGACACATTGACAGATTAACGAACACATTAGACAAACAACAATTATAAAAACCATACACCAAACAAAACAATACACACTTGCTCACAAGCAAAAATCCTGAAGCAATGTTAACTTAGATTTAAGCACACACATATATATATATATACATACACACATATATTTTTGTATTACCCATACTAGATCTAAGCACATACATACGTATACATATATATATATATATTTTTTTTTTACTCATATTAGATTTAAGCACACACACATATATACTGTGACGTGAATCGGGGGCTTGTGTCCCGGAGTTTTAACTCATGGGCGCCGGGGCGCTCGGGGATAGGTGGGGGTTCCCCTAGAGGTAGCGGGACTTGGTCGTCACAAAAACGCGAGGACGATATTCACACGGACGATAGTCACACGACGATATTCTCTCGAGCGATATTCAAATCCCAGGCAAACCTCAAATTCTCCACGATAGACTCAAAGGTCGGCTAATCTCAGAAGAGAGGGGGAGGTTCGCGACTCAGAGAAAGAGCGATATTCACAAAATATATTCGATCGATAATCACACAATTAATATAATAGGGCTGTAGTCGTCACTGTTTAGCTTCGCCGCCAAGCGTTTCACGAAATGGCGGCCACGGGCTGCCGCGATGTTCGAACGTAACCACAACGTACGAGGATGGTGAAGGCGGGCGATAGCAATAATATCAGCGATACAATATTCCCGATGAAGTAATAATGAGCACAGGAAATCTCAGCTCACCAATTCCGCACCCAGGGAGGAAGTCGGCGAAATCCTCGGCACTTTCGGGGCTGGAGCAAGGCTTCGGCTGGATGTTGACACACTCTTGGTAGCTGCTGACGTCGAACGAAGAACGAAGAAGAATGAATTTTCGGCCGAAAATGTCCTATCTTATAGGAATGCCTAGCGCCCCGAGGGCTCGAGGATTGGCTCCCCATGGCGTACCACCACCCCCTGATTGGCTCAGGGGTACTTGCCGTTCTTACCGATGACTTCTCGGTACCCGCTAATCCGCGCGGCGTAAGTTCGCGGGAGTTCGGCGGCTTGGCCAAAAACCGCCGCTTCCCCGAATTGAACCAAACAGAGCTCTGGCTCGCGCTAGAACTCTGGCAGGGCCGCAGGTAACCCTTCGGTTACCCTGCCCTAATTGAAGGGAGGAATCCTTCTGGCTGGCAATTCCTCTGCCAGCCAACAACACTAAGGTCCATTCATGTAGCGTGCACTAAGGTGTGCTCCGCGAATGGAAGTCACGAAAAATGTCAGGAACCCCTGCACGTTGCCACAACGGTGGATCAACGGCGAGGACAGAGAAATTATGGAGCCGGCTCTTCCGCACCCCCAAGTCCTGTCCGGAGCAGGCGAGTGGGTGTCCCTCTGACCTTCCGACCGAGAAATCGGAGGGCCCTGACAAACTAGCCGCAGCAGCGGCCGAGAAGTCATATTCTTATTTTTAGCAGGTGGTTCGTGATGCAGCCCTGGCTACGCGGCGCTGCGTAGCCCGCCGATCCAAATGTTGTCCTTCTTTTCTCCCTACGCGGAATTGCTGCTCCGCTGTAAATCTCCAAAGCATAATAAGGCGAGAAATACGAAAATCGCGACGCCGGGCAATCCATGGCGCGCTCGAGTGAGCCCGCCGAATTGCCTATCCCCACCCCATGCCCCGAGCGTGTCCGAGGACGTGTAAGACGTCGGCTATTGTGACGGGCAAAATTTGCCACGTCACAATACATACATATTTTTTCATTCATATTAGACTTAACTACATACGCATATATATACACATCTAAAAATGTTCTGTAACCACTACTAAATTTAAGCACACACAAAATATGTACACACACACTTTTATATATATATACCCTACATTTTTTTATCCGAATATTATATATATACAGACTAAACATAAACAAGCACTTTTATTCAAACAAACCTAAGAACCTCCATAGAATGCAACCACACTAAACAGGAAGCCTAAAGGACAGATGCAAGGAAAAACACACTAATTGGGACAAACAAAGGAAAACTAACAGTAAAAGTAACAAATCCTAACACAAAACTGGTAAAAAGGACACAGTATGGTAACAACTTACCTTTTACATATTTCACACACACCTACCCTCTCCTACCATAAACAACCAAGAACCTACTAACAAAAACCAACAATGATAACATTATATTCCAAGAGATCTATTTCCAGATAAAACGAAACCAAAAACAGGACACCTAACCAGAGGAATTATTCAACGCAAGGAATCACACCAACACCACCCAATTGAATGAACCACAACATTTAACGCAAGGAATCACACCAACACAACCCAATTGAACGAACCACACAGCAACATTCAACCACATCACATCAAGACAACACCCAACCAACCCACATGTATGCCACGGAGTGCCACATTTGAAAGCGGGGGAGTGTAACGCGGCACCCGCGTTATCAACGTGCGGACCTCAGCATCCCGAGCGCCCCTCCATGGGACCGAGTCGCCGTTCCGGGCACTCGGCCCTAAGCGGGACAGCAGTCCCAAACTCGCCCTCGCCTCGAAAGGTCGCTAATAAAGCCTTAGCCCAAATCCGGAAGTGTCTTTCTTTCACCCGCTCCTGCTCGCCATCACACAAGGTACGGCATCGCCCGACGGACACACTTTGCCTTTCTTCTTGCTTTCCCTCTTTCTTGATATACGCTTGCGATAACTGATATCTCTGATTAGTTGTTTCGCGACTCCCGACTAAATCAGATTGAATCCGTCCAAATCCAGTGAAGCAAATTTATCAGGGGCTTATGATACTATTTTCTCCAAAGTATCGAAGTGGCGCCGTGACAAAACATTGGAGCTGTAACCGTGATGATCCGAGTTCGATTCCTCCGGGTCGCGGTTATTTTTTTGGTTTTCTTGTTTTGTCTTGATCCATGTTTAATACCTAATAGTAGAAATACTTTTTCTTTTACTGTTTTACGCCTTTTCTCCGAAAGTTTCATTTTGCTTGCGATAAGCAAGATCCCTGATTAGTCGTTTCGCGACACCCGAATAAATTAGAATAAATTTTAACTTTTTTAACCATGATTGAGCAAACTTTATTGAAGTTGGATTACCTTCTTAAATTATGTCAAGCATCAATTACTCCCGGTACACATTTCTCGATATGATACGAAATGTAGTCAGTAGTATAAAGCGATAGGTCTCTAATCTTGAGAACATTATTTCGTTTCTCTTTTTCTCAATGAGTATTTTACGCTTCCCGTTGTATTGATTACATGAAAAATCTGCAGAATCTGCAATCTTGCCTAAATTACAAGAATAACTGGATCGAGTTAGTTCTGGCGGGTGCTCTCCGTGCACAATTTGATAAATTTATTCGAACTTAGCCAAAGAAATGAGGATGGACATTATTCAACGCTGGCGCATTCTCTGAAAATCAGAAAGCAGGAGGATAGGCCACGAAGAATAAAAATTAAGTATTACCATTGACTGGGTATTCAACATAAGGCAAAGAACTGTAAAAGAAAAACTATCACCACTGTTGGGTATTCAACATGGATCAAGACAGAACAAGAAAACCAAGAAAAAAAACCGCGTCACCGAGGAGTCGAACTCGGATCGTCCCGGTTACAGCACCAATGTTTTGTCACGGCGCCACTTCGATACTTTAGAGAAAAAAGTATCATAGGCCCCTGATAAATTTGCTTCACTGGATTTGGACGGATTCAATCTGATTTAGTCGGGAGTCGCGAAAGAACTAATCAGGGATATCAGTTATTGCAAACGTGTATTAAGAAAGAGGGAAAGCAAGAGGAAAGGCAAAGTGTGTCCGTCGGGCGGTGCCGTACCGTGCCATGCTCGGTCTTCAAAACGACACATGCAAGGGGCTGCTGACCGCTCGGCTTCGAAGGAACCGAGCGGTTGAGCACCCGCCGGTCCTCCATAGCAATTGTCGCAGGCCGACCGGCAAGATGTTTTCCGTCACCTCCCTTTTTCTAGGAGCAAGGGATAACTGGCCAGGAGTTGCCGAGAGCTCGGTGGGCGTTACCTAACTTTGTTGTTGAATAACTCGGAATTGGAGGCCTAACGCAATTTTTTACAAACGGCATCATCATCACCGCCCCCTTCCGAACCAGATGGCTATAATATTATCCAACATTTTTGGGACACCCTGTATATGTTTTGGTTTATATATATATATATTATTTTTTTTGTCTCTTTATTCGATAAAGTGTTTGAGTCGGTTCGCGTGGACGCGTAGTTCGCGGCGTTTCATTTTGATGGTGTAGTTTTCATTGTCGTGGGTTTTTATTATCTTATAGGGCCCTATTCAGATGGGCGTGAGCTTTTTGGAGCGTCCGCGTCGCACTGTCTCGTCGTGTAGGAGCACGTCGTCTCCAATAGTGAATGCCTTTGCTTTAGTTCTTTTGTCGTATTGTGCCTTTGCTCTGGCCTTTTCGATTTGTAGGTGGTCGTGCGCTATTTAATTAGTGGATCGTAGGCGTTCGCGTAGTTCTTGCGCGTAGTTCTTGCGCGTATATGTCATAGGTGTAGGTTAGTGTGGGCGGTCGCGACAGGGAGCTCGGTAAGGTGGCATTGCGCCCGTAGGTAAGTTCGTACGGTGTGAAGCCCGTTGCGGAATGGGGGGTCGTGTCGTAGGTGAACATCGCGTACGGTAGCCATTCATCCCAGTCAGTTTGGTCCTCTCTAACGAAATTTCGCAGGTATTCCGCGAGGGTCCTATGGCTTCGTTCTAGGGCCCCGTTTGACTCGGGGTGGTAAGCTGAGGCCTGTATTTTGTCGATATGCAGCAACTTGCATACGTTTGAAGACATCGCTGAGGAAGTTGGTTCCTTGGTCGGTAAGGATTTTTTCTGGGATACCGTGTTCGCAGATTATTTTAGTGACGACTGCTCTGGCGACTGTGTCGGCTTCTTGGGTTTGTAGGGGAATAGCTTTGCTGAATTTCGTCGGGGCGTCTTGGGACGTCAGTACGTATTTATTGCGCTGTGTCGTTTCTGTTAGTGGGCCTACGATGTCCAGTGCGCATTTTTCGAAGGGTCGGGTAGGCGTGTCGGTAATTACCATGGGTACTTTCCGTTCCTTTCCGAGTTTGTTTTGTTGACAGGTTTTGCATTTGGCAATGTAGGTCTCTACGTCGCGTTTCATGTTAGGCCATGAATGGGTTAGTCGCAGTCTGGCTAGAGTTCTCTTGACTCCCAGGTGTCCGCCGAGTGGGGCGTCGTGGTATTCGTGTAAGATGCGTGTCTTATCGTCTCCGGTGAGGTCGGCGGTAGCTTGGCACGGGTTTGCGCCTGGCGTTCTTGTGTCGGTTGCGTCGTTGGATATCTGAGCTTGGCGCCGGGTGGTCACGTAGATTCTGCTGAGGGCATCGGCGTTCTCGTTTTGCGTGCCTTTCTTGTAGTGGATGTCATAATCATATTCTGCCAGTCGTAATCTCCATCTGGTCAGCCGTGAGCTGGGGTCGGTCACGTTAAATAACCAGGTGAGCGGCGTATGATCAGTGACAATGGTCAATTTGGTGCCATAGAGGTATGGTCGAAAGTGTTGGGTGCCCCAGACTATTGCCAGGAGTTCTTTTTCGGTTGTGCTGTAGTTTTGCTCGGCCTGGTTGAGTATTCGGCTGGTGTAGGCGACCGGTCGGTCGCGGCCTATTTCTCCTTGGGACAACACGGCGTCCAGCGCCTTTTCAGAGGCGTCGGTCGTAAGGACGAAGGGTCGGGTGAAGTCGGGGTATTGGAGTAACGGTGCAGTGGTGAGCTTGGCTTTTAGGCTGTCGAACGCTTCCTGTTCGTAAGAGCTCCACTTGAAGGGTTGGCCTTTCTTGGTTAGTTGTGTAAGGGGTTTAGCTATGGTCGAAATATCGGGAATAAATCGCCTGTAGTATCCGGCTAATCGTATGAATGATTGGACGTCCTTGAGCTTGGCGGGGGTGGGGAAGTCTCGTATGGCGCTTATTTTCGAGGGGTCCGGTTTTATGCCCTCCTCGCTTATAATGTGTCCCAGGAAGATGGTTTCCTTATGGAGGAAGTGGCATTTTGATGGTTGTAGTTTTAGGCCGCTGGTTCATAGGCACCGGAGGATGAGTTCGAGGCGACGCTGACGTTCCTGTAGTGAGCGCCCATACACCACGATATCATCCAGATAGACGTAGCAGGTGATTCCTTGTAGGCCGGACAGGACGGAGTTCATGAGTCGTTGGAAGGTCGCGGGTGCTCCTTTCAGTTCGAACGGCATTCTGTTATATTCGTAGTGTCCGTACGGTGTGGAGAACGCTATTATTTCGCGGTCTTCCTTTTTCATGCGGATTTGGTGAAATCCGGAGGCCCAATCGAGCGTGGAGAAATATTTGGCGCCCCCTAGTTGGTCTAATATGTCGGTGATATTGGGTAGTGGGTTTGGTTTTCACATTCAAATCCTGTTCCTGTTCTTGCTTGTTCGTAGAATATTTAGTTCTGTATGACATCATTTTTTTTTTGAATATTCATTCAATTAAGCACAATATTTGTATTCCCTGCACTACCATTAAATTTTCTTGTGGAATTAGAGTGTTTGAATCAAGACTTGGCTTTCCAATGATATCGATTTTCGTTTTTGGTCAACTTGATAGAGCTGGTTTCACCACACTGTTATTTTTGTGGAATGTGGCCTATTTTTTGTGAGGCAAGATCATTTTTGAGGTGAGGGACAAGACTACTTGGCGCTTTTTTTACATTTCAATGTTTTTGGACGGATTTCATGTCTTTTTGGTCGTTCATTTAGTAATTGAGATGAGGGACAAGACTACTTGACGCTTTTTTACATTTTAATGTGGGGGAGTGAGAGGATTGTTATTGCATAGAATTTCTTTTAAATATGGATTACTTTTTTGGGTTGTTGGATGTTTTTTGGGATGTGGAACTAAACTACCTGACGCTTTTTTTACATTTTAATATTTTTGGGGAAGTGGGATTGATTTTGTGTAGGATTTCTTTTAAATGCGGAATGCTTTTTTAAGTTGCTAGATGTTTTTCGGGATGTGGAACAAAACTACTTTAAGCTTTATTTAAAATTTTAATGTTTTTTTGGGAAGTGGGAGGATTATCTTTGTGTAGGGTTTTGTTGAGATCAGGAATATTTTTTTATGTAGTTAGTTCTGTTTATGATTTTGCAAAGGAGACGCTATAAATACAGACGGGATCTTATTAATAAAATAAAAAAAATATGCTTTCCTTTTCATTTGTTACCCTCCTCATCCCATTATTAGTAATTTCAACTTTACAGACAGAGAAAACTTGGCTTTCTTGTATGCTATCTATATCTTTTTTGTTATATCTCAATTTTGTGAGGAAATCAAACTGCTTCTTGAATCACTATTTTACACTTTTTTTAATGTTTTTGGATAATGCTTAATAATAAAGACAATAAGATTTTTAATTATTTATGAATGGTTTAACGAAATTTAAAAGTATAATTTTATTAAAATTTCAAGTGTTATTTATGTTAAGATATGCACCATCTCCGGTGTGTATGTTTATGTTACAATGTATCTTTAATGTTACAACATATTTATAACTTAATCATGCACATAAGAGGAGATCTTAGAAATCGAGCAGAGTCTGGGAATATAGATTCCCTGCATAATATAGCTTGCACTTGACAAATTCAATATTCCAAATTCAAACAGTATGAGGTTTACAGCTTGCCTAATATAATTTAAAATTTTAACTTTAGTCTGTTGGAAGTTAGGAGCATTATAGCTATTGGTAATAATCAGCGCCTATTTACTCATTACCAGTAGCCAGGATGCATTTAAATTAAAGATTACACAAGCTATACCCTCATACGCACTCTAACATTGGTGTACCTTGACTAACAAATGTGTAGCTCAAGAAGCGCACAATCTAAAGGAATGAAATTTACTAAGCAAGTACTGACTACCAATAGCTAGTATATCGCTAAATGACATATGCTTGGTAATTATTGCTTGCCTACGTTATTTTAGTTCTTTAGCTAAAGCATTCTTGGAGCGACAAACTTGACGGTCAAGATGCAACTAAATTAAACTGTATATGAGGATTTTGCTTGGTTTATATATTATAATTCTAAAGCGTTAAGTCAATCAACGACAATAGCTAGGATACATTTAAATTGCAGATTAGATAAGCTATACCCTCATACGCACTTTAACTTTGTTAAATCTTGACTGTCAAATGCATAGCTTAAGGAGTGCAGAATCTAAAGTAATAAAATGTGCTAAACAAGTACTGATTAGCAATAGCTAGCATTTCTTTAAATTGTAAATAATTGCTAATATTGCTTAAAAAATTAATATACTACACACTTGACAATTTTAACTATTGGTAATCAGCATTCGTTCTCCGAAACAGGGACTTCTGAATTACGCACTTAACACTTTTAACATTTCATAATTCTTAATAATGAGAAGATCACAAGGACTGGGGCATGGACAGTATACTCTTTTATTAACTAAATAAAGCATGGAATCTGGAATAAAATAATAAAATCGGGCTGTGTCATATGACCATTATGGCACATAACCAACCATGGCCTGACCGGCTTAACCAATGTCGGTATGACGCAGATTACAGATTATAGATCGGTAACGTGAACGCGACATTTCAGCGTGGTGCCAACTGGTGTGAGAAAAGTGAAAGTCACGTTTTTAGGAATTACTGAATCCTATGACTCTTAATTTGCCGTGCCTTTTCCACGAGTAAAAATAAGCAGGTGAATTCATATCTCATGAATGACTGAACCGATTTGCTTGATTCTTGGCTCATTGGGTTCAGAAAAATCAGCGAAAAAATACAAAATTCAGAAATAAATCTGAGCTGTAACTTTCCTATAATTCTAGGTGAAAGTTTTATAGCAGACGACATCCGCTACACTTCGGGATAAGTATACTCGGTAGTCGCGTGCCATACTATATATACTACTACTTGGCGCGAGACTCTACCGAGTCTCTTAATCATATAGAAAACGCTGCGCTGTGTTCTTGGAACGATGATGTGAAACTGCAAACACGTAAAGTTCTCACGCACCCACTTTTAAATATAAGCCCTTTATACGACCTATATAGTAACCATGAATTGGTAACCAAGAATAGTGCAATAATCTATCTATTAAGTTTTCAAGCAGGAATTAATACACTCTCTCGCTACGACGACTCCATAAATTAAACTCAAGCGTTGTATCGCATACCTCAGCGAAGGGCCTACCGAAACTCCAGGAAATCCCGAAGCAATCATAAGAAACCCAAAATACTAAGTACCAAGACGCATGGTGCCATACTTCAAAGAATGTTCTCAGGCGAAGATTAGGGTATGAGAGTGTGAAGTATGGGTCTGAATGCGGACGTTGCAACTTTGTCATCTTGAGTGGGGGATGCATGGTACTTCGGCCACTCATAGACCGAACGAAAGATCCGTGCCCCTTCACGGGGGCTGGGTAAGGGTCCTGGCTCGTCCGGGACTCCCCCGGTCCTTGTGAGGGTGTGGGGTTGCCGAACCCTGACACGGCTCGTCCACGGGTGGCGGATAGGGGGATACCCTACGGACATGGTCCGGTGGGTAGCGGACCTGGAAACAGGCCGCCGCGCACCAAAATCGGCAACAAACTTACACTTACACGCACTTGACACACACTCCCCCGTGGTGTGCTACCTCTTGAGGTAGTCCACACAGGAACACACCCTACATCACACTCACATTTCGGGCCGTTCTTCCTGATCGGGGGGAATGGTCCGTCGTACTGCCGCGGTGGTACCACGGGATGGTACAGCAGAGAAACCGGGATTAGCACTCCCGGGCCGCCTCCTAGTACAGGGGCCCGAACCCCGTCTAACCAACGGGGAGGCTGCCCTATCAGGGGGCGCATAATCTCGGGGCGGGTTGTAGTGCCGGTCTTAAGGTTTATGGTTAGAGGGAAAGTTAGTCCGGTGGTTAGCTCGGTTGTCACAGCGTTCAAGTATTTTATTTTCTCCGCGGGCGGTAACACTCGTGGATTGAGGATGCCTTTCGTAATATCGACGACGAAGTCTAAAATGTCTTGTGCGTCTTGTAGTCAGGTTTCTGTCGTAGCCTCTAATAGGATAGAGTTTTCGTCTATTATTTCTCGGAGTTTGAAATTTAGGTTCTTCTGTTGGTGGGCATATTGTAGGTGTCGGGTGGCGTTAAGTAGCGTCAGTTCGTTTTGTTCGACGTTGTGTATGGTTTCGTTTAGTAACTTCGCGTTGGTACTGATTACATGGAGATGCCCTTTTATGATACTTTTGAGTGTTCCCGCTTGCTCCTGGAGGAGTGCGATTTGTTCGTTGATTTCGTGTCTGTTTTCTGTGTCCATTATTCCGAATAGTGATTTTCCAATGGATCCTAGTCCACAGATTAGGCCGCGGGTTGCTCGTGTGTCTGAGCCAATGGTTTGTTCTATATAGGCGAGGAGGTCCGTTACGCGGTCTAATTTTTGTTGGATTCCTCTTGTGAAGGTGTGCCAAAAATGTGCCGATATTTGTAGATGGATTTTTGCATGTCTCGATTGTTTCGTAAAGAATGCTTTGGATGCTTGCTTCGCGTTGGAAAATTGAGGATAGATTAAGGTGCAATACCAGTTTCCAGTTGTCTTGATAGGTTTGTAGGGTTCCAATTCTTTCGAAATAGATTCCTGGTTGATGTGTAAATTTGCGGGCGCTGAAGTATTTATCAGGTATTGTTCCTTGTGTCGGGGTGACTCTAATAGCGAGGAGGATAATTCTGCAATGAGAGTGAAACAATTGGTTTTTTGTTTGTTTTTTTTGTGAAAGGGCTGAGGTGTCTATATGCATGAATTTTACCGTTTCTGTCGTGGGCTTTTGAGAGGAGGTGAGTGAGTAGGCGTCATTCATCAGTAGGGGTTAAAGCTTACGTTGCTAAAATCTGCGGTTGACAAGATTTATTGTCGTGAGAGAGTTCCTCTAGTCTCGGGTAGGTTAACGAATTGTTTCGCAGGACAGTGAGAGGGGATGGTATAAGATGTCTGTGCTGGGTGCCCTAGGCCATTATTGTTCATCATGGGACTGGACGAGGGCAAGCTTCGTCGCGGTGTGATTGTGGGTCGGTGGTTTTTAGTATTGTGCAATATTCCGAGTGTTTTTATTAATTGTGTGGATTTGTTTTGTTTCGGGACGTGCTTACTACGCGGAAGCGGCAGCAGTCCGCGGAGAGCGTTATCGGCTCCGGGCCGAACAGGAAGATTTCGATGATCCCTGGGACGGCCCGGTAGCCGATTACTTTGGGATATCGGCGTTATTTGATAAGTTATTATAATAGTATGAAGTATATTTGTTTTTAAAGATGGGGTTAGCTTTATTAATGTATCTATTTTATTTTTGTTGCAAAGCGGGATCAGAGGGTAACGCTGTGGGCCCTTACAAAGGCCCTAGCCGAGAGGGCCGAGGCGAAAAAAAATATGTGGAATAATAGATGAGTGAGGTGGTTTTTTCTTAAAATAATTAGTGGACTGTATGTGGTAAAATAAATAGATGTTCTGATTTATTCGTGTGTGATGTCCGGTGACATCCGCGTTGTCGTGTGCTACTTACAGAGCTGTACAATGTTATATACAAAGCCTATCGATCTAAAATCGATAGGTTAGTCAAAGGCGTAACTATTTTGGTAGTGAGCATGGTCAAGGATGAACAGTACAATGTGTGCCTGAGGATGCACAATGAGCTTCCAAAGGAAGCTCGGCATACATGATGATAGGAACAGAGAAAGGTTCAGAATGATATGCAGGAGGTGTGAGCTCCTGCATGAGCGGAGTATTGTGCCGTTGATGGACTAAAGACCACTTGCGTGGTCTGGCGACAATTCCTCATAAATGTACAAATGTGAATGAACTGGTCATGCAATCGTGAATCATTACTATGATCCACATTAGCCGTTCTGGCTTGAGAAATACAATGAACAGGACAGGTGATCAGATCTGAGATGCTTACTGTTCGACGTCCCCGAGGCGAGAGAGTTATCAGCGCCTGAGAGATAACGAGCAGGTAGAGCAGTTCATGAGATACTCGCCAGGGTGTGCATGGAGCGCACACCCAGGCTGATCTGACTTCGATCTGGTATCTCTTGATCACCGGGTGAGGTTGGGACACTATGAGCTGGGCGGTATATGACAGGTGGGGTTATGTGAACAGGACAGATGTGGATGCTCCATGAATATAACATCTCTCAGTATACATGATTATTGAACATTCCCCCGCCCATCAGCCACGGTGTTGATGATTAGTCCTTCTTGAGTGTCCCATCTGGAGCTGTCACTGGGAGAATGGCCAGCTTGGTGATCGGTCTGGTCAAGGATGTGGTGGCAGTCTTGAGAGTAGCCACTCTGATCAGTCCGTCTTTTCCTGGGTGTACTTCAGTAACCCGTGCAAGAGGCCAATTCGTTGGTGGAAATCTCTCATCTGAAATCAGAACTAATGAACCGACCTTGATCTCATGCGAGGGATGATGCCACTTTGAGATGGAGAGCTGTCGTTGGAGATATTGAGCTGACCACTGTGTCCAGAAACACTGAACACGTTGCTGAATGAATTGCCACCTTGAGAGCCGGTTCTGCTTCACATCCATCAGTGAGGGCTCAGGAACAGTTGTCAATGGTCCCCCGACCAAGAAGTGAGCTGGCGTCAGGGCTGATATGTCATCAGGATCCTCAGTGAGCGGTTCTAGTGGTCTTGAATTCAATATAGCCTCAATTTGGATGATTAAGGTGGTGAGCTCTTCAAAAGTGAGCAGTGCGTCTCCGACAATTCTCCTCAGATGAAACTTCACCGACTTCACTGCTGCTTCCCACTTTCCTCCCATGTGAGGAGCCGCAGGTGGAAGGAACCTCCAGGTTGTCCCTTCGTTGGTGAATGAGCACGCCAGTGACTTGAATTGTTGTGTGCCTCTTGTGAACAGTTCCTTCAGTGAGGCGTCTGCTCCAATGAAGTTGGTGCCGCAGTCACTGTGTAGTGTATGGCAGACGTCTCTGCGTCCAGTGAACCGTCTGAACGCTGCAATAAATGAGTCAGCTGAGTAGTCACTTACCACCTCAAGGTGGACAGCTGAGGTTGAGAAGCACACAAAAATGCATAGCCATCCCTTGACCGTCTTGGCGCCTCTACCAGATCTGGACTTTATGTGGAGTGGACCAGCGTAATCCACTCCGGTGGTGTAGAATGGTCGGGATGGTGTGACTCTGGCTGCTGGTAGCTGACCCATCAATTGCTGAGCTCGTACGCCACGTTGACGAGCACATGATATGCAGCGGAGTATGTGGGAACGTACTGGCTGTCTACCACCAATAATCCAGTAGTTCCTTCTAATGTGGTTCAAAGTGAGCTATGTTCCGCCATGCATCGTCCTCAGGTGAGCCTCTGAGATGACCAGCTGAGTGAAGTGCGAATGGCGTGGTAAGATTGCTGGATGAATAGCCTCAAATTCCAACTGTGAGTTCTTCAGACGACCTCCTACTCTGAAAATGCCTTGAGTGTCAACAAAGGCAGTCAAAGAGCGGAGCGGATGAGCTGGTGGTAGACCATGAGTAGTGATCAGCTTGAGTTCTTGTGAAAAGTACGCTGCTTGAGTAGCTTTGAGCCAGAACACCTTGGACTTTTCTATGTCTTTCGGCGTGAGCGGAAGCTGTCCAACGGTTGAGTTTGGCAGCTTCTTAATTAACTGACTGACTCTAAAGCAAACTGCGGTTGCTCTGAGCAGTCTAGTGAGAGACGAGAACTGTTCTATAACCTCCCAATGGTACCTTGGTTGAGCTGCTGCCACAACGAGTGTGAGCCCCGGTCGCTCTTCTAAGTGAATCCTTGAATCTTCTAACTGGCCTTGAGTAGGCCAGTGTCGCTGATTCTTGAGTAGCCACTTTGGCCCTGTCCACCACAGTTCATGCTTCTGGAGCTGGGAGATTGTGAGACCCCGAGAAGCGCAGTCGGCTGGATTGACTTTGCCAGGCACAAATCTCCATACGCTGTGTGAAGATAGATCTTGAATTGCTGACACTCTGTTCCTGACAAAGTCCGTCCACCGTGAAGGATGTGAGTTGATCCAGGTTAGGGTGACCGATGAGTCTGTCCACAAGAATGTCTGAGTGTTAGGTATGTGCAAAGTTTCAGTCACATACCTCATGAGCCGTGCAAGGAGCAGTGCAGCTGTTAGTTCCAGTCTTGGAATGGACATTCTTTTGAGCGGTGCCACTTTGGACTTTGAGCAGATCAATGTCACCCTTGTGTCTTGTCCTGGATCCGTTGCCTTAATGTAGATGACAGCTGCCATGGCAAGTTGAGATGCATCTGAGAATCCGTGCAGTTCTAGTGTTGAGTGAGAAGTGATCTGAATCCAACGTGGAATTGAAATGTCCTCCACTTGAGTGAGCTCGCCTCGGAACGAATTCCACTTCTGAGTTATCTATGGTGAAACTGGTTCATCCCAGCTGAGCTTTTCAAGCCACAGTTCTTGTAACAGGATCTTAGCTCTCACAATGAATGGTGCCAAAAACCCAAGAGGGTCGAACAGTTGAGCAGTTTCTGATAGGATGATTCTCTTAGTGAACTTGGAATTTGAGGGAACTGATCGTGACAGGAAATTGAATGTATCAGTGTGAGGATTCCATGACAGACCAAGGAGCTTGGTCTTGCTGTCTTCAAAGGAGTGCGGTTCTGAATGAGCTGATTGTTCTGAAACGTGCGCTAGGAATGATTCGATGTTACTGTGCCACTTTGCTAAGGGAAATCCACATGATGCGCACAGCTGGATAACCTGAGTTGCAATGTCTTTCAATGTAGACACTTGCTCTGCTCCTCCGAATATGTCGTCCACATATCTGCCACAGAGGAGAGGTTTTGTTGCCAGTGGAAACCGATGTCCTTCATCTTCAACGAGTTGCAGGAGTGAGCGGATCGCCAGAAATGGTGCTGATCTTGTTCCATAAGTAACAGTGGTGAGCTGATACGGCACCATATTTTGCTGTTCATCGGTCCACATGATGCGCTGAAGATCCCAGTCATCTTCATGCACTTTTATCTGTCGGTACATCTTTGAAATGTCTGTTGCAAAGATGTACTTGAATTGTCGAATCCAAATAAGGACATCTGAAATGTCCTTTTGAATCTTTGGTCCCACGTGTTGTAAATCATTGACTGATGTCCCTGATGAACTGGGACTGGAACCATTGAAGACAACTCTCAGCTTCGTTGTTGTGCTGTCCTCCTTGAGGACTCCATGATGAGGGAGATAGTAAGGGTAAGTGGGAGAGTGCCCTAATGACCGATCTGCCGAGACCCTCAACCCTCCTGATGTCGAAACATCATGTGCTAAGGTCATCTCGTTTCGGACACCAGAGTCACTCTCCATGAGCAGTTCTGATGGTCTGTTCTCAGGGGCACGTCTCATGTGCCCCATCTCTTCATACTCTCTCATGAATGTGGTGTACATTGAACTGTACGAGTCGTTGGCTGAGAGGCGTCTCCTGAGCCTGATGAGACATCTTTGAGCAGTGTACTTGGATTCACCCAGAGCTGTCGGAGAGGACTTCAGAGGAATCCTCACAATGAACCGTCCGGTTTCATCTCTTGTGTGAGTTGCATTGAAGTGATCTTCACAAGCTTGTTCTTGAACTGGTCCGAGCACTATCCAACCAAAAATGGTTGAGAGCGCAATTGGCAGTGAGCTTGTGCATTTCTTAATACCTGGCCTGATGATCTGGCCGTAGGCATCTGCCCCAATGATGATATCCACCGGTCTTGGAGTGGTGAACTCTGGATCTGCCAGTTGTAGGTTAGAAAGGTGCTCCCATTCCTGAGAGTGAACTGGTACTGATGGCAGGACTCTCGTCAGCTTGTTCAGCACATGAGCATTCATGGTTGCACATTGTGCTGAATAAACGGATCTGAGCTGTGCTGAGACGACACCCTTGGTGAGTATTGTCTGTGAGTTGCCTATCCCCACAATGGGGATCGATGAGTGCTGACGGTGTAGGCGGTGAGTCCTGACACAATGGGTAGAGATGAACGTCAGTTCCGAACCAGGATCTATGAGCAGTCTGACTGGGTTAATAGAAACTGGTGTGATGAGCAGTGCTTGTGCGGTGGCTAGCAGGGTGGCAGATCTGCCAGCCAAGTGATGAGCTGATCGTTGAGCGGTGCAGTGAGGTAGAGAAAGATCTGTGCAAAGTGACACAGGACCTCCTCATTTCTTGGCCGAGGAGGCAGCCTTGGTTTGAGCAGGTCCTGATGTTGCTCCGGCCTTCGATGAACTGCTCTTCTGTTGAACAGTTCTTGACGAGTGGAGCATGGTGTGGTGCCTGCCTCCACAAGTCTTGCACGTGCGGCCTGACTGGCATGCATACGAGTTGTGGTGACCCAGACAGTTATAGCAGAGTCTGTGCTGCTCCACCACTTTGATCCGATCTTCCATCGAGAGGTTGTTGAATTTTGAACAGGCCACTATGTAATGAGCACCCTTGCAAAAGTCGCAAGGGTACTTCCTTGGGTTTACCTCTTCTACTACGGAGGCAGTATGAGCAGGTCTGGTGGCTGGGTGAGCAGTCCTTGAGGCAGCAGGAGCAGGTCTTATTGTTTTTGTTGCCGCCTTGGCAAAGGAAACGCCTTGAGTGACCTCGTGGGGTCCATCTGGGGGCGTAGCCTCCAAGGCCTTCGCCTTGGCCCTGAGGTAACTGATAAGCTCCGCCATTGTGGGAGCTTTGGCCTCCAAGCTCCACTTTAGCTCCCAAGGCTCCCTGATGGATGAATGGAGCCGGTTGACGGTGGAACAAATAAATATGTAGCTACAATGCTCCACAGCCACGCCCAAACCTTGCAAGGCGTCTCTTATCTCCACCATGGCGGAGACTAGAGAGTTGAGCTGGTCTGCAGACTCACACAAGTCGGGCTGGTGAGTAATGAGCCGCTGCACATAGGCCATGATGAGCCGGTCTTTATCCTCATAACGGAGGGTGAGCCGTTCCCATGCTGGAGCAAATTCCTGATCCGTGATCGGGACTGCAGCGATGATTTGCGCTGCACTACCTGAAAGGCTCGCCTTCAGGTAATGCAGCTTGTCCACATTCGGGAGGCTCCTATTGTTCATCACCATGGACGTGAACTGATCTCGGAAGGCAGGCCACGCCATGAGGTCTCCGCTGAACTGCGGGAGATGTATCTCCGGCAGCTTGGCAGCGGATGAGCTGGTCTTCTCACTGGATCGGGCCTCACGTTCGATGCTGCACAAGGTGGTGAGCACCTTGCACAGTTTTGACGTGGTCTCATCAAAGACTCGTGCTGCCTGGCCATACATGTTGTTCTTGATGTACGGATGGTCGAACAGTGCCCTCCTCGTGCACTGCCCAACCTCCAGATGATCCTTTTTCAACTGAGTCCACACCTCAGTTAAAAGTTCCGCGCACCGCTCTACCTCGACGCGTGAAACTGTTGAGCCGTCCAACTCCATGATCTGCTCTCTTGAGCGCAGCATGGATTCACACCGAGTTACCTGCACAGAGAGAAGGAACTCAATGTGCATAGGTAATGCTGCGCTCTGAGCAGGTGATTTTGCTCTGGTCTTAATTGACTCTCCTAGAGCAGGGTCGAGCTGATCTTTTCCTGAGCCAGCTACCTCAGCATCCAGCTGGAGCTGTTCCATTGATCGGTTCAAGGAGACAATCACATCCTCCTCTTTGTTGATCGGACCTTGAGCAGCCTCGTGTTGAGCAGCCTTTGTCTTAGACATGATGATCAGTTCTTGGTCGAATCACTCGACTTTTCAACGCCAAAATACCTAGCCCAGCAATTGCAGCGTTGAGATGCTGAGAATCTGATCCTCACGGAGAACGTTGATGGGTTTAAACCTTGAAAATACTCTTCGACTCTGATGCGGTAACTTTGCAGCACGTGGCACACACTCCTAACGCGTTCAGAACAATGAGGTTCAAACCGACGCTAACGCTCCCCGCAGGGCATGATGCCGGAAGTGAACCGGGGCAGAGGGGGTAGCGCCAGAGCGCTGATTGGCTGAATGCACACGACAACAGCGGAGTTATCCCGCGCGAATGACCGGACATCCGGCTCGAAGGACCAAAAAATGTGGAATAATAGATGAGTGAGGTGGTTTTTTCTTAAAATAATTAGTGGACTGTATGTGGTAAAATAAATAGATGTTCTGATTTATTCGTGTGTGATGTCCGGTGACATCCGCGTTGTCGTGTGCTATTTACAGAGCTGTACAATGTTATATACAAAGCCTATCGATCTAAAATCGATAGGTTAGTCAAAGGCGTAACTATTTTGGTAGTGAGCATGGTCAAGGATGAACAGTACAATGTGTGCCTGAGGATGCACAATGAGCGTACAAAGGAAGCTCGGCACACATGATGATAGGAACAGAGAAAGGTTCAGAATGATATGCAGGAGGTGTGAGCTCCTGCATGAGCGGAGTATTGTGCCGTTGATGGACTAAAGACCACTTGCGTGGTCTGGCGACAATTCCTCATAAATGTACAAATGTGAATGAACTGGTCATGCAATCGTGAATCATTACTATGATCCACATTAGCCGTTCTGGCTTGAGAAATACAATGAACAGGACAGGTGATCAGATCTGAGATGCTTACTGTTCGACGTCCCCGAGGCGAGAGAGTTATCAGCGCCTGAGAGATAACGAGCAGGTAGAGCAGTTCATGAGATACTCGCCAGGGTGTGCATGGAGCGCACACCCAGGCTGATCTGACTTCGATCTGGTATCTCTTGATCACCGGGTGAGGTTGGGACACTATGAGCTGGGCGGTATATGACAGGTGGGGTTATGTGAACAGGACAGATGTGGATGCTCCATGAATATAACATCTCTCAGTATACATGATTATTGAACAAAATAAAAGTATTTTTTTTCTTTCTATGTTGTTTTTGTGTTTTCTTGACCGGTCTCTCTCCTTCCTCCTTGTCCTTCATTTAGAGAGTAGTTAATTTTAGTTATATCCGTTAATATTAGTACTAGAGTAAGTTTACGTATAAGGAATGGCGGTAAGCATATATTTCATTTTTGTTTTTGTGTTTCGCGTTTCGATTTTTATCCGGTTCGGTTAATCGATAAAATGTTTGAGACGGTTCGCGTGTACTCGTTGGGTTCGGTGACCCTTTTTGATACTGTAGGTCTTGTTTTCATGTTTAGCTATTATTTTGTACGGTCCGATCCACTTAGGAGTTAGCTTTTTTGATCGTCCTCGTCGGACTGTTTCGTCTTTAAGCAGGACTTTATCGTCGGGCGTGAACGTTGACACTTTGGTTTTTTTTGTCGTAGACGGTTTTAAATTTTATTTTTTTCTCCCGTAGAGTTTCTCGAGCTATTTCGTGGGATGATCGGATTCGTGCGCGTAATTCTTCGGCGTATTTGTCGTGCGTATATGTTACGCGCGGAGGTTGCTGCAAGGATGTCGGTAAAGTTGCCGTTTGGCCAAAGGTTAGCTCGTAAGGAGTGTGTCCGGTGGCACTGTGTGGTGTCGTATTGTACGTGAACATCGCATAAGGGAGCCATTCGTCCCAGTCAGTTTGGTCTTCGTTAATGTAATGTTTGAGGTAATCGGCTAGTGTTCGATGACTTCTTTCTAAAGCGCCGTTAGATTCCGGATGGTAAACGCTTGTCTGGATATTGTTTATTTTGAGAAGTTTACATACGTCTTTAAATATTTCGCTGAGAAAGTTTGCTCCTTGGTCGGTAAAGATTTTTTCGGGTATTCCGAAAATACAGACTATTTTTCTCGCGAAAGCTTTTGCAATAGTACCGACTTCTTGGTCGGGTATGGGTATAGCTATGCTAAATTTGGTTAAAGCGTCTTGGAACGTTAGGATATATTTGTTTCTCTGGTTCGTTATAGTTAAGGGTCCTACGATATCTAACGCACATTTCTCGAATGATTTAGTGGGAGTATCAGTTATTACCATCGGTGCTTTACTTGGGGTGCAAGTTCTTTTTTTCTGACATTTTTGGCACTTGGAGATGTATTCCTCGACATCTTTCCTCATGGTCGGCCATTTATGGTATAGCTTGATTCGATCGAAGGTTCGATCCTTCGCCTCGTCTTGCGACGGTTGTTCGTTGTCGGTCGAGTTGGCGTCAGCTCTCGGATGGAAACTCCGGGCTCTCGTTATCGCGTTTATTCTGCTGAGCGCGTCGGCGTTGTTATTTTGAATGCCTTTATTATAGTGAATGTCATAGTCGTGCTCTGCTAATTTTATTCGCCATCTGGTTAATCGAGATCCTGGGTCTTTTACATTGAAGAGCCAGGTGAGGGGTTTATGGTCGGTGACAATGGTGAATTTGTTCCCGTATAGGTAAGGTCGGAAATGTTGGGTTCCCCATACTATGGCTAAAAGTTCTCTTTCTGTTGTGCTATAGTTTTGCTCTGACTTGTTGAGGACTCTGCTCGCGTATGCTATCGGCAGGTCTTGGCTTATTTTGCCTTGGGATAGTATTGCGCCGATCACCTATCTGGAGGCATCGGTCGTAAACACGAAGGGTTTGGTGAAATCTGGGTATTGTAGGAGAGGTGGCGACGTTAATTTTTCTTTTAGGATTTCGAACGCTTCTTGCTCTAGCGATGTCAACTGAAAAGTTGTCGATAAATCTTCTAGAATATCCAGCTAGTCCTAGAAAGGATTGTATGTCCTTAGGTTTTTGGGGCGTTGGAAAGTTCTTTACGGCCTCTAGTTTTGAGGGGTCAGGTTTTATTCCGTTTTTGCTAATAACATGTCCTAGGTATATGGTCTCTTTACGTAAGAAGTGACATTTAGAGGGTTGTAGTTTTAAGTCATTTTCGTAAAGTTGTTTAAACAGATTCGAGACATTCCTGGTGTGGTTGCAGTGAACATCCATAGACTACTATGTCAACTAGGTAGACGAAGCATTTAATTCCCTGTAGTCCTGTTAATACTGAATTCATGAGCCGTTGGAAAGTTGTGGGTGCATTTTTTAACCCGAAGGGCATTCTATTGTATTCGTAGTGTCCGTAAGGAGTTGAGAATGCGGTTTTTTCGCGGTCTTCCGCATTCATGGAAATTTGGTGGAAACCTGATGCTAAATCTAGCGTGGAAAAATATTTGGCACCTCCTAATTGGTCCAAAATGTCCGTAATATTTGGTAGGGGGTACGAGACTCCTGCGGTGACGCCGTTTAGTTTTCGAAACTCAACCACGACTCTAAATCTGGGTCGGCCTGTAGCGTCTGGTTTTTTAGGGACAACTAGTAGACGGGAGTTCCACAGGCTGGAACTGGGGCTGACTATACCTTCCTTGGCCATTTCTTTAACTTGCTTTTCTACTTCGGTTTTTTGAGTTTGTGGGAGTCTGTACGGTCTAGTGTTAATAGGAGTAGTGTTGTCTATTAGAGGTATGGCGTGTTCGGTCTTGTTAGTGCATCCTAATTTATCGCCTTCTCGGTAGAATATATCGTTATATCGTTCGCATAGGTCAATTAAGCGTCTTTTTTCTTCGGCGTGTAGGTTGTCGAACGTTATCTCTTTGCGCAGTGCTTGCATTCTGTCCGTGCCGCTGGTGACTTTTACTGTGTAAGCGTTTCTGTTGTCGGCGGTATCGCGAGGTAGGTCAGTGTTATTGCACGGTTCGTCAGGGTTTAATTTCACGAGTGGTATTCTAATTTTGGAATCTTCGGGATTTGTGTTCATCACATTGATAAGGCATTTATTATCGATTCCTGTGCTGAGAACATTGCCTACGAATATTCCGGGCTTGATCATTTCTTGTTCTACAATTCCTTCACCACGGGTGGCGGTGTGTGCTAGGATTAACGTTTCTGTTCGCGCTTTTAAAGTTACATGGGCTCCGCTGATGATCGGGATATGTGTTGCGAGAATGTTGAGAGATTGACCGGGTCGGATTTCGACGCCGAGTTTTGAGAGGAAACCAAGTCCTAGGAGTCCGTGTGGTTCTCCGAGTAAGTCGTCACGTACTAGTCGACAGAGATGCCTGATTTGTTTGTTTCCTATGCGTGTGGTGAGGTATGCACTACACAGTGTCTTGGTTACGTTTGGTTCGACGCCGTGCAGGGTTACGACTTCTTTCACAGCGGGAACGTTGCTTAGGACCTGTCCGATTTTCAGCAAAGTAACTTCTGCTCCGGTGTCTAAGAGCATGAGGGCTTTTCCGTTAAGCAACTCTGGTGCCTCGATTTCTACTAGGTTACGTGGTGACTCGGGTTCAGCGGTTATCGTGTTAACCCGATATGAAGCGATTCTCGTGTCGTCGCCCGGCCTTCCGTCGGACTCGGTCTGACGAGGTATGGCGCCTGTCGCGTCTTGGGTTTCAGCTTGCTGGCTGGGTTCTCGGGTATTATTGTGTGTTCGCGGGGGTCGCTCCGTCTAGTTCCTCTTGTTTGCGCGCTGGCGTGCCCTCGAGCGTGTGTCCGGGCTTTTTGCAGTATCTGCATGTTACGGTTACGCGTTGAACTGTCCTGTTATTGGAGTGCGCTCGGGAGTTATTGGAACGGTGTGAGGGTTGGTCAGTAGAAGGACGGTGCGTGCTTAGGCGCGTGTAACAGTTATTGGCGATATGGCCTACTTTATGAGATCTTGCGCACTTTGGTGCGTCGCGTGCTTGCTTATCACGAGTATTCTCGCGGTAACGCGAATGGTTATTTGTGCGAGGGGGACCTAGTCCTGGAATCCGTTCTTCCTCGATGGCGGCTGCTATCACTGATTGTAGGTTATCGAAAGTACGCGTTCGGATTATTAGCCTGAGGTGATTCTTCAATCCTCGAGTGAAATAGCGCAAGGTTTGTTTTTCTAGGAGATCTTCCATGGCTGAACTCTGTGACGTGTCAAGGGTGTCCTCGATGGACAGTTCTTTCATTTCGGCGAATAGCCTTTCCATTCTAGACCCGAAATATTGTACGCTATCCCCTTCTCTCTGTCTACAGCTACTGAAGTCGGTCTGTACAGTGTTGGATGACCTTTTGACGGCGAATCGCGTTTTGAGTAGGCAAGTTAATTCCTCGAAGCTATCGATTGTTTTGTGTTGCAGTTCTCGCAAGGCTCTACGTTTTATTTTGTTTTTCAAGATAAGTCGCAGGAGTCGCGTTCTCTCGTTTTCGGGTCCGCACTCTAAGGCGCAATCGACATCGTTTAGAAACGCGAGTAGGTCGGAGCCTCTGTCACCATCAAATACTCCGATTAGTCCGAGCGCGGTTACAACTCCTCGGATCGACTGGTTATTTGAGTCATTAGGACTTTGTCCTGAATGTGACATGGCAAATTCGTTTCCTACTGGACTGAAGTCGTGCCTTTTAACAGGGTACCGGCGCTGTGGCGGTACCACGACGCTCTCGGGTGTTGTGTTGGCGCTCGACCTGGAGACGCGATATGTGTCGGTGCTAGTGTCTAGCCTCGGAGCTCGCACGCTGCGTCGTGAATGACCGGTGTTGCCCAGGGAAGTGCGCGCCTCTACTTTTGTAGGGTCTACTGGATTAAATACGAGCCTCTTATCAAAGAAGGACTCTAGTGATCTAGAGAATGACTTTCGGTCGGGGATGTAACGCGGCACCCGCGTTATCGACGCGCTGACTTCAGCATCCCGAGCGTCCCTCCATGGGACCGAGTCGCCGTCCCGGGCACTCGGCCCTAGACGGGACAGTTAGTCTCAAACTCGCCCTCGCCGTAAATAGGTCTTTGAATGAAAGCTTAAACCAAGTTCGGAAGTGCCCTTTCATTCACCCGCTCCTGCTCGCCATCACAACTGGTATCAGAAGTGACGGACCACTACACCCAGAGACACACACGCACACACAGAAACACACAGAAGGAAGGACCTCAGAAACAAGGACACCACAAGCACACTTCAGAAGACACATGCACATCGTAATAATACTCAGTACCATCACACGGTAAGTACTACATAACATTTGTAATATTCGAACTCTAGTATCTGAACTGGCGCCGTCTCTTCCACAAAAAAATCCACAAAAATTCCACCCCAACGGCCTGAATATCATAAAACTCACAGCACCCCTTTCTATAAGACGACACCTACTTCAGACACAGAAACCAACGACACAGTTACAGACATGGCACACACTCTGACAATCCGCGAAATATATACGATAATACCCAACTTCGAACATGCAACCGGCATGGTAACAGAAATAGCCGACGCAAAGACATACACAACACTGGACGGACTCCTCACAGATTTAAGAACAGCATTTAGTAGACCTATGGAACTTTCGGACTTAGAATTCGTAATGCGAACAATCACTCAAAATTGTAACGAACCATTCTTCCGATACGCCATCCGTGTTAGAAAAATTCTGAACAAAGTATTTGAAAGATTAGACACAGTATACACAACAATAGAAAACAGCACATATTTAAATAACAGAAAAGCAGAAGTGATGAATATAGCAATTAAAACATTTGTCAGAGGATTGGTAGAAAGCATTAACAACCGAATGATTAGAAACCATGCATCATTACAAGCAACAATAGACGAAGCAATAGATATCGAAAACGAATTAATACGGACACAAAAACTACACAGTACAACGAACGAAAACCACGCACCTACTACACATGTCCGATTCGCTGAAGTAGACGACTCATACGATAAAAACGATAGAAAATTTTGCGATTTCTGTGATGCACCCACACATAACACAAGAGATTGTCGTTCCCTACGTCACTATAAAGCTAATCGTAAAAGATACACAGACAATAGCGCAGGAGACACTTAATAAAACAGACACAGACACAATCCGCGAGATTCTAGACCAAACCATAACCACGCACCACATAGAAATGGCAATGACAAAGAACACTCATCCGACGGACACCGACGGATGACAGAGACAACTCTCACGACAGATACGAATCCTGAAACGATTCTCAAAACAGATATTCACACGACAGATATCGAGACGACTCCCAAAATAGACACCCATACGACTGACACCGCGACAATTCTCGCAATAGGTACCCTCAAAACAGATACCGAGATGACTCCCGAAACAGATATTCCTCCGACAGGTATCGAGACAACTCTCAAAACGGAGGTATTCACAAGACAGATACTGAGACCAATCAAGGGACCGATATTCACGCGATAGATACCGCGATAACTCACAGAATAGATATGGATACAGAGACAATTCTAGAAGCGGGTACAGTAGAAACAATTCAAGAGACAGATACACACATAATCCAGACGACAAACTTAACCGACGCGACAACTCAACAAATGGACGGGACCCACAAAAACCAATACAGTCAGGAAAACAATAGTACCACTGTAATCGAAGAGGGTCTGAAAAACCTCTTATTAAAAAACTCAAGCGAAGTCTCGTGCAGGGGCACGACACGGGACTCGCTCTCCCAGAGCCCAAAAAATTAAAAGAAGCAATAGTTTCATGCGGATTATCCGAGCACCACGAACCACCGACAATAGAACTACACACACATGTTGCAACCCGGCAGATGACCAACCCAATTTCCCAATTAGCGAATATTGATGACTATGACAGTCCAAAGCACACGACCTACTTGTATAAATGCCGACAATACAACGCAAGCACCTCCTTGGAAGACAGGTATAAAAACCCCGATTGTAAGACACTAAGAAAAGCGCAGTACGGAGTCATATGCCCGAGGGCACTCCGCCGCGACTTCGACCAACCGTGTAATTACCGTGGGAATAAAGACACTTACTGGACAATCCGTATCCAATTTGAGTTCTAACTCTTAAGCGACGCGATCCCATACCTTAACTAATTAATTTGTTCGGTACCGCTTCCCGAAACCTACGTTTACGGAGGCGCGTTTAACACACCCGACACCGTCAAACCAAAGACCAGATTTTTTATAGATACAGGTGCGCAAGGAAATCTCATAAAAATTACCAATGTAGCACGTCGCGTTAACATTAACCCAAACACAATTTATAAACTAATAGGAATAACCAATAGTAAAACCTCCACAATAGGATCGTGTCTTATCACCATTCAAGATATCCCAGTAGAGTTTCAAGTAGTCGCTGATGCATTCCCATTCCTACAGGACGGCCTGTTTGGCGATGCTTTTTTCAACCAAACCTCAGCGGACATACTATATTCTGAGAACTGTTTAATACTTAGTCAGCAAAGGATTCCCTTCACGACACTGGAAACCTATAACGTGCCAACCAGAACGAAAACTCAAATGCCTATCCGATTAAAACATACACAACTCCGAGAAGGATACATCCCGCAGATAACAAAGTATCAAGGTTTATACTTCGGAAACGCACTCGTCAAAAACCACGGCAACATTGCATACCTTCAAGTGATCAACACAAACACAAAACCAGTAAAAATAGAAATACAAGAAGTAAACCTACAGCCTATTGAACAAATAGCAGACATTCCTATACTTATAAACGATCTAAATTCTCAATGTATTCAAACAGAATACACTGCAGCAATTTACACCACAAAAATAGATGAAAGGCTCAAAAAACTAAAAACTCTTCTGCGTTTGGAACATTTAAACATAGAAGAGAAACAACACGTTTTACAGATAGTCTCAGATTACCCAAACTTGTTTTCCATCGAAGGAAATCAATTAGGCCACACACTAGTTGCTCAACATTAAATCCACACAACAGACGATAAACCAATTAACACAAAACAATACAGATATCCCCCAGTACACAAAAACGAAATTCAACTTCAAATTCAAAAACTCATAGAAAAAGATATCATACAGCACTCTATCTCACCCTATAACTCACCAGTTTGGATCGTCCCAAAAAAAGCCGATGGTAAAGGAAACAAAAGATGGAGAATGATCATACACTTTAGGAAACTTAATAAAAAAACAATAACAGATGCATACCCACTCCCCAACATCACAGATATCTTAGACCAGTTAGGAAACGCTCAGTATTTTTCGATATTCGACCTCGCATCAGGATTTCACCAAATTGAAATGCACCCCATCGACAAACAAAAAACAGATTTCTCAACACCCAATGGCCACTATGAATTTAACCGCATGCCATTCGGACTAAAAAACGCACCCGCCACCTTTCAACGTGTCATGGACATAATCCTATCTGGCCTACAAGGAACAGATCTATTCGTATACCCAGACGATATTGTAATCTACGCCAATAGTTTATCACAACACGCGATAAAATTCCGCCGACTTGCCAATAGACTCACAGATTCAGGACTCACACTACAAACAGACAAATGCAAGTTTTTAAGGCGAGAAGTAACGTATTTAGGACATATAATAACGGAAGACGGTGTAGAACCAAACAATAATATAATAGAAGCGGTCCAACATTTTCCAAGACCAACAAACAAGAAAAACATCAAACAATTCTCTAGCTTGACAGGTTATTACAGGCGTTTCATAAAAAATTACGGGAAAATCATCGCACCATTGATATTGCTACTTAGGAAAAACACCGATTTCAAATGAGACACCGACTGCGAAACTGCGTTCCACACACTAAAACAGAAACTCACACAACAACCAATTCTCCGCTATCCGGACTTCGAAAAACCCTTTATGCTAACCACCGACGCGTCCGATTACGCGCTAGGAGCCGTACTTAGTCAGGAGCACAATAACTTCAACCACCCCGTAGCATATTACTCAAAAATCCTTAATAAATCTCAGCAACGCTATGACCCAATGCGAAAAGAACTATTAGCAATCGTTAGAGCAGTAGAATACTTTAGACCGAATGTCTATGGAAAGAAATTTACACTTGTCACCGACAATAGAGCGCTAACATACTTAACACAAAAGGCAAATCCCCCACAGCAACTGCAACCCTCGCAAGCCATCTTAAACGACTACAAATTCGACATAAAACACCAACCAGGCAAACAAAACGTAATAGCAGACGCATTATCGCGAAACCCAGTATCTATTATGCCAATCCGACTAAGACAAGAAACATCAGATAGCGAGACACTACATAAAACAAAAAAACCTAAAACACCCCATCAACCACATACGCGTCTACTCTCAACATCAGATTCGGCATCGGGAAATGCAGCACCGAAGAAAAAACACGAAACCATCCAAGACACGACTGACATACATGCACCGTCCTGCTCAGGCATGAGACCGAAAACACGACAAACCGAGGGCACAATTAAAAAATACCACAAGACTATAGATGATGATAATAGGGACTCATCATCATCTATGTCATCGGACGATGAAATAACGATAAAAGAAACAGATAACCGCACAATCGCTGACAACGAAAATCAGAGTGTCAAAATCCCAGAAAAAATAACCTGCAGCCCTAGACGAAGCAACGGTAGCAAAGACGAAAATAACCGCCCGCAGCATGGCGAAGAAAAAAGAAAATACGTCCACGCACCGATATCACTAGAAACACAGGGATCTGACAGTACAGACAATGAGGATTTTTCACACTCAAGCTAAACCAGCGAAAGACAAACTAGCGAGAAGAAAACACCGAAACTTGAAAAACGAGAAGCTCCACAATCTAGCAAAATCACCCCACAGTTCCGATCCCCACCTGCATTCACATATAACCCCACCACTCAGGAAATAACGGATCACGCCACTAGGCAGCGAACAAGGACAAGAGATAGGGATATACTAGAAACAGAAAATCACACTAACCGCGACACCGATAATAACAGTAATAAGGTCAGGCGTAGAAATGACAGCAAAAAGAAATCAGAAAGTAGTCATTCACATAGTAAACCCTCACTACACTATAAACTTTCGGATACTATGAAAAAATACTTGGATACAAGTACTGACTCAGAAATAGAATCGATCGTCGCTAAATCCCAGAACAACAATAAAACCCAACAGTTAACACATAAAACCGTTAAACCCAACTTTTACTCACTACAGGAAAACACTCAAGAACGCAACAAAAAAAGTAAACATCTTGAAGCAATACAACCAACATTCCGATCGCCACCGCATTGACTACATATTTTCTCAAATTTGGACTCTCCTGATGATGACCAGACACACCACAAATTAAAGAAAAGAACAATACACGGGAAAACAGCTATAAATCACACAAACTCTCAAGACCTAGCGGGACCGAGCACTAAACACATGCTAGAGTCCCACAGGCGTACCGATACGCACAAGGGTCGCGCACACGAAGCCGACTCAAGGAGTGCCTCAGATGACAGAGTCAGTGACCCAGTGCACCGACCGCCGCTTTATGATACCGAACAGCTGACTGCACGGACTGACATACCTGCAGACATTCCCAACCCTTAAATCAGAAACACAATTATAGTAACGCAAAGTAACCTTCTAACACAAAAGGACAATATTGCATATTTCCTTTCAGCAGATTGCGTCATAGACAACTTAACCACACAATTCTTAAAAGAAAAAGGAATTATTAGTACACAAACACTCTTAGAATCCGACCCACATGTAGGCGACATTTTAATCGCTCGTCGAAAGACAAGACATTATTTCGATATGGTATGTAAAAACAAAAACACAGACAACGTAAATCCCCACACTATAGTAAAATGCGTTAAAACACTTTTAATCACCCTTAAACGGCTCAAAATTAATTCATGTACAATACCAAAATACCCAAAAATTGTCGACCAACTAGCATGGTCAAACTTGAAAACATACTTATATTCACACACCATTCAATCACGAGCAACAATTACACTTTGCGAAGGCCTTATATCCGTATCACAAGCATCAGAAAAAGAACTGATAATGAGAGAATTACACAGCTCCACAATAGGAGGTCACAAAGGAATAGAAAAAACATATAAAAGAATACGATCTCAGTATTATTGGAAAAACATGAAAACAGATATAACCGCGTTCATAAAATGTTGTCTTGACTGCCAAAAGAACAAACTAGTACCCGTAAAACCCAAAGCACCAATGATAATCACAGACACACCCGCCGAACCTTTCGATAAAATCGCTAATGACACCTGCGGTCCATTACAAGAAACTGAAACAGGATACAAGTATATACTTACAATTACCGACCTTTTCAGCAGATTCTCAATAGTCATACCATTGAAATATCAAACTTCTGTAGAAATTGCTAAAGCAATAGCGGAAAACTTAATTTGCATATTCGGAGCCCCACGAGCAATACTATCCGACCAAGGCCGATACTTCATGTCAGAAGTATTTAAGGAATTCACAAACCTTTTCAGAATTAAACATTATAACACTTCCATATACCACCCACAGTCAAACGGTATCGCCGAACGAGGTCATCACACTCTTATAAAATACTTAAAACACTACATTTCCGAAGAATGTAATTGGGACCAATGGCCCCCATACGCAACCCTTTCGTATAACACAAGCGTACACGATAGTACCGGATTCACACCACACGAGCTAGTTTTTGGAAAAACAGCACGAACCCCTTCGGAATTTCCACCTGTAGAAACAATACTTACATATGACACATACTTACGTATGCTCACGGAACAGCTGAAAACCATTCACGAGAAAGCAATAGAAAGACAAATCAAAGCAAAAGAAAGAAACAAAAAATATTACGACAAACGAACCACTGAACCAAACTTTTCTCCAGGCCAACTCGTATTCCTCATCCGAGGCCATAGAAAACACAAACTGCAAAGTAACAAAGCCCTTTTCGGAACTCTAGGCGTAGACGACGGAATAGAAATAAATACACAAATTGAAATGTTAAACAAGAACACACAAGAAATAGCACAAATTGTTAAGAATCAAACACATATTATAAAATCACAATTCAAACTTGTTGACCAAAGAGTAACACTAATAACCGACAAAATTTCAAAACAAGTAGGAAATATTACCCTAGCAGCGAGATTAACCGACAATAATGTGAGTATACTCCAACTAAACCAAAAGGCAATGGAATATGCATCCGAAATAGATGTAATGTTGATACAACTCGAAATAGGCATTAACACACTTACGACCACCATACTATTTGCAAAGAATGGACAAGTAGATCCACAAATATTAACAGCACAACAAATATTGGATAGTGCGATAACTATCCGTAAACATTTATGTTCAATAATCATGTATATTGAGAGATGTTATATTCATCGAGCCTCCACATCTGTCCTGTTCACATAACCCCACCTGTCATCTAGCGCCCAGCTCATAGTGTCCCAACCTCACCCGGTGATCAAGAGATACCAGATCGAAGTCAGATCAGCCTGGGTGTGCGCTCCATGCACACCCTGGCGAGTATCTCATGAACTGCTCTACCTGCTCGTCATCTCTCAGGCGCTGACAACTCTCTCGCCTCGGAGACGTCGAACAGTAAGCATCTCTGCTCAGATCATTTGTCCTGTTCATATTTCTCAAGCCAGAATGACTAATGTGGATCATAGTAATGATGCACGATTGCATGACCAGTTCATTTGCATTCGTACATTTATGAAGAATTGTAGCCAGACCACGCAAGTGGTCTTTAGTGCATCATCGGCACAATACTCCGCTCATGCAGGAGCTCACACCTCCTACATATCATTCTGAACCTTTCTCTGTTCCTCTCATCATGTGTGCCGAGCTTCTTTTAGAAACTCATTGTGCATCCTCAGGCACACATTGTACTGTTCATCCTTGACCATGCTCACTAGCAAAATAGTTGCGCCTTTGACTAACCTATCGATCTTAGATCGATAGGCTTTGTATATAACATTGTACAGATCTGTAAATAGCACACGACAACGCGGATGTCACCGGACATCACACACGAATAAATCAGAACATCTATTTATTTTACCATATACAGTCCACTAATTATTTTAAGGAAACCACCTCACTCAGCTATTATTCTACAATTTAAAAAACGTGGAATTTCCGATACCACTAGATAGCCGATTCATACCGCACCTTCTTGAAATCACCGACCTAACAATATTTCACAACGGAGCGAACTTAGTCTATATTCTGAAAATACCACTTCTAGACCATGATTCATACAAACATTACGAGCACTTACCAGTATTCATTCCTCAAACCAACACACACAATTCCACATCTAGATTCGCATACATAAAACCTTTCATCAAATACACTGCAGTCTCAGCCGACTTTGAATATTACTACAATATAAATAACCTGAAAAATTGCAAATCCATGAATTCGATATACATATGTAAACAAGGAAACGCCGTACAAAGAATAGACGATAACGCAGAATGCGAAATACAACTTCTGTTGAACCCAAACTTTAATAATTTAAATACATGCGATATACGACTTAACATGCTGACGCGTACATATTGGTCTAAGATCGAAAACACAAACAGCTGGTTGTTGGCAGCACCCAAACGAGAAACACTATACATCACGTGCGCAACGGGAAAATCATTCATAGAAAGCATAGAAAAGACCGGAATACTCCACATTAACGAATCATGCACCGCCAAGACCCAAACAACAAAACTTTCACCAACAAGTAACATAAAAACATATCGAAACACGAACTTCTCTCACACCATAACACTAAACATCGGTGAAATGATAGAAAACTCTATCTACCTAGAAAATTCAATAAACTTAACGGAAATCTTGAAAGAAACAGAACAATTTACGCGAACAATGGAATCATCACTCACAAACGATGACCTCACGGATAATGAAACTGTTACGAGCCAGGCTTCGCGAGTCCTAAATATGCTCTGAGATCGTGCAAAGGGCTATTTCACCTTTGCCAGACTCGAGTCTTCTAGTTCCCAATCGGCCCTATATCAATCCTGGGATCGTGCTAAGGGCTATTTCACCTTAACCAGACTCAGGTCCCTATTCTCCTGTTTACCCCTTTATACTAGTTACTTCCAAATAACTCAGAACAGACCTTGGGATCGTGCTAAGGGCTATTTCACCTTAACCAGACTCAAGACTGGACCTTGTTAATTAAAAGAATGGCTAGTTACTTTCAGTAGCTCAGAACAGGTCTTGGGATCGTGCTAAGGGCTATTTCACCTTAACCAGACTCAATCCTGCTCATTGATCATGAAAGAATGCCCTAGGCTAAAGTTAAACCTTACTATTGCTCGCCGGATACACCTTGAGCGGTAAAAGTGTATCCTCGTGGGGTCTTTTATTATTCCTTTCCTTATATGTGCTTATTTAAATCAAGGATGACTGAACAGGAATTTCCATTAAAGAAGCAATGATTTTGTTAATAAAAACTAAAACAATGATCAATATATTCTGAATGAAAATACAATACAAAAATAATAATGAGAGTTTCAGCGGAAGTGAAATGTTGTTACAATATACTTAAACTGAGTTCGTATTACGTTACGATATTGAACGGGGGAGAAACTGACGAAAGAACTGTGACTTGCCTAACGATCGCGATATGACACGATGTACGTACGGTAATATTGACTGGTTTCGAAGGAGACTAATGCTCGATCTACTACGATGTTCTTCGCTGGTCCGAGTGACAGAGCTTCGCTGTCGATGAGAGTTCGGAACTGATTCCCCCGCTTTCCACTAGAATTTAGGGCTTAAATACCCGAAAACCCAGTGAAAAGGGGGTATGGTGGGAGTATAGGCCGCCAAGAGTCTGACCATGCTTGAGTTCTAAGGAACTACACAGATGCACCAAGGGCACGCTGCGTTGCTCCCCTACTAGAAAGCTATAAACACTAGAGATAAGACGGAACGAAAGGAGTCGAAGTCACAGTTTTAAGGCTCGAAAAATACGCAGGAATATTCTATGTAATAAGCTAGCGAGTTATAATTATTGAATCTACGTATGAAATAATGTTAAGAAAAGTTGTCCGAGAGGATGAATATGTAACAAAACAAAACTAAAAACGATAATCGCAAAAGCCAAAGACATAGGAAAAATGCACTACTTACATAACAGACTGTCGACCATAGAAAAATTTGTCAAATATACAGGTTTCTCAATTGGACCACTAGCACTAATTTTCGGACTATGCTGGAAATTCTCCCTATTCGGTAAACTATCATCCATAATCAATGTCATAAGAACAATCACACGCAGACGTAACCCAGAACCAGAACCATAAAATAAAAACAGAACCATAGAACTACCCCAACCCACCAGAATCCTAGCGAATCTTCCCCCGCAAACAAGCAGTAACCAAATTGAGATGATCCCAGTGCAGATGCTGCAGTGCAATAGACAAAATATCATACCATGAAACGGCAAATGTCACATACCCCCCACCGTTTACTCACATTCTTCTCGTCCATTTTAGTTAACACACAAATAAAAAACAAACAAAACAAACAAAATCGACGCACAAGAGATTGCACAATGCCTACTCTGCGGCTGCGAGATGCCTCGCTCTCACCAGCAGCTCCACATACAGAGATGCACCAAAAATTACGTATCAATCATCCTCGAAAAACCACACCAAATGTTCCTATGCCCGGTGTGCCGCATAGAAATGTGCGGCCAACCACTGGTCCAGGATATTAATGACTGCTCCGCGAAAGCGGAAACGAAATACCACAAATACACACACATGCAAGCAACAAGAACCACACCAACAAACACACCTACAACCTCCCGAACATCCCTAACCACTGACAACTACACACAAACAGAAACAACCCTGTATAATGAGAGAGCAACCCAAACATACAGAACATCACACGCGAGTACATGAACACAAACAGACGTAACAATAAAGCCCCAATTGCAGACCACCAACACCAGAGAACCACCAGCAGAAGTAAAAAGGAACCCGAGAACAACAACACAAATACGTACACAACGCATCAGAGGTAGAGAACTACATTAAAAACACCAGCAGAGGAACACCAGGAACAACAACATACGCACACAACAAAACATCAGACATCAAACAATGGACAACAAAAATACAGACCAACCACCCACCCACAACACTCTCCAATTGGGGAGTCCCCCTGCTTCAGACCCCAGATAAACCTGCACACCTCCACTGGTACGGACCAGGAGGAATGTACAAGCAGATTGAAGACCAGCCACCGATAATAATAGACCCAATACTACGACTACACAAAACACGAAGACAACCACAGGCCACAACACAAGACAGAAGACTAAAAGAGAGAAACGTAGCTGACAGGACAAGATCACTACTGAACATACGTACTAGACTATACACAAACGACACACATACACTCCGAAAGGAATTACGACACATATGCAACACAAAACAGTATATTAACGAAAGCACATAGACACACATACGATACAGAGACGAGACAACGCAAACAGATAAAACAATTTTCAAAACAATGGCCACACAAGAAATTGAACAAATTATCAAACAAGCACAACAGGAATTCCAAACAGACACATTGACAGATTAACGAACACATTAGACAAATAACAATTATAAAAACCATGCACCACACAAAACATTACACACTTGCTCACAAGCAAAAATCCCGAAACGATGTTAACCTAGATTTAAGCACACACATATATATATTGTGACGTGACAAATTTTTGCCCGTCACAATAGCCAGCGTCTTGCACGTCTTCGGACACGCTCGGGGCATGGGGTGGGGATAGGCAGCTCGGCGGGTTCACTCGAGCGCGCCATGGGATGCCCGGCGTCGCGATTTTCGTATTTCTCGCGTTATTATGCTTCTGGGATTATAGCGGAGCAGCAATTCCGCGTAGGAAGAAAAGAAGAACAACATTTGGATCGGCGGGCTACGCATCGCCGCGTAGCCAGGGCCGCATCACGAATCACCTGCTGAAAATAAGAAGATGACTTCTCGGCCGCTGCTGCGGCTAGTTTGTCAGGGCCCTCCGATTTCTCGGTCGGAAGGTCAGAGGGACACCCACTTGCCTGCTCCGGACAGGGCTCGGGGGTGCGGAAGAGCCGGCTCCATTATTCGTCTGTCCTCGCCGTTGATCCACCGTTGTGGCAACGTGCAGGGGTTCCTGACATTTTCGTGACTTCCATTCGCGGAGCACACCTTAGTGCACGCTACATGAATGGACATTGGTGTTGTTGGCTGGCAGAGGAATTGCCAGCCAGAAGGATTCCTCCCTTCAATTAGGGCAGGGTAACCAAAGGGTCACCTGCGGCCCTGCCAGAGTTCTGGCGCGAGCCTGTTTGGTTCAATTCGGGGAAGCGGCGGTTTTTTGGCCGAGCCACCGAACTCCCGCGAACTTACGCCGCGCGGATTAGCGGGTACCGAGAAGTCATCGGTAAGAACGGCATGTACCCCTGAGCCAATCAGGGGGTGGTGGTACGTCATGGGGAGCCAATCCTCGAGCCCTCGGGGCGCTAGGCATTCCTATAAGATAGGACATTTTCGGCCGAAAATTCATTCTTCTTCGCTCTACTATCAACGACAGCAGACCTACCAGGTGCGCTCTAGTGATCCAGCCGATTCAGCCGACGCCTCCGAAAGTGCCGATGATTTCGCCGACTTCCTCCCTGGGTGCGGAATTGGTGAGCTGAGATTTCCTGTGCTCATTATTATTTCATCGGGAATATTGTGTTGTGCCCTAGCGAGGCCGAAAAGGGATTTTCCTACATACCCGATTCCGTCTATGAGACCGCGTGTGTGTGTGCCCGTGAGTTGTTTTACACAGGTGATGGTTTTCGAGATTCTGTCCAGTTTCTTCTGGATGCTGGTCGTAAACCGTTTACAGAATTCGTTTAGGTTTGGTGTAGGGGGTTGTTTGCATAGGTGTATTATTTCGTGAAGGGCGTTGTTAATTGAGTGTTCTTGTCTAAGTATTGACTCTGTGTCTACGTGTATCGCTAGTTTCCAGGTGTCGCGATATATTTGGAGGTGTCCTAGGTCTTCGAAATATATTCCTGGTTGGTGTTTGAAGGGTCCCACATTGAATTCGGGGTCCATGCTGAATACGTGTGTTACCATACCCGTCAGTAGTAGGAGTTTTCTGGAAGAGATGTTTTGTTCGGTGGGGGTCGGAGCTTACGTTGCGAAAATTGCGTCTCTGGGTCGGGTCTCGCTCGTTGTGGATCATTGTTTCGTTTGTTTTGGAATCGGTATTACGTCGATGGGATTTCGTAAGGGATTGGTGAGTTACGTTTATTTTTCTTTTTTGTTGTTGTGTGTTTTTGTTTTGACGAATTTATTTTGTGTAGGGGGCTGTGTATTGGCGGCACAGGCGCGCGCTGTGCGCGACGAGAGGGAGCGGCTGCGACAAGAGGCGCGCGATATGGACGATCCGTGGTCGGGTCCGGAGGATGATTACTGGGGCTTGGCGGCTCTCTTTGGTGAGTGTGTGTTTCGTAGTTTTGTTTGTTTCATTGTTTGTCGTGTTGTGAATTCTGTGGGTATTTATTTGTTACAGATCGTCATGCGGAGCGGCGGACTGGCGGGGCGTGGCCCAGCCGTCGCTTTTGGGCGACATACGGCAGCGTCAGCCGCGCCATTGAGTATTGTCGGGTGCTGCATGTCCTTTCGGACGAAGAATTCTTTAGGGCATGTGTGTCTGCGGGTGTGATGGGTCGGGGGGACGCCCAATCCCTAGCGGGCTTTATGGAGGTGGCCCAGGAAGACGTGGCTTATCATTTGCTGCTCCTTATGGAGGGCAGCGAGAAGGTCGTCCCGGTTGTAGGGACGACGTATCGGTACGTGCAGCATTTGCTGCACGTAGTAGGAGCTAATGTATTGTAGTTTTGTATATAGTGTATGAGTGTATGGTTTTGGTATATATAGTTATGTAATATATGGGGAGTTTACTGTATATTTGGTGTTTTTAATTGATGACCCTTTACTCTTACTGTTATTTCATTTATGCATATATATGTTTTGGTTTATTTTTTTTTTGACTGTTTATTACTTGCATTTAGTTTGTTTGTGTTTATTCGATAATGTGTTTGAGTCGGTTCGCGTGGACGCGTAGTTCGCGGCGTTTCATTTTGATGGTGTAGTTTTCATTGTCGTGGGTTTTTATTATCTTGTAGGGCCCTATCCAGATGGGCGTGAGCTTTTTCGAGCGTCCGCGTCGCACAGTCTCGTCGTGTAGCAGCACGTCGTCTCCGATAGTGAATGCCTTTGCTTTAGTTCTTTTGTCGTATTGTGCCTTTGCTCTGGCCTTTTCGATTTGTAGGTGGTCGTGCGCTACTTGGTTAGTGGATCGCAGGCGTTCGCGTAGTTCTTGCACGTATTTGTCGTAGGTGTAGGTTAGTGTCGGCGGTCGCGACAGGGAGCTCGGTAAGGTGGCATTGCGTCCGTAGGTAAGTTCGTACAGTGTAAAGCCCGTTGCGGAGTGGGGGGTCGTGTTGTAGGTGAACATCGCGTACGGTAGCCATTCATCCCAGTCAGTTTGGTCCTCTCTGACGAAATTTCGCAGGTACTCCGCGACGGTCCTGTGGCTTTGTTCTAGGGCGCCGTTTGACTCGAGGTGGTAAGCTGAGGCCTGTATTTTGTCGATATGCAGCAATTTGCATACGTTTTTGAAGACATCGCTGAGGAAGTTGGTTCCTTGGTCGGTAAGAATTTTTTCTGGGATACCGTGTTCGCAGATTATTTTGGTGATGAATGCTCTGGCGACTGTGTCGGCTTCTTGGGTTTGCAGGGGAATAGCTTTGCTGAATTTCGTCAGGGCGTCTTGGAACGTCAGTACGTATTTATTGCGCTGTGTCGTTTCTGTTAGTGGGCCTACGATGTCCAATGCGCATTTTTCGAAGGGTCTGGTGGGCGTGTCGGTAATTACCATGGGTACCTTTCGTTCCTTTCTCAGTTTGTTTTGTTGACAGGTTTTACATTTGGCAATGTAGGTCTCTACGTCGCGTTTCATGTTAGGCCATGAATGGGTTAGTCGCAGTCTGGCTAGAGTTCTCTTGACTCCTAGGTGTCCGCCGAGTGGGGTGTCGTGGTACTCGTGTAAGATGCGTGTCTTATCGTCTTCGGTGAGGTCGGCGGTAGCTTGGCACGGGTCTGCGGCTGGCGTTCTTGTGTCCGTAGCGTCGTTGGATATCTGAGCTTGGCGCCGGGTGGTCACGTAGATTCTGCTGAGGGCATCGGCGTTCTCGTTTTGCGTGCCTTTCTTGTAGTGATTGTCATAATCATATTCTGCCAGTCGTAATCTCCATCTGGTCAGCCGTGAGCCGGGGTCGGTCACGTTAAATAGCCAGGTGAGCGGCTTATCATCGGTGACAATGGTGAATTTGGTGCCATAGAGGTATGGTCGAAAGTGTTGGGTGCCCCAGACTATTGCCAGGAGTTCCTTTTCGGTTGTGCTGTAGTTTTGCTCTGCCTGGTTGAGTATTCGGCTGGCGTAGGCGACCGGTCGGTCGCGGCCTATTTCTCTTTGGGATAGCACAGCGCCCAGCGCCTTTCGAGAGGCGTCGGTCGTAAGGACGAAGGGTTGGGTGAAGTCGGGGTATTGGAGTAACGGTGCAGTGGTGAGCTGGCTTTTAGGCTGTCGAAGGCTTCTTGTTCGTAAGAGTTCCACTTGAAGGGTTGGCCTTTCTTGGTTAGTTGTGTAAGGGGTTTAGCTATGGTCGAAAAATCGGGAATAAATCGCCTGTAGTATCCTAGACTAGACCTAGGCTAGACCTATGAATGATTGGACGTCCTTAAGCTTGGCGGGGGTGGGGAAGTCTTGTACGGCGCTTATTTTAGAGGGGTCCGGTTTTATGCCCTTCTCGATTATAATGTGTCCCGGGAAGATGGTTTCCTTACGGAGGAAGTGGCATTTTGATGGTTGTAGTTTTAGGCCGCTGGTTCGTAGGCGCCGGAGGATGAGTTCGAGACGGCGCTGATGTTCCTGTAGTGAGCGCCCGTACACTACGATATCATCCAGATAGACGTAGCAGGTGATTCCTTGTAGCCCGGACAGGACGGAGTTCATGAGTCGTTGGAAGGTCGCGGGTGAACCTTTCAGTCCGAACGGCATTCTTTTATATTCGTAGTGTCCGTACGGTGTGGAGAACGCGGTTTTTTCGCGGTCTTCTTTTTTCATGCGGATTTGGTGAAATCCAGAGGCCAAGTCGAGCGTGGAGAAATATTTGGCGCCCCCTAGTTGGTCTAATATGTCGGTGATATTGGGTAGTGGGTAGGAGTCGCCCACTGTGACGTTGTTCAACTTTCGGAAGTCTACTACGACTCTGTACTGGGGCTTCCCGGTGGAGTCGGGTTTTTTGGGGACGACTAGCAAAGGGGAGTTCCAGGGGCTGTTGCTTGGGCTCACGATTCCTTCGTTCACCATTTTCCGCACTTGCTTGTCTACCTCGACCTTATGGGCTTGAGGGAGTCGGTAGGGCCTGGTGTTGATGGGTGCCGCGGCCTCTATCAGTGGTATCGAGTGCTCGGCGCCCCTCGCGACGCCTAAGTGGTCTCCGTCTAAGTAAAACACGTCGTCGTACTTGCTGCAGAGGTCCAGTAGCGTCGTTTTCTCTTCGATGTTTAGGTGGGCGGTGGTTAAGCCCTCGCATAGTGCTTGCATTCTGCTGTGTCCGTGTATTACCGTGACGCTGGCTTCAGGTCCGGTTTCGCTGGTGAGGCCGGCGTGGTTGCCAGCTGTGAGTTCTTCCATGGTGACCAGGGGAGCGACTAGCTGGTAGTCGTTATCGGTCGTGTTTACAATTGTGACTAGGCACTTGCCGTTTCTTTCCTCTGTCAGGCTGTTGCCTACATACACGCCCGGGGCGATGTCCTGTTTCTCTATTATGCCTTGTCCTTTCCCGGTGGTTTTCACGGTGGCGATGGTTTGTGTACGTGGCCTGAGCACGACGGGGTCGTCTTGTGGGGCCTGTTCTTCCAGGGTGGTGAGGGGGATTCTTTCGCCCTCGATTTCCAGATATTTTTCAGGCAACAGGCACAAAGGGTGTTGGCGCAGTAGGTCGTAGCCGAGGATGCCGTCGGCGGCGGAGGGAAAATCGTCGGAGACGATGTGGCAGGGGTGGCTGATGGTTTTGCTCCCGATTTGCATGTTTAGTTGGATGAGGCAGATCGTCCTCACGTTGCCCTTGCCAATCCCGGTCAGCGAGTAGGTGAGTTCCCTAGTTTCTACCCGGGGTAGGACCTTGCCGATTTTAAGGAGTGTGATGTCAGCGCCGGTGTCTACTAGCATGCGGGCAGTTGATTCTCGTAGTTCGGGGGCCTTTATGTTAAGGAATATCTTACATACCGCGTTCAGGGCGGTTACGTTAACGGAGCGGTTAAGGTACGAGCTGATTGTTCGGGGTTGCGCTTCGGTGGGCGCGGGTTGCGTGGTGTCGGGAGGTGTGGAGAAGCCGTTTTCGGGGGATTCGTATCGTTGTTCGGGGAGGTGTTCTACTTCGCGAGCGTTTTCCCGTTGGCGAGTGGCCGGACCTGCCGCAATAATCGCAGGTGACCGTGACTCGCTGTACCTCTCGCTTGACATTTGAGTATCTGGGATTCGGGGGGCGCTGGGGGGGGGGTCGTGTTTAGTGTTGCCGGGGTGCTGAGTCTAGTATAGCAATCCTTCGCGACGTGTCCCGGCCGGTTACACCTGGCGCATCGGGTTGCAGACGGCCGGAGTCGGTTTCGCGGTGCGTTGCGCTTAGAGGTGTCGGCGGCACGCGCGGGGGCAATGCCCAGTATTCTTTCTTCCTCGGCGGCTGCAGAGATTGCGGCGTGTAGGTTGACGACGGAGCGGGATCGTATAATTGTGCGGAGGCCTTCTTTTAGGCCCGCTGAGAAATTGTTGAGGGCTTGTTGGTTTAGGGATTCCTCGAGGGCTGAGTTACCCTGGGCACCGTATTTGTCGGATAGGGTGAGGGATTTTAGTTCGGCTAGCAGTGCCTCTACCCGAGCGCCGTAGCAGGACGCGTCTTCCCTTTCTCGTTGTCTGCAATAGTTAAATTCCCGTTGGGCCGCGCTCAGTGAATTGGACGGCGGTGGCCTCCTTCTGCGAGACTGTTCTCTCGCAGAAGGAGGCCGCCGAGCGTGACCGGGACCGTCGTGGCGCTCCCGGTCGACTGCGGAGGGTTAGGGCGAGGGGCGGCCGACTCCGGAGGGGGGCGTACAGGCTCTAGCCGGGGCGACCGTCCCAAGCCCTCGCGGACCCAGGCAAGGTGGGTCCGTTTCTGCCCTTGTGCGCGGCGGGGAGCCACATCCCCGTCGCGCATGCAGATACCACCGGCCCTTGAGGGGTTCCCGTTGAGGAGCGGGGGCCCCTACAAGAATAAGGGTCAGGTGCGGGGTGACCAGGCGTGTGGCCCGCCTAGTCGCCAAAGTGCAAGGTACCGGGGGGCCCAATTCAAGGGCCCCCCCGGGAGGTAGCGCGTTGCGCCGAGGGGCCGAGCAGCGCGGGCTCTGGATGTTGTTCGTCCAGAGTTCCCAGAGCCCGCTCTGGATGGCCCCAGAGGCCGGCCACCATGGGGGTTTTAGTCGGTAAGAGTCCGACATATCCCCGCCCCTTCCTCAGGGGGCGGGGAATCCATGAGGATTTCCCCCATGTAAAAAAAAAAAAAAAAAAAAGGGCCGCGCTCAGTGACCGGGTCTCGGCGAAGCGCGATCTCAACTCGTGCGTCAGTTCATCGAAACCGGTAATAACCTTATATTGCAGTGCGCTTAGGACTCGTCCCGTTAGCTGAGTATCGAGTACGGCTTCCAGCAACTGTGCGCGATCGTCTAGTGTTACAAGCGTCTGCGCGAATCGGCAGGATCTTAGGAAGGCGAGTAAGTCAGTACCTGGATTTCCGTTGTAGTCCCTGATGTAGGATAACGCGCTCCTAATGGTCTCTCTACCGGTGCCAGAGGGGCCGGGGTTAGGGGTTAGACATCTTGGTGGGGGGTCGCTCTAGTAGGCTAAAATCTAGGCGCGTTATGGGGTACTCTTTCTATTTTTCTACGTGTGTAGGTGAAGGTGTCGCTTCAGCGGAAGTCAGGCCGCTGCGGTAGGAATCGGAGTCGAGGTGTACCTCAGGGGCGCTAAGTCGCCTTTTGCCGCTGTCTGTACCGAACAGGTTTTGTTGGGTGTCGCGAGTGTACGTTAGCTTGTCCTCGAATATGGAATCGAGCGACCTTGACAGTACTCTATGGCCCGGAAGCTGGAAACTCGGGGCGTTCTTTCTGCCTTCGGTCATGCAGTCGCGGGACCTTCAATTGGCCACAGCGGCTTAGGTATGCTGGCGAGTTTACTCACGCTAGGGTGACTGGTGCCATTGGGTTGTGGCTGGTGTGTAGTTGTATCCGGTGCGTGTCGCGCCTCGGCGCGGTTTCTCCTCCAGCGACGGGTGGCTGACGGCACGGCTGGGTCGTCTGTCCCTCAGGCACGACGACAGGGTAGCTGTAGTTCGGCCACGGCGAAGCTGGGTTAGCTGGGGTGCTGCAGATTCAGGTCGGTCCTTCTCGTTGACAGATCGTTTGCTCGGCGTACACCTCGGTCCTTCGTCGGAGGTGAGCTCAAGGGGATCCTCAGACTACCCTCAGCTCCTCCCAGGAGAAGCGGTCAACCACGGGTTGACGGTGGCACCTCGACGAGGTCTTGGTCCGGGTGGGTGGCGACTAAGTCGCCACGAACTCTGCACTATCCCACCGCTGCCACCAAATTGTTGTGCCCTAACGCGGTTAGGCGTAGGGCGGTCTCGGGATAGGCGGTCTGGAGTTCGTGAGCGGTTAAAGAATTGGAATTCACCGGACTGTCAACGGTAGATGTTTTATTGAGAAAGAACTGAATGTGTAACAATGGTACAAGCACGCGGATAGCGTAAGTGCTCTGACGAGATCTGATAGAGCTGAGCCGTCGGATGTCGGCGGCGACGAGTCGGGCGCTTATGTGTTGGGTATCGGTGAGGGCACAACACCGCGTTATTTTGAACTGGCCAATGGCCAGGTCGACAGTACCAATGAGGAAATTTGGTTATCCTTGACTCTGGAAACCAAAACCCGGAAAATTAAGGCAGTCGTGCTGCCACATTTAGTTGTTGCTTGTATCCTGGGAATAGACGGTATTGGGAAGTTCGGTTTTGTTCCTGATATTAGTAAAGGGATCTGGTATTTTTCGGAGGATCCCCGAAAACATTTCGTAATCAATTCAGTAGAAACTTTATCCTGTTGTTTCGGTATTCGTGAACTCACTGTCGAGCAGGACGACAGGTTAAAACACTTTTTGGAAAAATGGATTCCTTCGGTCACTGTGGGTAAAGGTCTCACTAATCTGATCGAACACAAAATTGACGTAGGGGATAGTGCGCCAATTAAACAGCGCCACTATCCGGTATCCCCTAAAGCTCAGGACCTTATCTACCAAGAGGTTGGTAGGCTACTTCGCGACAAGGTAATCGAGCCATCCGAGAGGGCGTGGTCAACTCCAATAGTTATGGTTAAAAAGCCCAATGGTACTTATCGTTTTTGCCTAGATTTTCGGCGAGTAAATTCAGTCTCGAAGAAGGATGCGTATCCTCTCCCGATTATGGCAAGCATTCTAGTCAAACTACGCGCGGCCCATTACATTTCGACCATCGATTTAAGTCAAGACTATTTCCAAATTCCGCTTGAGAAAAACAGTAAAGAAATTACCGCCTTCACGGTACCAGGGAAAGGTCTGTACCAATTTATACAAATGCCTTTCGGACTTACGGGAGCGCCAGCCACCTTTCAGCGGCTGCTAGATCAGCTCATCGGTCCCGAAATGGAGCCGAACGCTTTCGCTTATCTTGACGATATTATAATAGTGTCTAAAACTTTCAAGGAACACCTCGTTTGGCTCGAGACCGTATTCAAAACCATATCAAAGGCTGGGCTAGAGATTAATCCCGAGAAGTGCTGTTGTGCCCTGCGTGGTGACGGCGCAGAGCGGGTAGCGGGATCGGAGGAAGTCAGGCTCGTAGCGTTTAAAGGATTGGAATCCACCGGGATTAAACCCAAAACTTAAGGTTTATTGATAAAGTATAATCAAAGAACGGACAAGAGGTACAGAGTAGCTCGCTGATACGCACTGATGTGTTCCGATCGAAATCTGGATAGCGAGTGTCGTTTGGGACTTCGGATGATGGTTTTGTTCGAGGCAGGCGTTGCCTTGGCACGAGGCGCTGATTAGGCGAAGCGACTCAGTGCTTCGTTGCTAAACGTGACTTAGTGGCTAGACGCTCGTTATTCATATCATAATGTATCATGGACTTTGGACACTGCATTATCCTCTCGAAGAAAGGATTTGATGATATAGCTAGTTTGTGCAATCTGAGAGCCAGCTTTGGGCTCGAGCGCAACAATCCCTCCCCCCTTAAGGGAGAAAAGGGCGAAGGTCTTTTCGAAGATGGTGCAGTGTTTACAATATTCGTACAAAGTCATTATAGCTAATATACGTTATAAAGGTACATTATTCGTAGTGTATCTATAATGTTATATTATATAATAATGTATGATGTAATATACGTGGAGTAATATAAAGTGCGATTTTTCGTATTTTGGCTGGCGCTTGGGTAAATAGGTACAGGAATCGCGGTTATAAGGTTTTGATGAAAGGTTCTGGTACCTGTGTTCGCGTGCCTTGATTTTCGTTTCGCGAGTTAGGCTTTGGCGCTTCTTGTGCTATAGCGCGCAGGTCGGTACTTCTGCGGCGGGTGATATATTTATATGTGGTGAGTGCGATCAATGAAAGTATGATGAGTAAAGACAGTGAAACGGATGCAAAAAATCTGTAATAGTACAATGTTGGGGTGTGAAGAAGTTTCTGTGTAATGTCGGTTTGTTTAGATGTTTCTTGTAGGTCACTCAGTTTTTGGCTGACTCTATCTAATTCTTCCGGGTGTTTTATAATTCGTTTGAGTTTGAAATTTGTGCCGTTGTAAGAATTTAGTAAGTTTGCTTCTACAGGATTGGCAGGTAAGTGTTCTATCGTTAAGTTATATGTTGGTAAGTAGTTCCAGGTTCTTCGTATTCCGTAATACTTTCCAGTTTGGATGGTAAATTCTGTAGCGGTGATTATACATTTTCCTTTTATAGATAATATACCAGAGTCTTCGATAGTGACGAAGTTTGTTTCCGTTTGTTTATCGCATGTTACGCCTAATTCAATGGGGTTTGGTGCGACATAGATCCAGGCGCCGGGTTGTTGTAGTTCGATTAGGATTGTGTGGTTTAGTGTCATGATGCGTGTGGTACAACTTGGTGATTGTTTTCGGGTGAGTTTGCTATATAGTTGTACTTCGCAGGGGCTATCTGGTGTTACAGCGAATATCGGGCGATGAGAGGCGCATAGGTATGTGCTGTGTATTATTTTGCACGTGCCGAGATCGTGTTTGTTGAGAGTCACATATTGCGACGTCGACTGGTCTACGGTTACGTACGGTTCTACGGACTCGAGGTAGGCGTAAAGTGAGCCGTTTAAGCGAGTTGGTACTGGATACGCTTTGTTTAATTTGAATACTCGTCCGTTTGTTAAAGGGACATCGATGCTTACGATTACAGATTTCACGTCGGAGTATGCTGTAATGCGCATTATTTTATACAGTAAATGTATGTTCTTAAGGTTTATAGTTAGAGGGAAAGTTAGTCCTGTAGTTAGTTCCGTTGTCACAGCGTTCAAGTATTTTATTAATTCCGCGGGCGGTAACACTCGTGGATTGAGGCTGCCTTTTGTAATATCGACGACGAAGTCTAAAATGTCTTGTGCGTCTCGTAGTAAGGTTTCTGTCGTAGCCTCTAATAGGATAGAGTTTTCGTCAATTATTTCTCGGAGTTTGAAATTTAGATTGTTTTGTTGAAGTGCATATTGTATGTGGCGAGTAGCATTGAGTAACGTCAATTCGTTTTGTTCAACGTTGTGTATCGTTTCGTCTAGTAATTTAGCGTTTGCACTGATTACGTGGAGTTGTCCTTTTATAATACTTTTGAGTGTTCCTGGTTGTTATAAAGTGTTTATTTTTTACATTATTCCGAATTATTACATTATTCCGAATAGCGATTTTCCTATGGTTCCTAGTCCATCGATCAGGCCGCGAGTTGCTCGCGTGTCTGAGCCAATGGTTTGCTCTATGTAGGCGAGGAGGTCTGTTACGCGGTCTAATTTTTGCTGGATTCCTCTTGTGAAGGTATGGCAAAAATGTGCCGATATATTTGTAGGTGGGTTTTTGCGTGTCGCAATTGTTTCGTAAAGAATGTTTTGGATGCTTGCTTCGCGTTGGAAAATTGAGGATAGATTAAGGTGCAATACCAGTTTCCAGGTGTCTTGATAGGTTTGTAGGGTTCCAATTCTTTCGAAACAGATTCCTGGTTGATGTGTAAATTTGCGGGCGCTGAAGTATTTGTCAGGTATTGTTCCTTGTGTCGGGATGACTCTAATAGCGAGGAGGATAATTCTGTAATGAAAGTGAAAGGATTGGTTTTTTTATTATTATTATTATTATTTATTTTTTTTGTGAGAAGGGCTGAGGCTTTTGAGAGAAGGTGAGTGAGCAGACGTCGCTGGACAGTAGGGGTTACAGCTTACGTTGCTAAAATCTGCGAGCTCTTGGGTGGGGCATCAGGAGGGCCTCTTCGCGATCTCTTGGCTTCTCGCAGTCATTCGAGATTTAGTCGTACATTGGGTGTGTTAATTAAAAAGGAATTGTCAGAGTATGGAGCGATATTACGCGGGACTGGTAAGTACTGCTTGAGCATCCTTTTTATTATATTTGTTGTTTGATTTTTGTGTGTGCGATACCTTTTATTTGTTCGTTTTGTGAGGAAGTTTTGTTTTTTCAGGGGGCTGAGTATTGGAGGTATGTGCGGCGTGTGCGGGACGTCCGGGCCGCTCTCCGTATGGAGATCGCAGATCTGTACGACCCGTGGGATGGTCCCGAGTGGGACTACTGGGGGATTGCGGCCCTTTTTGGTGGGTGTCCGTTGTGTGTGTTGCATCCGGGCTTTATTGAGTGATTAGGGATTTGTTATTGTTATTAATTCGTTTTTTTGTTTTTTTGTTTTTCATAGAACGTCACACTGATCATCGAGTGGATGGGGGATGGCCATCGCACCGATTCTGGGCGGCTCACAAGATGGTCGCGGGCACCTATGGTTATGGGCGCGTTTTGGAGGCCCTGGGAGGCCATGAGTTCCGACGGTGGTGCCTGGGGTCAGGGGTGCTGGGCGTCGGGGACCTGGTGTCCCTTGACGCCTTTGCGCACGAGGTGGCGGCCGACCCCGGGTACCACCTCCTGAGGGTGTACGAGGGGTCAGCTGAGTGCATCCGGACCGGGGGGACGACGTACCAATATGTGCGTCATCTTCTCGACTATGTGGAACGTCGGATCGACAGTTTTTGTTGTTAGTGGGTTTCTTTTTTTTGTGTGTATGTATCTTGTTGCCTATATCAGTGAAAGTTTGTATAATATATTTCGTTTATTGGTATATTCGCGTTGTCATACTTATTTTATTATCCTCCTATCCCAGTTATCCTGTTTGTTGGTCGTAATTTTAGTTATACCCGTTAGTATTAATACTAGAGTAAGTTGACGTGTAAGGAATGGCGGTAAGTATATTTCATTTTGTTTTTGTATTTGCGTTTCGGTCCTCCTCCGGTTCGGTTGATTAGTCGATAAAATGCTTTAGATGGTTCGCGTGAACTCGTTGGGTTCGGTGACCCTTTTTTATACTGTAGGTCTCGTTTTCGTGTTTGGCTATTATTTTGTACGGTCTGATCCACTTAGAAGTTAGCTTTTTTGATCGTCCTCGTCGGACTGTTTCGTCTTTAAGCAGGACTTTATCGTCGGGCGCGAACGTTGATACTTTGTTTTTTTTGTCGTAGACAGTTTTAGATTTTATTTTTTTCTGTCGTAAGGTTTCTCGAGCTATTTCATGGGATGATCGGATTTGTTCGCGTAGTTCTTCAGCGTATTTGTCGTACGTATATGTTAGGCGCGGAGGTTGCTGCAAGGATGTCGGTAAAGTTGCCGTTTGGCCAAAGGTTAGCTCGTAAGGAGTGTGTCCGGTGGCACTGTGTGGTGTCGTATTGTACGTGAACATCGCATAGGGGAGCCATTCGTCCCAGTCAGTTTGGTCTTCGTTAATGTAATGTTTGAGGTAATCGGCTAGTGTTCGATGACTTCTTTCTAAAGCGCCGTTAGATTCCGGATGGTAAGCGCTTGTCTGGATTTTGTTTATTTTGAGAAGTTTACATACGTCTTTAAATATTTCGCTAAGAAAGTTTGCTCCTTGGTCGGTAAGGATCTTTTCAGGTATTCCGAAAATACAAACTATTTTTGTCGCGAAAGCTTTTGCAATGGTACCGGCTTCTTGGTCGGGCATGGGTATAGCTATGCTAAATTTGGTTAAAGCGTCCTGGAACGTTAGGATATATTTGTTTCCCTGGTTCGTTATAGTTAAGGGTCCTACGATATCTAACGCACATTTCTCGAATGATTTAGTGGGAGTATCGGTTATTACCATTGGTGCTTTACTTGGGGTGCAAGTTTTGTATTTCTGACATTTTTCGCACTTGGAGATGTATTCTTCGACATCCTTCCTCATGGTCGGCCATTTATGATATAGCTTGATTCGATCAGTGGTTCTTTTTATGCCTAGATGTCCGCCTAGAGGTGTATCGTGGTGTTCATATAGAATCCTTTTTATTTCGTCCGCTGTGTATGTGCGGTCTGCGGGGGTATTCTTGGCCTCGTCTTGCGACGGTTGTTCGTTGTCGGTCGAGCTGGCGTCAGCTCTCGGGTGGAAATTCCGGGCTCTCGTTATCGCGTTTATTCTGCTGAGCGCGTCAGCGTTGTTATTTTAAATGCCTTTCTTATAGTGAATCTCATAGTCGTACTCTGCTAATTTTATTAGCCATCTGATTAATCGAGATCCTGGGTCTTTTACATTGAAGAGCCAGGTGAGAGGTTTATGGTCGGTGACGATGGTGATTTTGTTCCCGTATAGGTAGGGTCGGAAATGTTGGGTTCCCCATACTATGGCTAAGAGTTCTCTTTCTGTTGTGCTATAGTTTTGCTCTGCCTTGTTGAGGACTCTGCTCGCGTATGCTGTCGGCAGGTCTTGGCCTATTTTGCCTTGGGATAGTATTGCGCCGATTGCCTTTCCGGAGGCATCGGTCGTAAGCACGAAGGGTTTGGTGAAATCTGGGTATTGTAGGAGAGGTGGCGACGTTAATTTTTCTTGTAGGATTTCGAACGCTTCTTGCTCTAACGATGTCCATACGAATGTTTGGTTCTTTTTTAGCAGTTGCGTGAGGGGTTTGGCTATCCCCGAAAAGTTGTCGATAAATCTTCTATAATATCCAGCTAGTCCTAGAAAGGATTGTATGTCCTTAGGTTTTTGGGGCGTTGGAAAGTTCTTTACGGCCTCTAGTTTTGAAGGGTCAGGTTTTATTCCGTTTTTGCTAATAACATGTCCTAGGTATATGGTCTCTTTACGTAAGAAGTGACATTTAGAGGGTTGTAGTTTTAAGTCATTTTCGTGAAGTTGTTTGAAAACAGATTCGAGACGTTCCTGGTGTTGTTGTAGTGAACATCCATAGACTACTATGTCATCTAAGTAGACGAAGCATTTAATTCCCTGTAGTCCTGTCAATACTGAATTCATGAGCCTTTGGAAAGTTGCGGGAGCATTTTTTAACCCGAAGGGCATTCTATTGTATTCGTAGTGTCCATAAGGAGTTGAGAATGCGGTTTTTTCGCGGTCTTCCGTCTTCATGGGAATTTGGTGGAAACCTGATGCTAAATCTAGCGTGGAAAAATATTTGGCTCCTCCTAATTTGTCCAAAATGTCCGTAATATTCGGTAGGGGGTACGAGTCTCCTGCGGTGACGCCGTTTAGTTGTCGAAAATCAACAACTACTCTAAATCTGGGTCGGCCTGTGGCGTCTGTTTTTTTAGGGACAACTAATAGAGGGGAGTTCCACGGGCTGGAACTGGGGCTGACTATGCCTTCCTTGGCCATTTCTTTAACTTGCTTTTCTACTTCAGTTCTCTGAGTTTGTGGGAGTCTGTACGGTCTAGTGTTAATAGGAGTAGTGTTATCTATTAGAGGTATAGCGTGTTCGGTCTTGTTAGTGCATCCTAATTTGTCGCCTTCTAGGTAGAATATATCGTTATATCGTTCGCATAGGTGAATTAAGCGTCTTTTTTCTTCGGCGTGAAGATTGTCGAACGTTATCTCTTTGCGCAGTGCTTGCATTCTGTCCGTGCCGCTGGTGACTTTTACTGTGTAAGCGTTTCTGTTGTCGGCGGTATCGCGAGGTAGGTCAGTGTTATTGCACGGTTCGTCAGGGTTTAATTTCACGAGTGGTATTCTAATTTTGGAATCTTCGGGATTTGTGTTCATCACGCTGATAAGGCATTTATTATCGATTCCTGTGGTGAGAACATTTCCTACGAATATTCCGGGCTTGATCATTTCTTGTTCCACAATTCCTTCGCCACGGGTGGCGGTATGTGCTAGAATTAACGTTTCTGTTCGCGCTTTCAAAGTTACATGGGCTGCGCTGATGATTGGGATATGTGTTCCGAGAATGTTGAGAGATTTACCGGGTCGGATTTCGACGCCGTGTTTTGAGAGGAAATCAAGTCCTAGGAGTCCGTGTGGTTCTCCGAGTAAGTCGTCACGCACTAGTCGGTAGAGATGCCTGATTTGTTTGTTTCCTATGCGGATGGTGAGGTATGCACTACATAGTGTCTTGGTTACGTTTGGACCGACGCCGTGCAGGGTTACGACTTCTTTCACGGCGGATACGTCGCTTAGGACTCGTTCGATTTTGAACAAAGTAACTTCAGCTCCGGTGTCTAAGAGCATGAGGGCTTTTCCGTTAAGCAACTCTGGTGCCTCGATTTCTACTAGGTTACGTGGTGACTCGGATTCAGCTGCTATCGTGTTAACCCTATATGAACCGATTGTCGTGTCGTTGTCCGGCCTTCCGTCGGACTCGGGCTGACGAGGTGTGGCGCGTGTCGCGTCTTGGGTTTCAGCTTGCTGGCTGGGTTCTCGGGAATTATTGCGTGTTCGCGGGGGCCGCTCCGTCTGGTTCCTCTCGTTTGCGCGCTGGCGTGCGCGGCATTCCTCGAGCGTATGGCGCTCGACCCGGAGGCGCGATATGTGTCGGTGCTAGTGTCTAGCTTCGGAGCTCGCACGCTGCGTCGTAGATGGCCGGTGTTGCCCAGGGAAGTGCGCGCCTCTACCTTTGTAGGGTTTACTGGATTGAAGACGAGTCTCTTATCGAAGAAGGACTCTAGTGATCTAGAGAATGACCTTCGCTTAGGGAGAAGGTACCTGAGGGCAAGTGCGTCTTCCGTAGGCATGCAAGGGCCGTGTGAAGGCTCTCGTTTAAAATATATATATTTTTTCGGATATCGCTTGGGCGATTCGAGTTTTCTGTTTACTCACAGGATGACTGGCATGTCTCCTTATCGCCTGTGTCGTACAAGGTGTTGTCGGCGAGTCGGGATCTGGAGCTCCTTATCGCTCGTACAGAGCCAGGTGACCAGGTGTCCTTGATCCGTGGATGGATGGTGCGTACCTTCTCAGTACCTCGGTGGTCGTCTCCGCTCGGCCAAAGGTCCTCGGATCAGCAATGGCACGTTGGTGACGTCCGTTCAGGCTTGGTTATACTTTTCCCGTTAGCTAGGCCGTCTGGCCGTCTCTGACGAGAGAGCGGCTGTCTGGTGAAGTGCGAACGTCCCCTAAGAGCTCGTTCGTGTCTCCGGTTTGGTGGTCCTGCCTGTCTCTACCTCAGCAGAGATTGACGTCTAGGTCGTAGGTAACACTGGCACTCACGCCGCGTCACGGTTTTCAGCATGCTCACAATTTGACTTCGACGGAGCAGATCCCACCGCTGCCACCATTTAATGTTGTGCTCTGCGTGGTGACGGTGCAGAGCGGGTTGCGGGATCGGAGGAAGTCAGGCTCGTAGCGTTTAAAGGATTGGAATCCACCGGGATTAAACCCAAAACTTAAGGTTTATTGATAAAGTATAATCAAAGAACTGACAAGAGGTACAGAGTAGCTCGCTGATACGCACTGATGTGTTCTGATCGAAATCTGGATAGCGAGTCCCCGTTTGGGACTTCGGTTGATGGTTTTGTTCGAGGCAGGCGTTGCCTTGGCACGAGGCGCTGATTAGGCGAAGCGACTCAGTGCCTCGTTGCTAAACGTGACTTAGTGGCTAGACGCTCGTTATTGATATCATAATGTATCATGGACTTTGGACACTGCATTATCCTCTCGAAGAAAGGATTTGATGATATAGCTAGTTTGTGCAATCCGAGAGCCAGCTTTGGGCTCGGGCGCAATACCATCACCAACAGTCAACAACTTCGGGACGTCGGGCTGAACGCCTGAGTTCCGGGTAAGCGAAACCTGACACTAAGAGTATTCCACGTACCAAGGCCACGGCCAGGATGAGTCGAATTCAGCGTCGAAGTCCAAGCCGAAGAAGCAGGGTACCAAACAGGAAACCTCGTCATGGGTTATTGAGGTCACGCTGGAGATGCGTAATCGCATCCGAACACAGGGCGAGCGACTGTACCTCGTGTAGGCATTTTGCCAAACGGAGGATTTCTACACGGTAATTCGCTGCTTGAATTGCAGGTTTGAAAAGGTTTGCAGAGGTTTGGACATCTGTCCAAATTTTGCAATCCCATAGTCAGTGTGTACGGTCAGTGCGTCGAGAAAGGGCATACCACTATCAACTGCAAGCAAAACGAGTTGCCTCCAAAATGCTCCGACTATAAACGTGCCGGTAGGCAGCATAACCACAGGCTGATGAGCAGAAGCTGGCCTTTTTATAACGGGACAGTCCAGTTAGTGTTATCTCGCACTAACAATGCATACAGAAACTCGTTATAACTGTCCAAGTAGCAGACTGCGGATACTACAAATGAATTTGCAGAGATTCAAAACTGTCACAGACGAACTTCGTGACGCACTCGACATCTTAACACGGACATCGTACTCGTCCAGCAACCGTACAACGTCAACGGCGTTATTACGGGCTTGGAATTCAGGACGCGCCTTTACACAGGCGGTGGGACGGAGGTTAAGGCCGCAATTGCGGTCCGGAACCCGAGTCTAATAGTTGTGCGTCTCGCGCACCTAAGTGACGGACACATTGTCTGTGTTCACACCAAGTTTGAGGACCCGGACTTGTATCTGGTCAGTCAATACTTTCAATTCTCTGAAGAGACAGAGGGTGGCCTTACAAGACTAGATTGAGTCCTCCAAGAAATCGAAACAGGTCAAGTTGTGCTGGGGGCTGACACCAACGCCAAATCTCCTCTCTGTGGAGTGACAGGGGCAGATGCCCGAGGGGAGGCGCTCAAAGAGCTAATTCCGGATGGCAGCCTGGAAAGCGACCTGCGCGAACCGGCACTCCTGAGGGACGAAGTCGCCGCTCTATTAAAAGTCAAACATTGAGTCTAAGTAATTATTCAAAATGTAATTATATAACTTACGATTACTGAATTTCATGTCTCTAACAAAATAGAATCTTGTACTACGACTAGACCAATTTGATATAATATTTTACAACGAAGGTAATGATAGCTTACTCTATATACATAACTGTATAATATAACTTGTTCAGAATAGAATCCAGCCATTTCCAATTTAGATGCTTACTAATTATTGATAATCAAAACTGTTTACAAGCAAACGATTGCTATTTAATTTAAGAGTTTCTTCAGTTATGCACTTGGCATTTTTCTGCGTATGAGAATATAGAGCTTGCCTAACATAACCAATAAAGTATTAAGTTCAATTATTTGCAAGCTCCTACTGGTAATCAGCACTCATTCAATAAGTTTAGCTAAACGTAATAAGTATACCTTAATTCCTATTTAAACTGTTTCACAATAATCATTAATACACGAACACTGTATTTTATTCTTTTGAAAGCTGCCAAAGTCTAATATAGTAACAAAAAAGCATAAACTGAAAATCTTAATAATCATAACACATAACCAACCGAGGCATAACTCATGCAAAAACAATACATGCAAACAATACATGTAACAATACATGCAAAAAGTAAATAAGGCACAGCGTCTTGTCTGCACAGCAGTGTCTCAGGAGCGCCGCCAACGTCAGAATAGTGAAAGTAACGTTTCGAAGTCTGATTCTGAATCTGGTGAAAATTACGACTCGTTAACCAACGAGTGGATAGGACAGAGAATTCATCATTCCTGAATGCGCCAATTCGCTTGATTCTAAGCTCATTGGATTTAGAAAAGTTCACAAAAAAATACAAAATTCATAAGGTAATCCGTTGAGCTACAACTTTTTTAGAAATCAAGGTGAAAGTTTTGTATATATCGAAAACCGCTATAGTTCGAGATAAGTATCCTCGGCTGTCGCGCACTGGTATATACATATATACGACTATTTGCCGCAAAACTCCACCGAATCTTATGATTATTCAACTTATAAGTAGAGTTTAGTTCGCTTACTTGAAACCCAAATGAGAATTTTATCATTTTAAATACTATGATCTACTTAGGCAATAGTATTGTCGAATAATAGGCTTGGGATTATCTTCGATAAAGCATCGAAGTCAATACTCTCCTGTTTCACGTTATACTGTAATTTCCACGGGCACGAATAAATTCTACAAATTGTGAAAATCGAAAACTCTGGATTGCGCTGGAGGGAAGTTAGCATAATGTAGTTGTTTATTTTATTGCAAACTTTTATTAGGGGTTAAGGAAATTTCATAATAGAAACCAGGCAGGTGTGCTGCCTGTCTATACAGGTTCCGCGCCGTTGATTTTGACTCTGATAAAATTTCTACTTGTACCTGCATCCACTTCTATACTTACCCGTGCCCTGGCAAGAGAAAACAAGTTAGTAGTGACTTCGATGCTTAGGAGATAATCCCAAAGCTGTCATTCGACTGTACTGTTGTCTAAATGGCTCGCACTTTTTAAAACGATAGGATTCTCGCTTGGGTTTTAAGTGAGCGAATCTTTTTCAAGTGACCCCAACTTTAATCCCAGTTTTCAGCCGTTTAAAGTGAAAGTGGGCAGCTAACAAAACTACATATGAAATGGTTTTTCGAGAACTGCATTTTGAATAAATTTCATTAAAATCGGAGAGAGTCCATTGCATAACCTCTCTTGTAAGATGAAGTGATTCGCTTTGCGTGGAGTGAAGCTGGGTCATTAGTGACCACTGGACCACCTCATTTTAGTGACACTTCGGATTTTAATGACATTCACACATTTAGTTCTCCATGTGAAAATGGATGCAGGGCATAGTCTCATTTTCCAGGATCCGCAACTGTTTACGAAATATAGACCACCAAAGTAGGACATTTTAGCCTTTTCGCTAAAACGCTGGCCGAATTGGCCTTGCTCTTTTTCATTTTACTCGGGAGGAGACATACTTTAGAGCTATATTTTTTTTCATGGCCCACAGATTAACCATTTAGTAGAAGATAGTTAAACAAACGAAAAAGCTAAAATATCCTACTTTAGCAGTCTATATTGCTTAAAGAATTGCGAATCATGCAAAATGAGAATATGATGACCTGTTTCTTATGTGGATTTGTGTGGACATGTGTATTTGACGAAAATCCAAACCGTCATTAAAATGAGGTGATCAGCTTGGCGTGCAATGACCCAGTTTCACTTATCGAATATTCGAACTCTCGCTAATACACTGTCATTCGGGCATCGACGAAATATAACGTGAAAAGTAAGTATTGAAAGGCACTGATTGCAAGCATCAACGTACGCGATCTAACCCGCAATTTGACTATGCTTGTAATTGATACCACGAGTTACAGTACAGTAAAAAGTACAAGTAACCCCATGGGGTTGTATATCAACATTAAATACCTAAAATTACAAATGGGGGAATCTACACCATCTTAAATCGAAGCTTAAAACGCAATCATTTGAATCATATTTCAATCCTCAAATTGTTTTATCTGAATTGAACAGAATGATTGCTATCATTAACAAAACAAGTGGCAGACTTTTAAATAGTTTCTGAGTACTAGTTACCCAGTTGTGAAGGTTAATACCGTCACGTTGGTGCATTTCTATCACTTTCTCAACAAGTTTTACGGCTGCATCTTTAATGTTGACAGCATCTAAGGAGTCGTCCATACAGCGTTTACGAATGAAAGCAAGACAGGAGCAATCGTGTTTCAAATTTGAACTTTCACATAAGTTGCTCTACCTGCAGGGGGCTACACCATGGGCTGAATGATCCAGTGGACTGATTCTTACTAATGTTTGGTTGTTGAAGGGGTCACCATGTGCCCGAAGCATTGACCTTTGCTGCTAACACGTCCAACCGGGGACGAAAACGGGACTCATGAACTCAACTGCCTCTCGGAACTCGGTTTCAAGCCTGACATAGATAAGATCATTGCAGACACAGTCGTCAAAACTTGTATGCTGAATAGGACTCCTGACAAATAACATATACACTAAACGTGGCGGGTACTGGGAAACCGGCATACAACATATTATACATGAAGAAATAGTTATTCGAACACACTGTACGGGTTCCGGCTTGTGAGCTTTATGCCAGTAGTTCCGGTATGAGCATACAAAGCTGGTGCCGGAACAAAACAAGATCGTCGATGGTTACTGGGTCTTACCGTTGCCTTATGACGGACCCCATAACCGGGGGAGCCATGTAGGTTAGGACTAGCGCGAGATATCCCACATTAATCTCACGATATACTCTAAGTTTTTCTAAAGGGGGTAGAATCAATAAAGGAAAACATACAGTGATAGGATCAAGTGACTGTTCAAACCTGTACAGAACGGGACAGAATTTGTCAAACCATCTGCAAAGATAAACCATGTTCTTGTATTCGTAGTCTTACTTAATTCTAAGGTTTTCAAAACATATTTAACAAACAGCATCTTAATGTTTTTGTATATGTACAAACCTTACAAAATTAGATGCCGTAACCTAAAAAGGACGTAACCTATCCTTCGATCAGCGAATCTCCGACACAATGAAGATTTGTTTTAACTTTAACTTATTCTACTTACTTAAAGAACCAAAAGTATTCCAGGAACCTATGCCCATGTTATATCTACGGTTTTAATTGGATTACTTTTCTCCATAATTTACGCATAAAGACAATAGTTCTATTTCATCAGTATTACCACAAAGGATTTTCCTTCACATTTTTCCATCCTTAAATCGAACCCAAACGTGCACCCTCAAAATTTCTACACTCACGTATAGTCAAACCATGTACTACATGTGACGAGAGTCACGTGATTTTTTTTGGCTTTTTAGAGTATATAAACCTTTGATATTTTAGAGAAGTCAGAATTCAGTTCTGAAGTTTCAACCACGGCGAAGCAAATGTGTAGTTAATTGAGTATTAGTCTCCTCCGAAATAATCAATAAATCGTATGTTCTGTTCACCGTGACTTTTAGGAAAGTTATTGTTCACCGTAGTATTTCCCGTTGTATTCGTAAACAATAAACAATTGAATCTTTCAGTCAACCGTAAATATTTGTAACGTAGTATTTCAAAAAGCGTTATTAACAAAAATTGTAACTAACCTTGACAATGTGTAGAAGAATTATTTGTTTGAAGAACATATAAGACCATTCTGAGTGTGATTATTAAAATGGGATAACAAGTTCAAAGGGCATAGCAGGGTAAGATGGGTGAAATGGCTCAATAACGGCAATAAAATGGTCACTTTCCCCAAAGTTTCTTTATTAAATAAAACAATTTTCATCAGAAATGTAAACTTTTTCCGTTTAAGAGTTCTTAAAGATAATGTGATTTTCGGTTTTTAATTACACTTCCACTATTCTTTAACAATGAACAGCTAATTATACAGACAAAATATAGACGACGTTGCAATTGCTTTCCACATATTTAATAGCGAATGAAAAATCGAAAAAACCTTTTTTATTTCTTTTTCACTTTGTAGCACCAAATCGAAAAGTCTGGAAAAAATAGAGAACCAAGATACTATATAATCTGATACATCATTTGGAATTTTTTGGCGATTGTCGCTCTAAAACATCATACAAAAATACAACTTTTTTCTGCGAAAAACAGGCGGTCCTTTTATAGGTCAGCGTAAAAAAATGAAAAACTATATTTGATACGTACCATCGGATAGTTTGTAAAAAAATCGAGAAAATTCTTTGTTCAGTATTTTAGGAAAGAAAAAACAAAAACCGAAAATTACATTTTCCTTTAGAACTTTTAAACAGAAAGGGATAGGGAGTTGAAATTTCGCGAAAAATTGTTTAATTTAATGAAGAAACTATAGGCAAAGTGATGCTTTGTTTGCCACTAGGGGCATTTCACTCCTCTTACTCTGTTATGCCGTTTATTTAATAGTCATACCCAATTCCCATCACGTTTATCTGAAGGTAAAAATATAATTGTAAAAGAAGCAGCATCGAATATTTGGTAACCTTACCGCTCAAGATACATTCTTTATTTCGAGGTTACAATAAACCCTACGTACGCCACTTTCAGTGTTGCAAGCCGATCCTGAATCTCCAAGAACATTGAATAGAAAAATCATACAGGCATGAATCAGTCTAGTTTTCCAATCATTGATCCTGGCTCCTAATGAATTAGTGACGAAGGTGGCATTCAAATTTAAGCAATAATTTGGAGTGTCCATTTCCAATCTGGTCATATTTCTCTGAATCACCTAATGCAATTCTTCCGTGATTTGAAGATGATGAAACGTTATATCTACTTTATTTCTTAGATCTTGCATCGGATGGAGTCGTGGGAAACTTTTATCGATCAAATTAGCAAATTAGGTGCATGCAAAATCTGGTCAAGTCAAAGTTAGTGCACAAGCCCGGATGTACAGACGCACAAGTCTAAATGGAGCGGTTCTTTGGGTCAGAAGAAGGAACCAGAGAAGTAATTCTTATTAAAAATATTTTGTTGATACTTTGCTCTAATGGACAAAATTTCAAGTGCAGTTTTTGGGAGATCGGTACATTTTGGACAGATGTTTCCTTTACTAGTTTTGGTCCTGTCAGTGAAGAGAATACGCTAAGGTTATAAGGAATTTTGATCTTGAATTTCAAGATGTAAGTTTACTGGGTCTACGTGGACCCAAAGGTGTAGAATGATCTTCACAGGTCACAGTATACAATTCTTGCACCCTCTACTTTAGTACTATATTTCAAGACAGGTTCAATAATTCTCATACTAGCATGTTTTTATAAAAATTTAACAATTTATTTTGTAACCAAAGTAATTACTGTCTTATTTAGTATTCACTTTAAGAAATTAATAGAATACTATTATCGTATTTAAGTTTAAGTAAGTGGAAGTTTACAACAAATTATTATGAATAATTTTGTTGTAGATTTGCCGTTGTAAATTATTTGCACGCTTGCGGATATACACTTTCCCCGATTTCCCCCAAATAACGGTGTAAAATTGTAAATGGTAACTACAAATTATCAAGTGAAACATTAAGCTATAAAACTTAGTTTATAGTAAACCCGTTGATCGTCCCATATTTCTGTGATCGATAAGACATCTTCATACATCGATTAATGAACTTTTCTTGGAAGTCCCATTATTTCTTCTCTGTCATTTTCTGCGTTACATCTTTACTATGTTTCATTGCTAATTGCAATGTTTCTCCGTGAGTTTCATTAGGGCAGCATGAATTCGGAAATGTAACCGGGATTCTAAATGGTACCTAGTGTAGTTCTTCCTAAAAAGATAAAAACAAGATTTCCCGTAATGTCTTTTCAAACGAAGAAACATAACCCTACTTAATCGAATGTACGTATGAGTATTAAACACGTGCCTTGCATCTTCCAGTAGCTTCATTGCTAACTGTGGCTTTCCTAGGTCCTCAGTCAGTAACGCGAGTTCAACCACTGCGTAAGGAATTAAGTGGGTGTCCTCTTGTATAGATTTTTCTAAACTTATGACCTGTTTCAGACACTCCTCCGCCTGGTAGGGATGCTTCATTTCACGAAGGCATGCGCCTTTCAAAAGTAATATCAGAGCTTCATTGTCTTTGTGAAATTCAGTTTTTCTGTAATAGAAATTGCAATATTGAATATGACAATTAAGAATTTTTGATAGTTTGTAACATATATATAAATCAAATTATATATGTTTTTATTTTAATTTATTTTAAAACCGCTAATGTATTTATTTGATCTGATTTGCAGAGAATTGCTTTTGCAATAAAATATCCCATAATTGACAGCCACGACTCTGCTGTCACACTATCACTGTTTTTAAGAATTTTCCATCACACTTCGGCACACTTGCGGTTTCCACGGTATAATATTCCTTAAAAAACAAATAATGTTCCACCGATAAGCGGCAAAGTTTTAAAGTACCACGTTATGTTCGTGATGACTTATTCGATAAGAACAGAATTTACCATCGCTTATTAGAATTTGCCACGGCTCATCCCAAAGAACAATATGGGCGATTCCACGCAAAGTGATCACACCTTTTGACACTTTGTCTTCGATTTTGATGAAATTTGGTGAACATGTAGTCCTTAATATGCAACCTCATTATCTGCACTTCGTTGGTAAAAATGTCAATTGTTATGCAAGTTATGAGCATTGCAAAATAGGTGCAACTGTTTTTTTGAAAAATCGCAGTTTTACGTAAAAAAGGTTGAATTTTCATTAACAAAATTTTTGAGAAACGTAGCGACCTTCTTAATTTATTTAAAAATTGTTTAAAAGTTTGAATTGTTCATATTTCCGAAAACGCACTTTTGTCCGTTTTGAGAAAAATCATGGAAGTGCATTGAAGTGTCCTCTAAAAGCCCTATAAATTTCAAGATGGTCAATTTAAAACTCTTTGAGATAAAATTTTTCATCCGTCACCGGAACACGCGCTCGACGCTCGAAGACCAGCGCGCGCCCGTGCGACACGGATGCTTGCATACAGACCACCGCTTCCGACCACGGTCAATCGTCTTTACCATCTAAATAAAGGGCTAATCCTCGGTCGGGTACCTGGTTGAATTAATCAATCTTTGCCTGAGTAGATGACTCCCGGTTAATACCTAACCATAAAGTACTGAACACTGTTTCCTCTCTGTGTTATTCGGGCTTGCGACCGACCTGAGGCCACATTAAAAACTGTGTTTGTGTACTCGTAGTACACAATTTATGTACATTGTTAACATCAACGAGAAAAAAGGTAGACAGGTAGAAAAGAAAGATATTTACGCGCCTAAGATTAACCAAAAAAATTAACTCGACCCGATATTGAAACTTTGGAATTTGTCAGCCAATGAGAAGCGTTTCGCGTTTATTCGATTTTTATTAACTGGAATTTATTTACTGGAATAAGTGCGTGAAATTTAAGAGTTCCGGACAATGTTTTGGCCTTTGCATATTTTTTGGAAATCATTTCCTCGTGATTATTATAATCTACATTAGTAGAATAGCTAAACGAAACATTAGGAAAGTGAATTTTTGCCCAATCATACAATTGTAAAGGTGTTGTTATTTGACCTTCTGTTACTCTTTGCAAGTTAGCTCCTGCTGCTGTTCTCTTTAACGATCTACCTAATCCATCACATGGCCCTTTCCCACGAGATGTCGCGAAAAAGTGCCATTCTGCTGGGCAGTTGAAGTTCTCAGAATGCAAACATAAATTCAAAAAGTTCTTTATATTTGTGTACTGAGCAGCAGCGCCATCAGAAAAATAATATACTTTATTAATCGCGGGATTGATATTTCTGAAACTATCATAAAATTTACCTTGATGCAAATGGACCGCGGTAGTGTTATGGTGTAATATGTCCGAAATTGCAATTTAATCGAAATGTTTTAATGTTTCTCTTACTCTATAGTATGCAACGAAGAGGTGATTTGGTCTAACCCAGACATTTACTTAGAATTTAAACAATTGGGTGCGGCAGCTGGTAAAACCTTCACTTCGTGGTAGTCACCAAACAGGTGGCCGCGATGAGTTCAAACCAGGAAAGAGCGTTTGTCCTGCAGTCACGGGTAATAAAATTGTATAACTTCGGAAACTCAGGAGTGACCTAGGAAAAATTTCAAAAACAGACTCACGACCCTTCCATGCATCTACAAAATTAATCTCAGTTTGGTATACGATGGGGTCCGTCGGTTAATTGTAATCTACCGATACTTCCTTCTGTAATGTAGACCGTAAACACAGAGAGGAGACAGCATTTAGTACTTTATGATTAGGTATTAACCGGGACTCATCCACTCAGGGAAAGATTGAATAATTTAACCAGGTACCCGACCGAGGATAAGCCCTTTATTTAGATGGAAAGGACGATCGGCCGTGGTCGGTAGCGGCGTCCGTGGTGCAAGCATCCGTGGCGCACGAGCGCGCGTTGGTCCCCGAGCGCCGAGCGCGTGTTCCGGTGACGCATGAAAAATTTTATCTCAAAGAGTTTTAAATTGACCATCTTGAAATTTACAGGGCTTCTAGAGGACACTTCAATGCACCTCCATGATTTTTTTCAAAACGGACAAAAGTGCGTTTTCGGAAATATAAACAATTAAAACTTTTGAACAATTTTTAAACAAATTAAGAAGGTCGCTACGTTCCTCAAATATTTTTTTAATGACAATGCAATCTTTTTGCGTAAAACTGCGTTTTGCACTTCTCGATATCTTATACTGTTCCAGAGATATGATTTTTCAAAAAAAAAGTTGCAGCTATTTTGCAATGCACATAACTTGCATAATAATTGACATTTTTACCAACGAAGTGCGGATAATGTGGTTGTATATTAAGGACTACATGTTCACCAAATTTCATCAAAATCGAAGACAAAGTGTCAAAAGGTGTGATCACTTTGCGTGGAATCGCCCATATATATTTCATTTTGTCCTTTAGAAAAATAATATGTGAACTTGAGAGAAGTTCATACAACAAAGGATTGTTAATTAGATTTTTCAAAGGATTCGTAATGCCGTGGATTATTAACGTAACCGTGAAGGCGTACTGCAAAAAAAACATAACATGCCGTTCGGAACTTCAGAACGACTTCTTACACATAATATTAAAGAAACTGAATGTGCTCGTGCAATAATAGAAGTGAACACCTAAATGCACACTAATTTTGCAAGCGGTGCTTCTAGTAACTCAGGTGAAAGCCTAAATGTTACAATGAGGTGAAAATATGGGAGAGATACACGCAACAAATATCAGGAATTAAAAAAAAGTTAGGTACTTTTATCCAGCATCAAAAAGAAAAGATTGAATGCGTAGTCAACGAAAGTAATTGTTTCTTTTTAACTGAAGGAATTTTGAAGAACACATACATGATCTTCCTTAACTAGAAAACTTCTGTCTCTGAAAAAAATTCAATGATTTTATAGACGGTAGCGTAATGTTGACAAAAATTTTACAATGTTCGTTAAATCTTATATTATTATTCATTTATAAAGAGTTTAATATATATTTATAGAGGATCCCGATAAGCACAACTTTGACAAACTTGCACGAATGATATTTGCTATATACGATTTTGTAGATGTCCTGGATATGATGAGTGGATTCACTTAATATTAATACTACTGATATTACACATCTTATATATAATTTTGATTAAAATGTAAAAAACGTAGAGTAATCCCCTCGCCCAAACCCCCAATTCACCAAACTCTCAAAATGAATTTTTCATTTATGAATGATAAAAAATGGAAATGGACATCAATAGAAAACGAAAGCTAAGTCATGATTTAGACATCATTAACATACATTAAAGCCGTGTTGTATTCAATAATATTTGGATTTAGCTTGCTGTTCTAACATTAAAATACCTGATTTTCGTTTATCTAGGCATAATTTTGGAACGAATGCTCTGATCAAAATGCAATCTTTTGCATTTTGTCAGCAACATTCTGACAATGGTTCCTACACTAAAATGTTGTCCTACAATAAAAAGCGTACGAATAATATGTAAACAAAAATACGAACCGATTTTGAAAACAGGTTGTAAAAAATTATCTGAAAAGTACAAAATAATTTCCACCCTATTTATACTTATACTTATTCAATGTCTCCTGTTTCGCGAACGGCACAAAATAAATACAGCTCTTTTTAATATTAATGCGCTATCTGCGAAACGGGTGATATTCAATAAGTATAAATAAGACGGAAATTATTTTGTACTTTTTAGCGAATTTTTATGGTGTTTATTTTCGAAGTTGATTCCCATTTTTTAAGAATATTTTTTGCAGGACAATATTGTTGTAGGAAGAATCATTGCCAGGACGTTGCCAACAAAATGCAAAAGACTGCATTTTGATCGCCAAGTAATAGTTTAGTCCCATGTAAATGATAGCTTTCCTTGTATTAGATTTACCAAAAAAATATAGATATTATAGTACGAGAAAGTTAAGGTTTTATACAATGACACCTTGATTTGTCTTGCAGCTTTAAACATTAAAAAATCTTGTCGTGTGCGCACTTCATTGCGAAGTATAAAAAACTAATAGGAAAGTTTTCCTTCCTTCACAGTATTACAATAGCAATATTATCATAGAGAGTGCATCGAATGAGGCGCGCACATGCCAAGTTTTATTTACTGTTAGCGCTGGAAGTTAAATTAAGATATCATTGTACATAAAGTTCGCTTTCTGTTATACTATCTATCTTTTATACTACTAACTGATTACTCGGCGTCTTTTTTCATTTAAAGTTTTGCTGGGGATGTCATGTCTTTTTGCTGATTTCTTTTTTTCACATAAATATATATGAACTCTATTTCTTATTACAAAACTGTTTTCATGACCTAGACACACCTTTTTGTATATATGAGAATATACACATAACTTGAGATATATTAAGTAGAATAATTAAAGGTACATAGACCAGCCATTGGTAATGCTAAAGCACCAACAGTAGTTCAGAAATAGTTAAAAAGGTAGTTGTATATGATTTGTAATCACTTGCTTATACTTCTCTAAATTGCATATGATTCTCATCAGTGCTTAGTTATTAAATTTGAAATATTTCGTTGAAACGTTCTTTGATCTACGCCTTTGAAAATTTTGTCAATTCAAAGTAGGATCGCAAATATATAGCTTGCCTGATGTAATTTATAAAATATTAGCTATCCGCCTTCGCCCGGGTAGGAAATTTCGTGCGCCCCAGGTGTGGTTTAGGGGTGGTTCGGGGATGAAGACCGTCATATTATTTTTCCTAGGGTATCAAAGAATACTCGTGCCAAATTTTGCGTGGATATATTGAACGATATAAGAGGTTGTGTAGAACATACATACCCATTTTGACTTTTATATATAAAGGTTAGGTGGAACAATATTAAAGACCATTAAAAAATTTAATATAGTATATGGTGCAAAGTTTCAAAGATGACAAAAACATACTTCAAAAAGCACTTCGGTTAATGAGTTGAAATTCAGTAAACAAATGCTGATTACAAATAGCTCGCACACATTTAAATTGCAAACAATTTAGCATAATACTTTGCATGTTACATTAGACATGCTATGTCTTCATACGCAGTCCCATTCTGACAAGGAAGTACTATTTACTATTAAGTAGCATGTCCCTGAATTGTAAATAAGTAGCAATCATTGTACTTTCTAAAATCCTTTAGCTGAAACGCTTCTTTAGCTATGCATTTGGCAATTTTGATAGCTTGTAACCTATTCTTTGTATGTATGAGTTTGTACCTTAATTACCCCCACCTTTCACAAATTGTTAGACCACCTCAGAGTGAATTTCGATTGATAAAAAAAAACGTGTCTCATAATATTTCGAGAACTAACTTTGAAAAAAGTTTCAACAGAATCGGGGTGTATGCGTTGGGTAACGTCCCTTGTTAGTATTATTTGTTTTGATTTTCCAACTAATCACTAATAAATTAGCATTTCCTTTCGCTCTCTCAACCTAACCAAAGTGGTGAATATCTGAATGCGAACCAATGCATAACCACATCTTTACCAAAAGTAATCAAGACGCCGTCATCTTGTCTCCGCAGCAGCGCCACCAGTGGCGGAAGTGTAAAGAGCATACTTTAAGGTCTTCTTCAGTCTCTTATATGTCTCACTGAAGTGATTCTTAGGTACGCGCTTAACAAATTTAATACTTTATAAGTGTGTTGAATAACAGGATTAATAGAACTTATTAAGTGTTGAACCTAACCGTATATTAATTCAGGGTCATACTAGTTGAAAATCAGTATCTGCTCATCAAATTTCAAGCCAGTTGTTTAAGTGGTTCTTGACAACAAATTTGACAAGTCCCACACTTTTCACATGTGTCGAACACTTCTAACACTTTATACCTTATATTAGGCAGACAAGCTATATCGCCCTGCTATTCGTCACAATGTTGAAGTATTAAACTTGACAACTACGTGTGAAGCTCAAGAATTACTAAAATCAAAGACCTGAAATGTACCGATCAAGTACTAATTGCTAATAGCTAACATGTCCCTAAGTTGAATTAGTATCAGTATCGTCTCTTAAGTGGTTTTTGGCTATGCACTTAACAAATTTGACACTTTACAATTGTGTTGAATACAATAACTAACAAAACACACAGAATCCCCCCAAAAATATTAAACTGTAAAGAAATGCCAAGAACCCTTTCCGCAGGTTCTTCGCCTCCAGAAGATCTAGTGATCGACTAGTAATAATTGATGCGAGACTCTACCGAGTATTCAGAATTACGAAGGTTTGCAAAGCATCATGGTAGGCCCATGCAACTCTGCGGCATGGTTGCCAGATTAGATGGGGTTTTGGTGGTGGCGCAATGCTAGGCTTATGGGAAGTAGAAGGAATTCCTTTCAAATCTGGCAAGCTTGCTCTGCGGTCCGATCCAAGCAGTCGTCTTGTATTGTAAGATATCCATTGAGGATGGGTTGGATCAAAAAACCTAGCTACGATACTACGTAAAAACCACCTTCATTATACGGTATTCTCTGATTGAATTATCTTGGAGGAGGACGAAATGAAATGATTAGTCACTAGACAAAGTTCGAAGCGAATGAAGTCTAGTTATCACCCACCTAATAACAGATGCGAATGCGCGGATAAACGCCTGGGTGCTTTCTGAAATGGAAAGAAAGGCTTTGGATCGGGTTGCTGTTTTAAGAAGAGAGTGCCTTCCTCGATACCTGAAGAATACCAGGAGTATACCAGAAATATCATCTGGCTGCGTCTTAGGATGAAGAGAACGAATACTAAAACCGGCCTCTTTCTTGATAGTGTAATAGTATATCTATATGAGCCGTTTATTTTGAAAGTGACCTAAGTTCATTTATATTGAAATTTAGATATTAACGAATTTGTTTTAATAAAATTAAAAACATACGTATAAAATACCAATTGATGAAAGGATTTGTCAATTAGTATCATATATGTATATTTGTAATTTTATTAGAACGCAAATTCTTTTATATCTTAATTTCAATATAAATGAACTTAGATCACTTTCAAAATAAGCGGTCCCTATATTACTGGCGACCGTTAACAAAGAACGATGAGTGCGAGAGCACTCGCACCCGTTTCCGAGAAGCCGTCAACGGTCGAGACGGTTTACTAAGAAGACCTGCGTCTCGAGGGGCATCGTTGATGAAACCAGACTCGCAACTCCCCTCGAACAACAAGTCGCTCACCAGACGCCGAGAGAAACAAATCGAAGTTTAATAAAAGTAAATCCTGACAACTACGACTTTCACTTACGAAACTGAGTCTCTCCTTTCCCGAATCCTCTCACATTATTTAGCGTTCTCGGCAATACCTCTTACAAACAATTCAGAAGTGTTATTAACGCCATTATTTACAAAGATATACTCACAACTGATTTCAAAGATTTTTATATATATTATAGAGTACTGTTATAGAGCTCTCCTCATCATTTTCATATACAATATATGTGGGTGTTATGAAATTCGAAATAGGGGATAAGTACAAGGCGGGCAACTCAGAAATTGTCCTGCGTACCTGATCCCTTGAGGTAAAAACCCGGATACGAAGGGTAGAAAAGACATGGTGGGCCACGCTGGTGGGTGGTTTTGTCTACAGACCGTGAGTGCCGAAAGGCGCTCTTGGATTCGGAGTTTGGACACTCTTACTGCGATCGTGAAACCGACAAAATTGTACGTTTGGCAAATATATACCTCTACACCTAGCACTTCGCCCCGACTCTTTCTTCACCTACAAAGTGTCATATCGAAATTCCTTACATGGGGGAAATTTATAGAAAAAAAGTTAGAGACACTTAAAGGCGGATCATATGTAACCCAGGTAAAGCATACCAGTGTTACATATTCATCCTCTCGGACTACTTTTCTTAACATTATTTCATACGTAGATTCAATAATTATAACTCACTAGCTTCCTACATAGAATATTCCTGCGTATTTTTCGAGCCTTAGAACTGTGACTTCGACTCCTTTCGTTCCGTCTTATCTCTAGTGTTTATAGCTTTCTAGTAGGGGAGCAACGCAGCGTGCCCTTGGTGCATCTGTGTAGTTCCTTAGAACTCAAGCATGGTCAGACTCTTGGCGCCCTATACTCCCACCATACCCCCTTTTCACTGGGTTTTCGGGTATTTAAGCCCTAAATTCTAGTGGAAAGCGGGGGAATCAGTTCCGAACTCTCATCGACAGCGAAGCTCTGTCACTCGGACCAGCGAAGAACATCGTAGTAGATCGAGCATTAGTCTCCTTCGAAACCAGTCAATATTACCGTACGTACATCGTGTCATATCGCGATCGTTAGGCAAGTCACAGTTCTTTCGTCAGTTTCTCCCCCGTTCAATATCGTAACGTAATACGAACTCAGTTTAAGTATATTGTAACAACATTTCACTTCCGCTGAAACTCTCATTATTATATTTTTTGTATTGTATTTTCATTCAGAATATATTCATCATTGTTTTAGTTTTTATTAACAAAATCATTGCTTCTTTATTGGAAATTCCTGTTCAGTCATCCTTGATTTAAATAAGCACATATAAGGAGAAGAATAATAAAAGATCCCACGAGGATACACTTTTACCGCTCAAGGTGTATCCGGCGAGCAATAGTAAGGTTTAACTTTAGCCTAGGGCATTCTTTCATGATCAATGAGCAGGATTGAGTCTGGTTAAGGTGAAATAGCCCTTAGCACGATCCCAAGACCTGTTCTGAGCTACTGAAAGTAACTAGCCATTCTTTTAATTAACAAGGTCCAGTCTTGAGTCTGGTTAAGGTGAAATAGCCCTTAGCACGATCCCAAGTTCTGTTCTGAGTTATTTGGAAGTGACTAGTATAAAGGGATAAACAGGAGAATAGGGACCTGGGTCTGGTTAAGGTGAAATAGCCCTTAGCACGATCCCAGGATTGATATAGGGCCGATTGGGAACTAGAAGACTCGAGTCTGGCAAAGGTGAAATAGCCCTTTGCACGATCTCGGAGCATATTTAGGACTCGCGAAGCCTGGCTCGTAACACCAGTAAGCATACTAAATAATCGAACAATCAACACAAATCTTAACGTAAATATAACTGTGGTCTTGTAACAGCATTTCAAATAAGGTGATCTAACAATGAAATTAGAAAAAACTCTATATATTTGCCGCAGTTTGGGTTGGTTAGGTCTGCCTTTCAAGTCTGTGTTACATCTGTATTAAGTCTCTACAGGTATTTGCAATAATGTCACAAAACCACGCTATGTTTACGTTACGATTTCTCTTGAGTGTTCGACTATTATATATTGATATATAAGATCCGTCTTTAAATGTGTCTAACTTTTTTCCTATACATTTCCTCCACATACATATGTATATGGAAATTATCAGCTCAAATCGCGTTATAACAGATATCAAAATCATTGAAATCGGTTGTGAGTATGCCTTTGTAAATAAATACCGAAAAGTACTCTTAGATACTCTGAGGTTCGGAGAAAGTGGCTGCAAAAACCGGTCGTCATATGCATTTGGGAGTTCAAAAGCACTACTTGGATGCCTTTGTCTATTCTATGGGATTCGGATGACAAAATGGGATATTCAAACGTTAATTAAAGGCGAGATTTATCGTTACTGAGATTGCCGCTTAGAATCAGTGAGATTGTATGAAGTAACTGTATTGAAATTATTAAATCCTGTGCTTGATCTTTGCGTGGGAATCCTTGCTTTACTCTAAAATTGCGACTCAACGTTTCCTTCAATAAATCAACAATTTTATGTATCCAGAAAATCAAAATATTTCTTTATATAAACTTATCGGTTTGAATAAGCCCGAAACATATTGTTGCGTGTAAAGAATCACATTCTTGTGGGTAAATATATTACTGTTACCCGCAAGCGATTTGTCCGTATTAGTTTTTTAATTTAACGTGATTTGTGTTGTGAACGAGAAGAAATTGGGATATACTTACAAGTTCCTTTGTAGTTGCTTTTCTGCTTCCTCAATCTCTTTAAACATTTGCAGCAACAATTCTTGACGTTTGCTGACTATTTTAAATAGGTTCCACAAATACATAAGCTCGTATATTGGTAAAACCAAGGACTTTTTTTGCGTGAAATATCTTTGGCATCTTTTAATAATAAATTTCTCCATAGGCAAAGATTTTCCCGCTATTCGTTGTTTAAAACCAGGTGCTTGCGTCATTAGCCTGTCTACTAGTTCTTCTTTCTCACTGTTCGCTTGCGGCTTCTGCATAAGGAGTAGCGCGGCCTTTTGATAATAAAATATCGTCCGCGACCAGTTAGATTCCTTTGCAAGCATGTCAGAGAATTTTACAGACTCACTCCATTGCTGCATACAACAGTGGACCCACATTAATTCCCAGAAACAGATATGGTGGAATTGGGGCCACAAACTTTGACTTTTCCATGACTGTGTATACCATTCGACACTTTGTTCAAAGTTGCCTCTTGTGAATTCTAATTTCCCTTTGAAGAATAGAAACCATACTCCATTCGGATAGAGATTCAATTCGGTTTTTAAAGCAGTCTCGCACCATTCTAGGTCTCCGTCTGTATAACTGAGCCCAGTTGAGATTATTAAATTGTAACTCAACAGTGTTAGGCCACACAACACATGGCGCAATCCTCTCCTCTCGTCATATCCCGCCTTTAGTTCAGATATACCAAATTCCTGTTCGATAGATCGAATATTGAGTTAAATATAATTTGAGAGGTTACATACAGCTTCAAGCCGGAAAAACAAAGATTAAGTCAAGAATTTTTTTTGTTTAAAGCATATGCGATATGCAAACCAATTTCTTGCTATTAAAAGGGTGCATTTGTCAATGATACTATGCTTTTATTATGATATAGTTTTTATTTGAGAAAAGTATGATAAACAAAAGGGAGGTCTACGATGATTTAAAGCCGGTGTTTCGAAAGTGTTTTACGGTGGTTAATATACGAGTTAAATTGCATATATGAGATAAAAAAAACTCGTGCGAGTTTTCGAAAACAATAAAGTTTTCTACATCTTGATGTAAGGAATTTGAAGTATCGTTTTTTGCTGGGAAATTGCGGTCATTTAAAATGTTGTCACATTTATAGACGATTCAGAGCGAAATGTAAAAAAGAGGTAGACCATGTGTGAGACCATAGTTCGAAAAAGATCTGGTGTAAAATTCAATTCAATCGGCAAAATAGTTTTTGATTTCTGCTGTCCACCGGTATTACAAAGAATATGTTTCGAGAAGAATGCGTTTGAAGCTTCTAGTATTCTTTTCTTGTAAACTAATTGAATTATGAAAAGTAAGTGTATGTGTGTTAATATTTTAGATATCGACTAGAAAGTATTAAGATATACTCTTGGAATTGCAAACTTTTCGAACATAAAAAAACAGAAAAGTCGATTTTTGTTTACCCGCTTGCTGTATATAACTTTCGCTTATTGCAACTACAATTGAATTCATAATAAATATTGTTACCTTATCGCCAGAGAAACCTATAAATTCTAATAATTTTATAATTCTTCCAGGTAACAATGAGATCATCTGTAAAAAAAAATTGTTCTAGATGATAAGGTCATTTCGGAGGAGTGTGACAAAAAGGAAATTGATATACCAAATTGAATGCTCCAATGCCCATGCGCACACCACTCTCGAAGTGCAGCTTGTGTGTGGAGTTATCTTTCCACTGTCGATTGTTTAATATCGCAAGGCATTCTCTGAAAGAAGTGTGTCAGTATAGCAGGCTACATAATTCGTCAGGGACGCGGTACAACTACTGTAACTTGCAATTTACTTGTATGATAAAAAGCAGGTACGAATTTTCAATCCAGCCTTCACAAAGCTGACCAAAGTCTCGTCCTCCACAAATGCAAGTACCGACTTTAGAAGTAGAGACTCAGCGTAACAGAGTTCAGCATGCACTTCCTCTGTAATATTAGTCCTAAATAATTTCCCATTGTCTATTAATTAGTTTCCTATTTATAATACCATTATTTCACTCTTTCTCTTTCAAGCACAAACAGTACTATTAGCACAGCTATTTACATTTTCAGTGTTAATATTATTTATTGTCGAAAGTCTATTTGTAAATTTAATAAAGCGGCATGAATACTTTGATTAAATATTGAAACCAGACCAAAATTATGAGCACCGTACGAGTTAATTAGTCGTTTATGACCAAGAATGTTATGATAGCTAAATACATTATTTTTTATTTTTTAGTACAGTTTATTAAAAGTCTATAACTTAATTTTTATGTATATTTTCATTTCTATACTATTTCGTCTTTTTACATTTTTTTTAAATCAATATTCGCTATTTCTCTTTCACTTGCCAGGACTTTCGTCACTTTCTTTGATTAAACTGTCGGATCACTTGTTTGTATTATATATTAACAGAGACTTAATATTATTTTTCCACTTTATCTTAAAATGAGTAGTATTGATAAACAATTTATCATCTTCATGTGACAACACTTGTAAGCAGGAACAATACTAGCGTTTAAACCGAATAAGGTGGAGTATAATATTATGCACCAATTAAAGCTACAACTATAGGTAAATAATAAAGCGCCACCGTGACATATCACATAAATGTTACAAATCACCATAGCCATCACAATTCAATAATAATTCTGACAAGGCTCCTGAAATACTTGATGAATCTTAGCCGGTAAACTGTATCCTGATTTTTCAGAGGAGCAGTCTACAAAATCGGTTATAGGTAAAGAAAAATTTCTTTGAGAATCACTGCTCCATCTGTCAGGGGGAGTTAGTTGGCCTTCGGCTAATAGTTGCCGCCATTACGTTACTCGTGTTGCCAGATGCATGCTATTAACATACAACCGTTATGATTTTCTTACAAAATTAAACTCGGATGAGGATTTAGAAATTTTGTCCTTCCACGTTAATTTGACAAGGTTTTGTTTCTATGGTTGACGATTTTTATGAAAATTTTCATGATATATTCATTATTGTAGATACTTTAACGGATATTCTCTTAACAATTTATCCTCGTGTATACATAAATAACTAAGTTATATTTATATATTTTCGAATTGAGTCTTACGGTTGTGCCTATATCTTTGTCAATTGTTATCTAAAAAAAATTTGTTTAAATTTATGAAATAGGCAGAGGAAATTAGTCCTCAACGAAGCAGAATATTTTATTCATTTTTTTTTTGACAAAGTTATCAACAATAGTATTATCAAACTGTGTTGTTCATGCGAAATTGACAACTCTTTAGCCAACTTAAACAAAAATTAAACGTTATATGGTAAATCTCTCCCGTTCAGGACCAGAATATTGTATCAATCCAAAAGTATTAAAATGTAAAAAAAATGCGCGAAGTAGCAGTTTGGTTACCTCACAAAATTGAGGTATAAAAAAAACATGTAGATCTCATACAAGAAAGCCAAGTTTTCATTCAAAGATATCTCGATTTAACTGGCATTAGCAATTAATAATAAATGAACAATAGATTAGCCATTAGGAATAAAAAAAACTTGTCGTGTGCGCGCCTATTAAATAATAGATAAATAATAATGAATAAGTTTTAAAGTAGTAAAGAATTGACAGTTTGGGAACTGATTTGTGAATCGAAAATTCAAGCTTCTCCAAAATTGAGGGTTTCGCAAAAGGTTGGACAACAAACACTTTGTCTTTTAACACCAAACATAAACACTCTTTATTAACCTTCTGCGAACCAGGTAAAGAACAAGCACGTCATGAACAATGTAGGGTTAATTTTACACATATTATTGAACCAGAAATGTATATCATTTGAATAAAAATGCGCGATTAAAATAAACCGATGAATTCAATTAAAACACTCTTGGATCACGCAGGGTTAATGAAACCAACAGTTTCCCCTCGACACGATTCAATGATCGTCAACGTATACCATGCTAGTCTTCTCTTAGCAATACGCTTTTCAAATTAAATATTTCACCTGTTGTCGGTACAATATTTCTCCGCTCTACTATCTCTTATATAAGCAAACGCTAATCTAAATGCAAATCCTATTACAACATCGATCCCTATAAAAATTCACTCTCTTTCATTTATGTGACTTGCTGCACCTAATTTTCCTTTCTAGCTTCTAACTGTCATCATTCCGTGAGCACCCAGTCGAAAGTAACACCTTCTTTGAGTACTGTTGTGGTGCGGGAGCGTATGAAAGAGTATCCGGATGTTTGCCAACCCCTCGTGGTAAGATAATGGACAGTAATTTTTCCAAATTATGTGCCTTCCAATGCCAATGTTGGCGGGTGCTACAAACTTCGATCGGTCGAGTAATGGCAGCTGGTATAGTAATACGCATGAAAATGATTCCGTCACCCTGTAATAAACAATGCATGACACTTAAATTGCAAGCCCTGATGGGTGACATGAATTTACCACTCTCCTCTGGAGGGTCGCGCAGGTGGTCGGGTGACAGTGATGTTCAGACATATTTGAACCGCCATACGGTATGGACGTATTGTTAGATTGGCAACACGACCATCGATTAAATATTAGCCTACTCTCTGTGATCGGACTCTGGCCGTATGGAAACAAATTCCTCCTACGATTGAAACGCGTTCTCGGCTGCTTCTTTGCGCTACTCTGTTGTTTCGGTCAGGTGAGTGATGTGTAGCATTAAACAATTTGACTGAGTGTTGTTTGTAACTAGCTAATTAAAGAGAGTCTAATTTTCAGTTTGCTACCTTTTTCACGGTGAATTATACCAGGAGAATCCTACTAGAAAATGTACCGTACATATGCGTCGCGTGTTGCATTTTGATCAAGTACATGTCGTTTCTCGTTGCCAGCAACTCCGTATGTAAACATGCAAATACGCATTTATTGAGTCTTTCTTATTTGTGTTACCATGTGCATCTTAAGATCTTTTTATTACAAACTTCTTATCTCTCGGTGGATTTATCTATGGCATATTGAGCAATTCCCAACTTTTGCTGTCATTACAAGAGTGAATTCCTAGTTTAAGAAACACTTCAAACATAGCATTGCAGTTGTATTACATTTAAATTCAGATTAAGAGAATTATGGAGGGCATAAACGGCGATCAGAAGGCGCTGTCGAGTAAAGAGGAGATTCGGATTATTAAGAAGTACGTCGAAAGGGGCAAGTTTCATACGAAGTGCTTTGCTTGTAATTACATATTTTATCCTAGAGACATAGAATTTCGAGCATTTCTATCATTATAGACTGGTTATTTGTTACAGTGTTTATTTTTCCTTTGGCACTATTGCTAGCTCTCCTGCCATTGTCATCAGTGTTTCTCGATTTAGTGATGCCTCTGAACCAAACCCGCAGCCATAGATTTATGTTTATGTTCGAGATATTCATCGATCAAGAGAAACACTTTGTTCTAGTCACTTTCCTCTTCGATAGCACAATTATCGTCTCAGGATTCGTATTTCTTTCTACGGAAGCCGCTTTAATTGTTTATATCCAACATGGTTGCGCTCTCTTCGAAGTGACAAGGTAATCAATCGATGTTTGATGAATAATTCCAAAGAATAAAATACAATTCTTATTTACAGTTGCAGAATTAGAAAACTGTTATGTTCCTCCGGAGTAAGCGATTCAAAGAACAGCTGTAATTTGATGATGATAGCAGACGTGGTCAGCATTCACTGTAAAGCCATTAGGTTATTAACTCATGAATCATATCCTTATTTCTACATTACTAAATAGAGGTCAAGTCTTGCAAGTATCATTCGATTCATTTAATTTTAATGCTTAAATGTGATAAAAATTAACTGCAACATTCTGCCACAAGTCGAAAGTAAATAAAAAGTCCTCGGAAAATAAAATATTTCAATAATAACTATGAAACTTGTGATTTGAGTTTTCTCGATCAGCGAAGGACACGCGGATCGGTTTGTTCTACAAAGATTAATTCTCGATAGCTAGTCCATGCCATTTAATGGAATATACACTAACTCCCATAGATATTGTAAATCACTAAGGGATGACTTGTTACCATCCTACTTAATCCTTCTTGTATTCGGCATCGTGAGTTTGGGCGCATATATATTTCGCGTAAGTGGATTGTAATCAAACCTAATCCTTTCATGGCAAACACCTATCAAGAACATTCTTACTGTAGTGCATACAATCATTGGCATCTCACGAATTCACCGAGTGTCTCACATCGATGATGTTCTGTTTTGCGATTCTTGGTTACATGTTTTATATAAACTTTATGGTGCAAAATATCCAAGACTCGAGTGGTGACATATTTGACAACTTGTAAGTCCTATTATTCTATTATTCTATTACTCTATACAGAGTAATTAAGGAGTTTAATTGAAATTTATAATATTGTAGGTATAACACCGCGTGGTACAATCTTCCAATAACCACACGGAAATTAATACTTTTTTGTATGGTAAATTGTATTAAACCTGTCATAATTAATATTTGCGGTTTATTCGCTCCGTGTTACGAAGGTTTCTCTATGGTACACATGATATCTATCTCTTAGCCAGGTTGTATTGATTAGTGTGGATCGTTTAATCGACAATTCACGTTTCAGATTGTCAGAATGACCATGTCGTACGCTGCCGCGCTTTTTTCCTTTTAGTAAGCATAGTGGGAGATGTTATAGTAATCAAATGTGGGATACGTCCAGCGAAAAGTATTAGTCATGCTCTAATCCTATCGAATATCATTTTACGCGACGCATGTTGCAAAAGTTCACGTTTCGAGGCCTGCGTATTGTGCAGAAAGTGACTGATTCCCGCACTCTAATCTGTATTTACTATTACTGCATGCGTGCAGAAAATAGCATTTTATGCATCGCATGGTGCGAAAGTTCACTTTTCGAGGCCTGCCTATTGTGCAGAAAGTGGCTGATTCCCACACTTTAATCTATATTCACTCTGTTACTGCTGGCGTGTTGAAAGTAGCATTTTATTTCATTTTATCGATCGCTTTACCGCACTAGCGCGGAAGGTAAATTATTACTGCACTTGTGCGGTAATGAGAAACAAATGATTAACGGTACTGTGTTACATTTTCTGCTATGTTCAGAGACATGTGTCAATCGGTCGATCCAACCAGCAATAGAAATCATACTTCGTTCTTTGTCGATTTGCTCAAAGTAAACTTTCGCCGCATTCGTTGCATAAAATATAGTGTCCTACTAGTGCGTAAGGCAGCCAAGCTCCAGACGCGTGAATTTACATAATTTGCCTTACCGTACGCGGCACTGACTGGAGGACTCGTGTGATTATCGCATTCGGAGCATGCAGCAACTTCACGCGTCTGGAAATTGGCCACTTTCCGCACTTGTATCACAATCTATCGTTGCAGAATGATTGCACTACAACGACTTTTTAATATTTATGTTATATTAAAATATATAAAATATATAATATTAAATATTAATATATGTTATATATTAATATTTAATATTTTGACTTCGCAAAATCATTCTGTGTAACTTGAAGTTTCAGCGAATCTATTACTGTATGTCTTAAAGATTTCAATGTCAAATGGTGAGTGATGTACACATCACTTTTATTCATAGGAATTATAAGCCATAGTGCAACTAATAATAAAGATGCATCCAAAGTAACGAGAGCATACCATTTTTTTCGGGTTGTCTTCGTAATATTTCGACATTTCCCAAAGGAGAATTTTGAATTTGCGGAAGTAATAGAGTGATGAGCGACACCACTTCAGATTTCATATCTTAAATACTTGTATCTTTTAAATCAACCAGACAATATATTGAGGATACTTCCTTTAGTTAGTAATCCGAAGTGCTGAGCATACTACCTTTAGGGAGTGATTCGCAGCTATTTTGTTGAAAGTGAGGCTGGCGCGAACAGTTTGTATCATGGCATCATAGCTACTTCTCTTATATTGCAACCATGTGCGCTTACTATTTCATCCTTTGTAATATACTCAAAGTTAACACAAATAACTACCAGAATTTCTAATTGTTTTCATGAAGAAATTTAAGCCGTGATCTACCAAAGAGAATATTTTTACTTTTTTTTTGTAAATGTTTCTGCTGTTAGTAAGTTGGTTTGCATTTGAACCCTAACAGTAGATAACGCAATAAATTGTAATATCAGGAGACACGCGCCAAGTAATAGTATATGTAAATAGCGCACAACTGCCGAGGATACTTATCACGAAGTGTAGCGGTTTTCGTCTGCTATAAAACTTTCACCCCGATGTATGAAAATGTTAGAGCTCCAAGGATTTATTTTTCAATTTTGTATTTCATCGCTGATTTTTTTGAATCCAATTAGCCAATCGGTTCGGTCGTTCAAGAGATACGAATTTCTCCTACTTATTTTTCTCGTACTTGTAATGTTCGTTCTTGGTATCGCGATCACTGGCTCGCCAACACGCCCGTATGGAGGAGACGCGCACACCCTCGCCCACGGGTTTCGTATAACTGTCCGTCACCCCAGTACTTGTGTGCCCCAGACAGTGTCCCGTGCCCCACACTAAATCCAGGTACCGGGCACCCCAGTAGGTATACTCGGGTACCCTGGGTGCAGGTATACGCAAACACTACAGTACTGTTACCACGATTTTATGTATACCTATTTCGACGAAAAGGTGTCTTTTAACATCTTTGCGTTTGTATACAAATAATTTACCAAACTGTCGGGATTTTAAATTATTAGTTAAATGTAGATTGGGATTAGAAATAAAAAAAATAAATTGGTACGAAAAGTCATCAAATTAGTTGTAGATGAATGATTAAATTTAGAGAGTAATTTAAAGTTAAAATTTGAAAAGTGTCTTTTGACACCTCTTGGTAGAAATACTGTTAAGAGTCATTATGGAATTACACAATTCCTAAAAATGGAACTTTCACTTTTTTTATACGTGCTGTTACATTACCGACACATTGGTTAAGCCGATTATGCCATCGTTGATTATGTGTCATAACCCTTATGTGACACAGTTCGATTTTATTATTTTATTTCAGATTCAATGCTTTATTTAGTTGATAAAAGAGCATACTGTCCTTGCCCCTGTCCCTGTGATCTCCTTATTGAGAATTATTGCGAAATGTCAAAAATGTTAAATGCGTAACTCACAAACTACTGTATTTCATAAACGACTGGTGATTCCCAATAGTTAACATTGTCAAGTGTGTAGCACATGAATTTTTGAAGCTATAATTAACAATTATTTACAGTTTAAGGGAATGCTACCTATTAGTAATGAGTACTTGCTCAAACTAATTTCAGGACTTTAGATTTGCACTCCGTCAGCTAGGCACTTGATAGTCAGGATACACCAAAACTAGACTGCGTATGTAGCTTATCTAATATAACATGTCAAGTGTAAAGTCAAATCATTGTTTGTTTCACTTAACGGTTTACAATCATAATATTAACCAAGCGATACGCTCACACACAGTCTAGTTTAGTTTCTTGCTCAAGGAATGCTTCATCTAAAGAGCTAAAATAATGTAAGTAAGCGATAATGATGAATCATTTGTCATTTAGGGATACACTAGCTATTGGTAATCAGTACTTGCTGAGCAAATTTCATCAGTTTATATTGTGTACAAAGTTAGAGTGCTATCTAATCTGCAATTTAAATGTAACCTAGCTATTGGTAATCAGTAAACAGACGCTGATTATTACCAATAGCTATCATGCTTCTAACTTCCCATAGACTAAAGTCAAAATTTTAAATTATATTAGGCAAGCTGTAAACGACATACTGTTTGACTTTGTAGTTCGAGGCATTTTCTCTGGTAATATTGCTACTAAATAACTTTTAAAGAAATTAAATTCTAATAAAGTCAGTGGTAGGTTTAAATCAGTTTCGCATTGCCTTTTTACCTCGCAATGAAGCGCACACACGCCAAGTTTTTTTTATTGTTAATGGCTAATTTATTGTTTATTTGCTATTAATTACTAATGCCAGTTAAATCGAGCTGAATCTAAAAATATAGATTCTCTATATAATATAGTTTGCACTTGACAAATTCAATATTCCACAGTCAAACAGTATGAGGTTTACAGCTGAGTCATTCCATGCTAAGATTTTGCTGAAAATTCAGTATGATCTTCCTGAGATGACATAAGGGGGAGGCTCATCGTTTTCCAAAACAAATTTTTGTTTGGGAAATACAGACCGCCAAAGTCGACGTTTTCACGCATCAGCCAAAATAAACCATTACCGGAGAATTTTTTCCGAAAAAACTACTGGTTACATTAACATGATTGACATTTTCTTTTAGTTGAAACAAGCCGCCCTATGCGACTGTGTTTTTTAATGATTCGTAGATTAATTTGTTGAATGCAAGAAATTTGCATAAAAATTTGACTTTTAAGACAGGTGACGAGGAAAGGGCGAAAAATGGTAGCACTTTTCGTGGACTTGACAGCAACATTCGACTAGGTCAATAGGCAGATATTAATTAGGACGGTAAGGGAAAGGGGGTTGAGAGAGGGATTAGTAAGAAGATGCGATGAGGTGTTCAGCAAGACGATGAGAAGAGTAAGGGTGAGTGGCAGAGAAGGGGAGAAATTTTGGACAGGAAGGGGGGTTAGGCAGGGGTGCCTGTTGTGCTTGCTGTTATTTGGTGTATTTAGCGAAAAGGCTAAAATGCTCTACTTTGACGGTCTGTATTTCTTAAACAATTAAGAATTATGGAAAATGAGAATGTGACCTGTATCTACTTTTATATAGAGAGCAACGTGCGTGGATTTCATGACGTATCAGATACGTCGCCAAAATGAGGAAATCGGCTTGACGTGTCATGACACTCACGTCGGCCTTTTTCTCCATTCTGGAGAAGACAGTTTTCGATAGACAAAGATCCAAAGTATATTCTAAAATACATTTCACATTCGGCGAGTGTTACCTTCGCTATTTTATTTCGAAGTCAAATGTTTCTACAAATTTCTTGTATTAAAGAATTAATCCCCGAATCATTAAAGAAATACAGTTACATAGGGCGGTCTTTCCCAGCTAAAACAAAATGTCAATCATATGAATGCGACCAATAGTTTTTTCAGAAAAAATTCTCCCGTAATGGTCTACTTTCGCCGATGCTTGAAAACATCGACTTTGTCTGTCTATATTTCTCGAATAAAAACGAATTTTGGAAAACAATGAGGGGAACCCCCCCTCTATGACATCAGAGAAACAATATACTGAATTTTCAGCAAAATCCAGCTTCTCACTTGGACTGGAACGACTCAGTAGTAAAGAATTAACAGTGTGGGAACTAATTTGTGTATCGCAAATTCAAGCTTCTCCAAAATTCACGGATTTGCCAAGGTTAGGTAACAAACACTTTGTCTTTTAACACCAAACATAAACACTCTTTATTAACGTTCTGCGTACCAGGTAAAGAACAAGCACGTCAAAAACAATGTGGGGTTCATTTTATTCCACATATTATTGAACCACAAATACATATCATTTCAATAAAAATGCATGATTAAAATAAAACGATGAATTCAATTAAACCACTCTTGGATCACGCAGGGTTAATGAAACCAACAGTTTCGCCTCGACACGATTCAATGATCGTCAACGTATACCATGCTAGTCTTCTCTTAGCAATACGCTTTTCAAATTAAAAATTTCACCTGTTGTCGGTGCAATATGTCTCTGCTCTGTTATATTTAATCTATCTATTACATAAGCAAACACTGATCTAAATGCAAATCTTATTCAAACTCCGATCTCTATAACAGTTCACGCTCTGCATTGATGTGACTTGGTGTAACTACGTTTCCTTTCTAGCGTCTAACTTTCATCATTCCATAAGCACCCAGTCGAAAGTCACACCTTCTTCAAGTACTGGTGTGGTGCGGAAGCGTATAAAAAGGTATCCGGGTATTTGCCAACCCCTCATGGTAAGATAATGGACAGTAATTTTGCCAAAGTATGTGTCTTCCAACAACAATGTTAGCAGGTGCTACAGACTTCGATCGATCGAGTAATGACTGCTGGTATTGTAGCAGGCATGACGATGATTCCGTCACCCTCTAATAAACAATGCATGCCACCTAAATTGCAACCCCTGATAGGTAACACGAAGTTGCAACTCTTCTCTGGAGGGTCGCGCAGGTGGTGGGGTTACTCAGATGTTCAGACGTATTTGAACCGCCATACGGTATGGACGTATTGTTAGATTGGCAATACCACCATCGGTTGAATATTAGCCTACTCTCCGTGATCGGACTCTGGCCATATGGAAACAAATTTGTTCTACAATTGAAACGCTTCCTCGGCAGCTTCTTTGTGCTGCTCTCTTGTTTCAGTCAGGTGAGTGCTGTGTAGCATTAAACAATTTGACTAAGTCAGCCAATTGGAACCAGTTTAATTTTCAGTTTGCTACCTTTTTCACGGTGGATTATACCAGGAGGTTACTGCTACAAAATGCACCATACATATTCGTCGGATGTGGCGTTTTGGTCAAGTACATTTCGTTTCTCAGCGCAGCTGACTGCGTATGTACAGATGTAAAAACGCACATCAGGAGACTCGGCAGAGTCTCGCGCCAAGTAGTAGTAGTATATATATATAGCATGGCGCGCGACTACCGAGGATACTTATCCCGAAGTGTAGCGGTTCTCGTCTGCTATAAAACTTTCACCTCGAATTATGAGGAAGTTGCAGCTCCAAGGATTTGTTGCTAATCCGAGTTAAAACGAGGTATCTTTGAATCAAAACCTGGCTTTCTTGTATGATATCTTTTATCTTTTTTGTTATATTTTAATTTTGTGGGGAAATCCAACTGCTACTTGGCGCATTTTTTTACATTTTAATGTTTTTGGACAGATTCATTCGTTTTCATTTGTGCTACCATGTGAGTCTTATACCATTTTTATTAAGGAATTCTTTTCTTTCGGACGGTTTACCTATAGCATATTAAGCGTTAGTTTAAGAAACACTTCCCAACATAGCAGTGCAGTTGTATTATATGCAAATTCAGATTAAGAGAATTACGGAGGTCATAAACGGCGACCAGAAGGCGCTGTCGAGTAAAGAGGAGATTCGAGTTATTAAGAAGTACGTCGAAAGGGGCAAGTTTCATACGAAGGGCTTTGCTTGTAATTACATATTTTATCCTAGAATCATAGAATTTCGAGGAGTTCTATGATTATAGACTGGCTGTTTGTTACAGTGTTTATTTGTCCTTTGGCACTATTCCTAGTTCTCCTGCCTTCGTCATCAGTGTTGCTCGAGATAGTAATGCCTCTGAACCAAACCCGCAGTCATAGATTTATGGTTATGTTCGAGATATTCATCGATCAAAAGAAACACTTTTTTCTAGCCACTTTCCTCTTCGATAGCACAATTATCGTCTCAGGATTCGTATTCCTTTCTACGGAAGCCGCTTTAATTGTTTATATCCAACATGGTTGCGCTCTCTTCGAAGTGACAAGGTAATCAATCTATGTTTGATGAATAATTCCAAAGAATAAAATACAATTCTTATTTACAGTTGCAGAATTAGAAAATTGTTATGTTCCTCCGGAGTAAGGGATTCAAAGAACAGCTGTAATTTGGTGATGATAGCAGACGTGGTCAGCATTCACTGTAGAGCCATCAGGTTATTAACTCATGAATCATATCCTTATTTCTACATTACTAAATAGAGGTCAAGTCTTGCAAGTATCATTCGATTCATTTAATTTTAATGCTTAAATGTGATAAAAATTAACTGCAACATTCAGCCACAAGTAGAAAGTAAATAAAAAGTCCTCGGAGAATAAAATATTTCAATAATAACTATGAAACTTGTGATTTGAGTTTTCTCGATCAGCGAAGGACACGCGGATCGGTTTGTTCTACAAAGATTAATTCTCGATAGCTAGCCCATGACATTTAATGGAATATACACTAACTTCCATAGATATTGTAAATCACTAAGGGATGACTTGTTACCATCCTACATAATCCTTTTTGTATTCGGCATCTTGAGTTTGGCCGCATATATATTTCGCGTAAGTGGATTGTAATCAAACCTAATCCTTTCATGGCAAACACCTATCAAGAACATTCTTACTGTAGTGCATACAATCATTGGCATCTCACGAATTCACCGAGTGTCTCACATCGATGATGTTCTGTTTTGCGATTCTTGGTTACATGTTTTATATAAACTTTATGCTGCAAAATGCCCAAGACTTGAGTGGTGAAGTATTTGACAACTTGTAAGTCCTATTACGATTCTATACGGACTAATTAAGGAATTTAATTGAAATTTATAATATTGTAGGTATAACACCGCGTGGTACAATCTTCCAATAACCACACAGAAATTAATACTTTATTGTATGGCAAATTGTATTAAACCTGTCAGAATTGATGTTTACGGTTTATTCGCCCCGGGTTACGAAGGTTTCGCTATGGTACACACGATTTCTATCTCTTAGCCAGGTTGCATTCGTTAGTGTGGATCGTTTAATCGGGAATTCATGTTTCAGATTGTCAGGATGACCATGTCCTTCGCTACCGCGCTTTTTTCCTTTCAGTAAGCATAGTGGGAGATGTTATAGTAATCAAATGTAGAATACATTCAGTGAAAAGTATAACTCATGCTCTAATCCTATCGAACATGATTTGACGGAACGCATGTTGCGCAAGTTTACTTATCGAGGCCTGCGTACTGTGCAGAAAGTAGGTGATTCCTGCACTTTAATCTATATTCACTCTGTTACTGCTGGCGTGCTGAAAGTAGCATTTTATTTCATTTTATCGATCACTTTACCGCACTAGCGCGGAAGGTAAATTATTACCGGCACTAGTGCGGTAATTAGAAACAACCGATTAAAGGTATTATGTTACATTTTCTGCCAAATACAAAGACGTACGTCAATCTGTCGCTCTAACCAGCAATAGGAATTAATGTTTACTATAGATTACTGACTTAATACTCTCTTAGGAACTTCGTTTTTTATCGATTTGCTCAAAGTAAACTTTCGCCGCATTCGTTGCATAAAATATAGTGTCCTCCTAGTGCGTAAGGCAGCCAAGCTCCAGACGCGTGAATTTACATCATTTGCCTTACCGTACGCGGCATTGACAGGAGGACTCGTGTGATTATCGCATTCGCCTCCGGCTCGTAGCGACAACTTCCACACGCATTCCCCTGTCAACGCCGCTACACCTTCGGGCCATGCAGCAACTTCACGCGTCTGGAAATTGGCCACTTTCCGCACTTATATCACAATCTACCGTTGCAGAATGATTGCACTACAACAACTTTTCAATATTTATGAATATTTTGACTTCGCAAAATCATTCTGTGTAACTTGAAGTTTCAGCGAATCTATTACGGTATGTCTTAAAGATTTCAATGTCAACTGGTGAGTGATGTACACATCACTTTTATTCATAGGAATTATAAGCCATAGTGCAACTAACAATAAAGATGCATCCAAAGTAACGAGAGCATACCATTTCTTTCGGGTCAATCACTTTCCGAAGGAGAATTTTGAATTTGCGGAAGTAATCGAGTGACGAGCGACACCACTTCAGATTTCATACCTTAAATACTTGTATCTTTTAAATCAAACAGACAATATATTAAGGATACTTCCTTTAGTTAGTAATCCGAAGTGCTGCGGATACTGCCTTTAGGGAGTGATCGGCAGCTATTTTGTTTTTGCGTATGTGTGGATGATGTGTGTACGTATGTATGAGCGAAAGCGAGGCTGACGCGAATAGTTTGTATCATGGCATCATAGCTACTTCTCTTATATTGCAACCATGTGCGCTTACTATTTCATCATTTGTAATATACTCAAAGTTAACACAAATTACTACCAGAGTTTCTAGTTCATTTCATGAATAAATCTAAACCGCGCTCTGCCCAACAGAATATTTTCAATTTTTTTGTTTGTAAATATTAATGTATCGTGTTCTGCTGTTAGTAGGTTGTTTTGCATTCGAACCCTAACAGTAGATAACGCAATAAATTGTAATATCAGGAGACAGAATAGAGTCTCGCGCAAAGTAATAGTATATGTAATATGGCACCCAAATGCCGAGGTTACTTATCCCAAAGTGTAGCGGTTTCCATCTGCTATAAAACTTTCACCCCGATGTATGAAAATATTAATGCTGCAAGGATTTATTTTTGAATTTTATATTTCATCGCTGACTTTTCTGAATCAGGTGAGCGAATCGGTTCAGCCGTTCAAGAGATACGAATTGCTTCTGCTTAATTTTTTCGTGGTAAAGGCAAGGCGGATTAACACTACTTAAAAGGTCTCTTTTGACATCTTTGCGTTTCTATAATTGACAAAACTGTCGGGATTTCTAATTATTAGTTAAATATAGATTGGGATTAGAAATAAAAAAAATACATTGGTACGAAAAGCCATCAAATTAGTCGTAGACAAATGACTAAACTTAGAGAGTAATTTAGAGTTAAAATTTGAAAAGTAACCTAGTTATTGGTAATCAGTAAACAGACGCTGATTATTACCAATAGCTATCATGCTTCTAACTTCCCATAGACTAAAGTCAAAATTTTAAATTATATTAGGCAAGCTGTAAACGACATACTGTTTGACTTTGTAGTTCGAGGCATTTGCTCTGGTAATATTGCTACTAAAAAACTTTTAAAGAAATTAAATTCTAATAAAGTCAGTGGTAGGTTTAAATCAGTTTCGCATTGCCTTTTTACCTCGCAATGAAGCGCACACACGCCAAATTTTTTTTATTGTTAATGACTAATTTATTGTTTATTTGCTATTAATTACTAATGCCAGTTAAATCGAGCTGAATCTAAAAATATAGATTCTCTATATAATATAGTTTGCACTTGACAAATTCAATATTCCACAGTCAAACAGTATGAGGTTTACAGCTGAGTCTGTTTGGACTCGCGGGCCACTGCGTTCTTCATGCTCATATATTCAATATTTTCACGCTGCGCCCTTCTGTATTGTTCAGCACCTTTGTATTCAATTCCGTTAAGACACTTTAGGCTTCGCTGATTTTTGCTCCTTTCTACACACATCTGCAGCCATAATTACTTTTACGTGCCTTTTCGCCTTCGCCCACTTTCTCCTTTTACACATTTATTGCACTCAAGTCATTTCTATTTCTTACCCGGATTAGCGTGCGCGCTTCCCGAGCATCATATTTTGGCCAGGTATGTCCAGGTTACGAGCGGCTGACCGCCCCTCCCGGGCCCGGGAAATCCCTTACACCCCCATTTTGCGGGTGCCTAAATTTTCATGCCACTTCCTCCATTTCCTGCTCCCCATTCCTTGCCGATTTCTTTCCCTCACCCTTAACATTTAACCAATCAGCGCTTACATCCCCACCCTCTGTACTCCGCTATAGGTTATATATTTCTGTGTATTTTAGTTTTTAGGGAGAGAACTAGTTGATTCTAGCTGAGAACTAGTTGAGAAATATTTGAAAGCCATCTGCGCATTTTTTGGGAGCTATCACAGTTCTGATAGACTGAACGGTATTTTCCTCACGTCTCTCAACATTACCTATTGGTTGAGAATTGTAACTTTACACACACTAAGCTCTGACGGCCATTCGATCAGAGGCTTAGCGTCCATTAAATATCGTTGATACCAAGTACACTTACTGTAAATTTGTTTCGTGCATCCATATTACAAGAAGAGCGGCTTGAGATGCTTCTCTTCTTCTGATTTTAAATAAACTAGCTTCACCATCAAGCAATCAAGGAGACTTCAGAAAGCCTTACAACCTTTCGTATCGGGAGCTCCAACAGAGTCATTCCATGCTAAGATTTTGCTGAAAATTCAGTATGATCTTCCTGAGATGACATAAGGGGGAGGCTCATCGTTTTACAAAATAAATGTTTGTTTGGGAAATACAGACCACCAAAGTCGACGTTTTCACGCATCAGCCAAAATAAACCATTACCGGAGAATTTTTTCCGAAAAAACTACTGGTTACATTAACATGATTGACATTTTCTTTTAGTTGAAACAAACCGCCCTATGCGACTGTGTTTTTTTAATGATTCGGAGATTAATTTGTTGAATGCAAGAAATTAGCATAAACATTCGACTTTTAAGGCAAGAGACGGGGAATTTTCGATATTAATGTGGACGATGAGGGAAAGGGGGTTGAGAGAGGGATTAGTAGAAAGATGCGATGAGGTGCCGTGCAAGACGATGGGAAGAGTAAAGGTGGGTGACAGAGAAGGGGAGTAGTTTTGTACAGGAAACGGGGTTAGGCAGGGGTGCCTGTTGAGCTTGCTGTTATTTATTGTATTTAGCGAAAAGGCTAAAATGCTCTCCTTTGACGGTCTGTATTTCTTAAACAATTACGAATTGTGGAAAATGAGAATGTGACCTGTATCTACTTTCATATACAGAATGACACCCACGTCGGCCTTTTTGTCCATTCTGGAGAAAACAGTTTTCGATAGACAAAGATCCAAAGTATATCCTGAAATACATTTCAGATTGAGTGTTACCTTCGATATTTTATTTGAAAGTCAAATGTTTATACAAATTTCTTGTATTAAAGAATTAATCCCCGAATCATTAAAGAAATACAGTTACATAGGGCGGTCTTTCCCAACTAAAACAAACGTCAATCATATGAATGCGATCAGTAGTTTCTTCAGAAACAATTCTCCCGTAATGGTCTACTATCACCGATGCTTGAAAACGTCGACTTTGGCTGTCTGTATTTCTCAAATAAAAAAGGACTTTGGAAAACGGTGCGGTGAACCCCTTTTCTATAACCTCTCAGAAGCAACATACTGAATTTTCAGTAAAATCCAGTTCCCACTTGGAGTGGAATGACTCACAAGGGGTGCTTGTCAGGACTGGAACACCAAATGGGCTGAAAAAAATGGGGATGTACGGTTCGACCCCCTAAACAAAACCCTATAACACCTTTTCAGAATGTGTCCTGGTTGACGAGAAAAAAATTGGTGTGGATCGGTCATGTAGTATATATAATCTTTATATTATTAACAAATTCTCGGGTACCAGGATGGCACAGAGGTCGAAGTAGTTTTTGCAGACATGCGTAAAGAGTCAGTTTAAACATAAATATTACATTATTTGTTATTAGACGAGTAATTGGAAATTGGATTACAAAAACGTATTACGCAAAATCCTTAATCAGGCTATAAACAGGCTACACAACTATTACAAATCCGAATCATCGCTTTCGGTCACGGTCAAGATCGGAGGATAAAGGCAGACTAAAAGATCCTGCACAGCTCCGTAAAATCTTTCCATTTTTGTTCAATTTATGTTTAAAAATAACGTGATGAAAGTAAACGTAACAGGCATATGTATATGACCGATGTTCGCCATTTTTTGTCTCGGCAACCGAGACGCATTCTGAAAAAGTGTTATAGGGTTTTGTTTAGAAGGTCGAACCGTACATCCTTGATTTTTTTTCAGCCCATTTGGTGTTCCAGTCCTGACTAGCACCCTTTGTCAGTAGTAAAGAATCCGTCCAAAAACATTAAAATGTACAAAAAAGCGCCAAGTAGTCTTGTCGCTCACTCCAAAAAAGATCTTGCCTCACAAAAAATGGGCCACATTCCACAAAAATAACAGTGTGGTGAAACCAGATCTATCAAGTTGACCAAAAACGTAAATCAATATCATTGGAAAGCCAAGTCTTGATTCAAACACTCTAATCCCACAAGAAAATTTAATGGTAGTGCAGGGAATATTAAAAAAAAATTGATGTCATACAGAACTAAATATTCTACGAACAAGCAAGAACATTTGAATGTGAAAACGAAACCTTCAGTTAGGAATATGAAACAAAACATATGTTAAACAATCGTGAAAATTAAATTAAAATACAATATATCTCTTCTGTTCGTTCAATTTATCAAAGAAAATGTAATACTTGGCCCGCCCGGTTCTTCACAAATCAAGTTTCAAGTCTTTCACACGGCAAACGAATGGAAAATTACTTTCTCCAAAAAATACTATCCATCTTACATGCTCACATTAACAATACAATAGCAATTTCCAATGATGTAAGATATCATTTGAATAATAAGGTTTTGTGGGGAAATCAAGCTGCTTCTTGACTCATTATTTTACACTTTTTTAATGTTTTTGGATGGATTTCATGTCTTAGTGTTAGTTAGTTAATGCTTAATAATAAAGACATTAAGATTTTTAATTATTTATGAATGGTTTAACGAAATTTAAAAGTATAATTTTATTAAAATGTCAAGTGTTATTTATGTTAAAATATGCTCCATCTCCTGTGTGTATGTTTATGTTACAATGTAACTTTAATGTTACAACGTATTTATAACTTAATCATGCACAGAAGAGGAGATCTTAGAAATTGAGCAGAGTCTGGGAATATAGATTCCCTCCATAATATAGCTTGCACTTAACAAATTCAATATTCCAAATTCAAACAGTCTGAGGCTTACAGCTTGCCTAATATAATTTAAAATTTTAACTTTCGTCTGTTGGAAGTTAGGAGCATTATAGCTATTGGTAATAATAAGCGCCTATTTACTCATTACCAATAGCCAGGATGCATTTAAATTAAAGATTACACAAGCTATAGCCCTCATACGCACTCTAACATTGGTGTACCTTGACTACCAAATGTGTAGCTCAAGAAGCGCACAATCTAAAGGAATGAAATTTACTAAGCAAGTACTGACTACCAATAGCTAGTATATCGCTAAATGACATATGCTATCAAATTTTCCTTGATTCTTGGCTCATTGGATTCAGAAAAATCAGCGAAAAAATACAAAATTCAGTAATAAATCCGCGGAGCTGTAACTTTCCCATAATTCGAGGTGAGAGTTTTATAGCGGACGACAACAGCTACACTTCGGGATAAGTATACTCGGTAGTCGCGTGGCATACTATATATACTACTACTTGGCGCGAGACTCTACCGAGTCTCTTGATTAACAGTGTGGGAACTAATTTGTGTATCGAGAAATCAAGCTTCTCCAAAATTCAAGGTTTCGCCAAGGTTGGGCAACAAACAATTTGTCTTTTAACATCAAACATAAACACTTTTTAATCACCTTCTGCGAACCGGGTAAAGAACAAGCACGTCATGAACAATGCAGGGTTAATTTTACCCCACATATTATTGAACCAGAAACATATAACATTTCAATAAAAATGAACGATTAAAATAAACCGATGAATTCAATTGAACCACTCTTGGATCACTCAGGGTTAATGAAACAAATAGTTTCCCCTTGACACGTTTCAATTATCGTCAACGTATGTCACGCTAGTCTTCTCCTAGCAATACACTTTTCAAATTAGACATTTCACCTGTTGTCGGTGCAATATTTCTCTGCTCTGCTATATTTAAGCTATCTATTATATAAGCAAACATTAATCTAAATGCAAATCTTATTAAAACTCCGATCTCTATAACAATTCACTCTCTTCATTTATGTGACTTGGTGCATCTAGCTTTCCTTTCTAGTTTCTAACGTTCATCATTCCATGAGCACTCAGTCGAAAGTAGCACCTTCGGGAACTGTTGTGGTGCGTAACCGTGTGAAAGGGTATCCGAGTGTCTGCCGTCCCCTCGTGGTAAGATAATGAACAGTAATTTTTCCAAATGTTGTGTTTTCCAATAACAATGTTAGCGGGTGGTAGAGACTTCGATCGATCGAATAATGACTGCTGGTATTGTAGCAGGCATGACAATGATTCCGTCACCCTCTAATAAATAATGCATGCCACCTAAATTGCAACCCTTCATGGGTAACACGAAGTTGCAACTCTTCTCTGGAGGGTCGCGCAGGTGGTGGGGTTACGCAGATGTTCAGACGTATTTGAACCGCCATACGGTATGGACGTATTGTTAGATTGGCAATACCACCATCGGTTGAATATTAGCCTACTCTCCGTGATCGGACTCTGGCCATATGGAAACAAATTCGTCCTACGATTGAAACGCTTCCTCGGCAGCTTCTTTGTGCTGCTCTCTTGTTTCAGTCAGGTGAGTGCTGTGTAGCATTAAACAATTTGACTAAGTCAGCCAATTGGAACCAGTTTAATTTTCAGTTTGCTACCTTTTTCACGGTGGATTATACCAGGAGGTTACTGCTACAAAATGCACCATACATATTCGTCGGATGTGGCGTTTTGGTCAAGTACATTTCGTTTCTCAGCGCAGCTGACTGCGTATGTACAGATCTAAAGACGCACATCAGGAGACTCGGTAAAGTCTCGCGGCAAGTAGTGGTAGTAGTATATGTATATTATGGCGTGCGACTACCGAGGATACTTGTCCCGAAGTGTAGCAGTTGTCGTCCGCTATAAAACTTTCACTTCGAATTATGAGAAAGTGGCAGCTCCAAGGATTTATTTCTGAATTTTGTATTTTTTCACTGATTTTTCTGAATCCAATGACCTAAGAGTCAAGCGAATCGGTTCAGTCGTTCAAGAGATATGAATTCTTCCGGTTTATTTTTCTCGTGGTAAAGGCAAGGCGGATTAAGAGTCAGTATGTTCAGTGATTCCTAAAAATGTGGCTTTCAGTTTTCTCACACAAGCTGGCAGCACTCCGCATAATAGCATAATATGTTGACACAGTCCGATTTTATTCTTTTATATCATATATAATGCTTATATTCCATGGTTTTTTAGTTAATAAAGAGCATACTCTCCTTGCCACATAGGAGCATACGCTCCTTGATCACATGTCGCTGTGATCTTGTGATTATTAAGAATTATGAAAGAAATGTCAAAAGTGTTAGGTGCGTAACTCACAAACCACTGTATTAAGTAAAAGAGCGCTGATTACCAACAGTTATAATTGTCAAGTGTGTAGCATATGAATCTTTTAAGTAATAATTAGCAATTATTTATAATTTAAGAAAATGCTAGCTATTAGTAATCAGTACTTGCTCAAAGTAATTTCAGTAGTTTAGGTGTTTACTCCATCAGCTAGGCACTTGACTGTCAACATACACCAAACAAAACTAGACTGTGTATGACCTGCGTATATAGTTAACAAAATCTAAATCATTGTTTGACCTAACGCTTTACAATATGATATTGTTTGACCTAACACTTTACAATTATGATATTAACCAAATGATATGCTCATACGCAGAGTCTAATTTAATTGTAACTGTCAAGTTTGTCGCTCAAGGAACGCTTGGCTGAAATTATGTAAACACGTAATAATTACCAAGCATATGTCATTTAAGAATATACTATCCATTGGTAATTAGTACTCGTTTAGCAAAAAATTTCATCACTTCAGATTGTCGTCACTGTAGATTCATCACTGCTTGAGTTATGGCATTTGGCAGTTAAGATATATCAAAGTTAAAATGCTTATGTTGCTATAGCTTGTCTAATCCGAAATTTAAATGCACCCTACATATTGGTAATATATCATTGCTAATCTGAATCTGAATTATTGTACCTTAATACTTTACAAATTATATTAGACGAGCAACATCTTCGTGTGCCCTTATTCGAGGCACTTGATTTGGTGATATTGCAAAAAAACTTTTACAGAAATTAAATTGTAGTTAAGTCAGTGTTAGGTAAATCAGTTTCCCATTGTCTATTTATCTCGCAATTAAGCGCGCACATGCCAAGTTTTTTTTATTGCTAATTTCTCATTTATTATTAATTTATTGTTAATTCCTAATCCGAATTAAATCGAGGTATTTTTGAATGAAAACTTGGCTTGCTTGTATGATATCTATTATCTTTTTTTGTTACATTTTAATTTTGTGGGGAAATCCAACTGCTACTTGGCGCATTTTTTTACATTATAATGTTTTTGGACAGATTGATTATTCTTCATTTGTGGTACCATGTGAATCTTATACCGTTTTTATTAAGAAATTCTTTTCTTTCGGAGGATTTACCTATGGCATATTAATTCCAAATTTTTGCCGTCGGTACAAGAGTGATTTCCTAGTTTAAGAAATACTTCCGTACATAGCATTGCAGTTCTATTATATGTAAATTCAGATTAAGAGAATTATGGAGGGCATAAACGGCGACCAGAACACGCTGTCGAGTAAAGAGGAGATTCGAATTATTAAGAAGTACGTCGAAAGGGGCAAGTTTCATACGAAGGGCTTTGCTAGTAATTACATATTTTATCCTAGAGACATAGAATTTCGAGCATTTCTACGATTATAGACTGGTTATTTGTTACAGTGTTTATTTTTCCTTTGGGACTATTGCTAGCTCTCCTGCCATTGTCATCAGTGTTTCTCGATTTAGTGATGCCTCTGAACCAAACCCGCAGCCATAGATTTATGTTTATGTTCGAGATATTCATCGATCAAAAGAAACACTTTTTTCTAGTCACTTTCCTCTTGAATAGCATAATTATCGTCTCAGGATTCGTATTTGTTTCTACGGAAGCCGCTTTAATTGTTTATATCCAACATGGTTGCGCTCTCTTCGAAGTGACAAGGTAATCAATCTGTGTTTGATGAATAATTCCAAAGAATAACATACAATTCTTGTTTACAGTTGCAGAATTAGAAAACTGTTAAGCGATTCAAAGAACAGCTGTAATTTGGTGATGATAGCAGACGTGGTCAGCATTCACTGTAGAGCCATTAGGTTATTAACTCATGAATCATATCCTTATTTCTACATTACTAAATAGAAGTCATATCTTGCAAGTATCATTCGATTCATTTAATTTGAATGCTTAAATGTGATAAAAATTAACTACAATATTCAGCCACAAGTCGAAAGTAAATAAAAAGTCCTCGGAAAATAAAATATTTCAATAATAACTATGAAACTTGTGATTTGAGTTTTCTCGATCAGCGAAGGACACGCGGTTCGGTTTGTTCTACACAGATTAATTCCCGATAGCTAGCCCATGACATTTAATGGAATATACACTAACTCCCATAGATATTGTAAATCACTAAGGGATGACTTGTTACCATCCTACTTAATCCTTCTTGTATTCGGCATCGTGAGTTTGGGCGCATATATATTTCGCGTAAGTGGATTGTAATCAAACCTAATCCTTTCATGGCAAACACCTATCAAGAACATTCTTACTGTAGTGCATACAATCATTGGCATCTCACGAATTCACCGAGTGTCTCACATCGATGATGTTCTGTTTTGCGATTCTTGGTTACATGTTTTATATAAACTTTATGGTGCAAAATATCCAAGACTCGAGTGGTGACATATTTGACAACTTGTAAGTCCTATTATTCTATTATTCTATTACTCTATACAGAGTAATTAAGGAGTTTAATTGAAGTTTATAATATTGTAGCTACAACACCGTGTGGTACAATGTTCCAATAACCACGCAGAAATTAATACTTTTTTGTATGGTAAATTGTATTAAACCTGTCACAATTGATGCTTGTGGTTTATTCGCCCCGTGTTACGAAGGTTTCTCTATGGTACACACGATTTCTATCTCTTAGCTAAGTTGTATTCGTTAGTGTGGATCGTTTAATCGAGAATTCATGTTTCAGATTGTCAGAATGACCATGTCCTATGCTACCGCGCTTTTTCCATTCAGTGAGCATAGTGGGGAATGTTATAATAATAAAATGCAGCATACAATCAGCGAAAAGTATAACTCATCCTCTAATCCTATCGAATCAGGAGACTCGGTAGAGTCTCGCGCTAAGTAGTAGTATATGGTCGATTCCACGCAAAGTGATCACACCTTTTGACACTTTGTCTTCAATTTTGATGAAATTTGGTGAACATGTAGTCCTTAATATACAACCACATTATCCGCACTTCGTTGGTAAAAATGTCAATTATTATGCAAGTTATGTGCATTGCAAAATAGCTGCAACTTTTTTTTTGAAAAATCATATCTCTGCAACGGTATGAGATATCGAGACGCGCAAAACGCAGTTTTACACAGAAGGGATTGAATTTTCATTAAAAAAATATTTGAGGAACGTAGGGATCTTCTTAATTTGTTTAAAAATTGTTCAAAAGTTTTAATTGTTTATATTTCCGAAAACGCACTTTTGTCCGTTTTGAAAAAAATCATGGAGATGCATTGAAGTCTCCTCTAAAAGCCCTGTAAATTTCAAGATGGTCAATTTAAAACTTTTTGAGATAAAATTCTTCATGCGTCAACGGAACATGCGCTCGGCACTCGGAGACGAGCGCGCGCCCCTGCGCCACGGATGCTTGCACACGGACCGCCGCTACCGACCACGGCCGATCGTCCTTTCCATCTAAATAAAGGGCAAATCCTCACTCGGGTACCTGGTTGAATTATTCAATCTTTGCCTGAGTGGGTGACTCCCGGTTAATACCTAACCATAAAGTACTGAACACTGTTTCCTCTCTGTGTTATTCGGGCTTGCGACCGACCTGAGGCCACATTAAAAACTGTGTTTGTGTACTCGTAGTACACAATTTATGTACATTGTTAACATCAAGGAGAAAAAAGGTGGAGAGATAGAAAACAAAGATATTTACGCGCCTAAGATTAACCAAAAAAATTAACTCGACCCGATATTGAAACTTTGAAATTTGTCTGCCAATGAGAAGCGTTTCGCATTTATTCGATTTGTACTAACTGGAATAAGTGCGTGAAATTTAAGAGTTCCGGACAATGTTTTGGCCTTTGCATATCTTTTGGAGAGCATTTCCTCGTGATTATTATAATCTGCATTAGTAGAATAGCTAAACGAAACATTAGGAAAGTGGATTTTTGCCCAATCATACAATTCTAACGGTGTTGTTATTTGCCCTTCTGTTATTCTCTGTAAGCTAGCTCGTGCTGCTGCTCTCTTTAACGACCCACCTAATCCATCACATGGACCTTTTCCATGAGATGTCGCGAAGAAGTGCCATTCTGCTGGACAATTGAAGTCCTCGGAATGCAAACATAAATTCAAAAAGTTCTTTTTATTTTTGTACTGAGCAGCAGCGCCATCAGAAAAATAATATACTTTATTAATCGCGGGATTGATATTTCTGAAACTATCATAAAATTTACCTTGATATAAGTGAACCGCGGTACTATTATGGTGCAATATGTCCGAAATTGCAATGTAATTAAAATGTTTTAATGTTTCTCCTACTCTATAGTATGCAACGAATGGGTGAATAGTCGCTTGATTATTATTCCAATGGAACCCAGGAACCGCATCTTGAATAACAAACGCGTAATTTTCGGAAAAATCGCAAATAACTAGTACCTCGCCGTCCTTTAAACTGTTTTTTTAATATTTGGTAATAAGCGCTTTGTTGTTTTGCTATAAAATCATGTGGCAGCAACTGTTTTAACTGGCGGAGAAAATCTTCAGTAAATAAATCGGGAGAGCATATTCTATCGACAAGTTCTGATCGCCCATCATTGCACCAACATTTATACGAGATGGAAATGTGCATGCTGTCTTCGAATAATTTTTCAATGAGGGGTTTTAACGACTCAGAACTAGGACATTCTGAACACAAACTAAGAAAACACGCGGACCGAGGAGGATTACAAGTTAATTTCGCAAGAAAATCTTTGTAGGTAGTTAAACGAACTTCGTGATCGCGCGTTAAATTATCGAATCTAGCCCCTTCAATCATTCTGGTAAAACCTTCACTTCGTGGTAGTCACCAAACGGGTGGCCGCGATGAGTTCAAACCAGGAAAGGGCACTTGTCCTGCAGTCACGGGTAATAAAATTTTATAACTTCATAAACCCATGAGTGACCCAGGAAAAATTTCAAAAACAGTCTCACAACCCTTCCATGCATCTACAAAATTAATCTCAGTTCGGTATACGATGGGGTTCGTCGGTTAATTGTAATCTACCGATACTTCCTTCTGTAATTTAGACCGTAAATACAGAGAGGAAACAGCATTTAGTACTTTATGGTTAGGTATTAACCGGGAGTCACCCATTCAGGCAAAGATTGAATAATTCAACCAGGTACCCGAGCGAGGATTAGCCCTTTATTTCGATGGAAAGGACGATCGGCCGTGGTCGGTAGCGGCGGTCCGTGTGCAAGCATCCGTGGCGCACGGGCGCGGGCTCGTCTCCGAGCGCCGAGCGCATGTTCCGTTCACGCATAAAGAATTTTATCTCAAAAAGTTTTAAATTGACCATCTTGAAATTTACAGGGCTTTTAGAGGAGACTTCAATGCATCTCCATGATTTTTTTCAAAACGGACAAAAGTGCGTTTTCGGAAATATAAACAATTAAAACTTTTGAACAATTTTTAAACAAATTAAGAAGATCCCTACGTTCCTCAAATATTTTTTTAATGAAAATTCAATCCCTTCTGTGTAAAACTGCGTTTTGCGCGTCTCGATATCTCATACCGTTGCAGAGATATGATTTGTCAAAAAAAAAGTTGCACCTGTTTTGCAATGCACATAACTTGCATAATAATTGACATTTTTACCAATGAAGTGCGGATAATGTGGTTGTATATTAAGGACTACATGTTCACCAAATCTCATCAAAATCGAAGACAAAGTGTCAAAAGCTGTGATCACGTGGAACCGCCCATATGTCCCAAAAATGTCATAAAATATTAGCGCCATCGTGTTGGGATGGTTGTTAGGAAGAAAATGGCAGGTTTGAAATTTGTTGTTCGGTCCTCAATTTCGAGTTATTAAACATTAAGTTATGCTCCACCCCTCACGCTCTTGACGAGTCACAGACGGCTATCGCTTGGTCCTAGAAAAAGGGAGGTGACCAAAAACGTCTTGACGGTCAGCCTGTGAAAATCGCGATGGAGGACCAACCGGTGCTCAACCGTTCGGTTTTCCCGAAACGAACAATCGCTGTCTCGGTGCGCTCGCACCGACGGCCCAGCCAGCGGCCCGCTGCATGCGTCCTTCTCGATACCTGAACACGGCACGGCATCGCCCGACGAACGCTTCCTTGCCCTTCCTTCTTGCTTTCCCACTTTCTTAATATGTGCTTACGATAACCAATATCCTCGAATAGTTGTTTCGCGACATCTGATTAGATGCAATTAAATCCGACCAAATCCAGTGGCTCAAATTTATCAGGAGCCTATGATACTTTTTTTTTCCAAATATCGAAGTGACGCCGTGGCAAAGCGTTGGAACAGTGACCGCGGTGTTCCGAGTTCAGTTCCCGTTGTCACGTTTGTTTTTTTTGTTTTTTCCTGCCCTCTCACCATGTTCAATACCCGGCAGTCGTGATATTTTTTCTTTTATGTTTCCCCGCCTTTTGACTTATTTATTCATTTGCGTTGCACGCGCTCGCGATAAGTATGGTCCCTGACTACTGTTGGAAGCTGGAAAGAAATTTGACTCCTCCTTGAAGATATCCTACTTACAAACTTAAAGAAAAAACTAAAAAACTTCGATTGGTGTCAAGCACCACCACCTCACGGGTCTGAGTCCATTCGGTCTGCTACCTGTCGCTACGAATATCCCGGTATGCTCGCCAGGCAAAACTCAAACACGGCTCTCAGGGGCCAACTTTCCTGCTCCCATCCATCAGTAGTTATTTTGCGATTTCCAATTAATCCAGCGACCGTGCTGTCCTGAGTTCTAACGTTAACCATACTTATCGCAAGCGCATGCAACGAAAATGAATAAATAATACGAAAGGCGGGGAAACGTAAAAGAAAAAATATCACGACTGCCGGGTATTGAACATGGTGAGAGGGCAGGAAAAAACAAAAAAAACAAACGTGACAACGGGAACTGAACTCGGAACACCGCGGTCACTGTTCCAACGCTTTGCCACGGCGCCACTTCGATATTTGGAAAAAAAAAGTATCATAGGCTCCTGATAAATTTGAGCCACTGGATTTGGTCGGATTTAATTGCATCTAATCAGATGTCGCGAAACAACTATTCGAGGATATTGGTTATCGTAAGCACATATTAAGAAAGTGGGAAAGCAAGAAGGAAGGGCAAGGAAGCGTTCGTCGGGCGATGCCGTGCCGTGTTCAGGTATCGAGAAGGACGCATGCAGCGGGCCGCTGGCTGGGCCGTCGGTGCGAGCGCACCGAGACAGCGATTGTTCGTTTCGGGAAAACCGAACGGTTGAGCACCGGTTGGTCCTCCATCGCGATTTTCACAGGCTGACCGTCAAGACGTTTTTGGTCACCTCCCTTTTTCTAGGACCAAGCGATAGCCGTCTGTGACTCGTCAAGAGCGTGAGGGGTGGAGCATAACTTAATGTTTAATAACTCGAAATTGAGGGCCGAACAACAAATTTCAAACCTGCCATTTTCTTCCTAACAACCATCCCAACACGATGGCGCTAATATTTTATGACATTTTTGGGACACCCTGTATAGTACGGCACGTGACTGCCGAGGATGCTAATCCCGAAATGTAGCGGCTTTCGTCTGCTATAAAACTTTCAGCTTGATTTATAAAAAAATTGCATTATATAATTTCTTTGACGCATTGTGCATTACTTTGTTTTGCAAAATGATTCTACTACAACGATTTTGCAATATTTACGAATATTGAAGTTTCGGCGAATCTATTATTCTATGTCTTAATGATGATCTACACAGTGAACGGTAGAACAGCAAATGGTGAGTGCTGTACACAGTACTTTTATTCATAGGAATCATAAACCGTAGTACAACTATCAATAAAAATGCATCGGAAGTAAAGAGACCATACCATTTCTTTCGGGTCGTCTGCATAATATTTCGACACTTCCCAAAGGAGAATTTTGAATTCACAGAAGTAATAGAGTGACAAGCGACACCATTTCAGATTTCATACCTTAAATACTTGTATCTTTGAAATTTAACACAGAATATTTTTAATTTCTTTTTGTAATTGTATATATCGTGTCCTGCTGCTAGTGGGTTGTTTTTCATTCAAATCCTACCAGTAGATAACGCAATAAAGTGTAATATACATAATTAGCAGATGTCTAGTATGGGCGATATATACAAAAAGTGCTAACTTTCACGGCGATTATCTCAAATTTGGAACTGGGAATTTTCTGTACTTTTAAGTATGAATTCTAAATATATTCAGTTAAAATTTTTAAAAATTCTCGAAAAAATCATCAATGTTGACCGCTTTTAACGTGGTAGTGATGTACACGTGTTGAACCAGAGTTAGGATAAATGTACCTCCGTTTGATTATAATGTGTAATACTTAAATCGTAAATTCGGGCGAACTCTGCAACACTTCACATATTTGGAAACGTGCATATATTGTTCAATCGTTGTTATTGTACATCACGACAGTCTTCTCTTGTTAATAGACTTACAAGAGAAATTTTCCAGCCCGCACACCCGGATCTTTAAGAGCTAGGCTACGGTCGTCCGCGATACAGTAAAGTTGCTGTGTTACTAGCAAAATTAACCGAAAATATGAATAGGTAGAAGTAGTTGCATGGAATTGTATGGTTTTTCAGTACTATTAGTCCTCTAAATCAAAGCCAAGATCTACCTATTTTCAAACATAACCGCGAAATACACTGACTTTTTTCTCCAGTATATTTGCATCATTCCCGTACTTTCCTTGCAAAATAAACACCAATCCCACCTTTCTTATGAAATAAGGAATACGCCAAGCTATATTTTCTCTTGAAACGGTAAGAAATCGAGCCGTGAGAAGCTTTCCCCTGTAGCTTTACTTCTTGCCGTATTTTGCCACAGTGACAAGTAGTACTATGTATGTATACTACTACTTAGCGTGAAACTCTACCGAGTCTCCTGATTGTGAAGATATTGTATGAATTTCAACACATTCAATTAATTTGTACAAAAATTATGCTGACAACCGCGTCTAAAAACACTTTCGAGATAACGCAGTCAAAGTTTTATGTGTAGTTTTGATTTGAGAACAAATTTTTTAGAGAGTATACGTTAAAATACGTACAATAATGTACATATAATAAGTTTAAAAAAAATCAAGTATTAGTACTTCAAAAAATGTAATAAACACCTAACATTATTCAAACTTATAAAATAAAATATACACAACCAGATTATACGTTCTGGCGTAACTGGTGTGCTTTGATAAATCGATTTTAATAATAAATGAATTTGGTTGAGTCCTGCGGATATGTAGCACATTAACACATATTGTGTTCTGGCAGCAGGTATGCAGTAAGAAACTGAAAAGGTATATCCATTTTGAATATCTGTGCCGGAAGTCCTGCATCTAGCAACCGAGAATTAGTCGGGATTGAGTGGGCAGCCGAGCCCGGCAATAAAAATGTATAACTCGGTCCAGAAGCGCTGTCTCTAAAAAGCCCTTGGACGGCATTTGCAGTAGACTTATACCAAGTCATATTCATTTTTATTATCGCAACCAATGCTCATTCGCAGAAATGGTAAGCATTTACTACAAACTTAGAGTGTCAAAATTTGTTTCCAAGAAATATTTTGACATGATATATTGTTTTTATTATTCTGAAAGAAAATTGAACGAAAACTTTGCTTGCTTGTAACTCAAAAAAATTAAGTTAGTGAACCACAGAATATTGCGTATGAAATGATGATTTAAGGTGTCATATATGTTAGGTAAGTCATTAAACAAACAGGAGTTTATTAATCTTTTGTTCAATACAAATACTTCCTTTTTTTCAACTCATTATATGTTCAAACTTTAGACATACTTTAACATACATTCTCTGAAAAATTTGTTGTCAAATCAAAACTACACGTAAAACTTTGAAGGCGTTTTTTCGAAAGTGTTTTTAGATGCGCTGTCCAACATAACGGATGGGATTTTCTATATAATGTTTAATGTTTATTTTAGTTGATTAAAAATTCGATGATACTATTCTTAATAACTTTAATAAAAAAAAAACTTGTTTTCTCCATCTAGCCCACACACAATTTATTCATGTTTTTTTAAATAACAATTGACTAAGATTCATTGAACACCGTAAGTTACAATTTGAAAAAGATAACGTCAGTTATATAGTATACAACCTAGTTATTTATGTATATATGACAACAAATTATTCATAGAATGCACTTTAAAACATGTACAATTAAAGGACATACAATGAGTTTTCAAAGAAATAAGTATTAGTACTTAAAAAAAATGAATAAACTTCTATTTGTTTAATGACACGCCTGGCATATACATATGACTCTTTAAGAACTACATATACTAAAATTTTCATAAAAACCGTCAACCCTAAGTACAAAACCTTGTCGAGTGAACACGGAATGACACAAATAGCAATCAAAATAATTCTAACCTCTTCAAGGCAGTTATGGTTATTTACATTTATGAAACATCCTATATCCGCACTGGATAGAGCTTTGAGAAGGCAACATCCACTATTAACAAAAATTCAACTTATGCTATTGTTTTGTACCTTTGGTAATCAAACTATCTGATAATGTGATTTCATGTGACCACAACTACTAACCGCAATTAAACTTCGGATTTCTAGCAGTTGAGAAAGAAGTTTCTGAACTGGACAGGTAATAAGTTTTTGTAAGTTTTTAATTGATCTACCAAAAGGAGAAAACGATATCTACGCCACGGATGGGCCGATTAAGACAAAACCTATATCTTTTAGAGGAAGCTCTAGGAATGGTACCAATATTAAAAATTATCGAATATGTTTGACATTACTTATTGTTTAGTACTTAACACTATTTTTTTATATTGAAAAACAGATGCAATCGTTTGCATTTTGTGGAGGACGTTTTCGCGATAATCCTCCGTGCAAAATTTAGTTCCTATACTAAAAAGGGTGAAGCAGATATTTTCAAATAAATGTTAGTTGACCTTGAAAATAGGTAGCAGAAATAAGCGCTAAAAAGTACAAAATAATTCTTGTTTTATTTATACTTAGTAAATACTTGTGCTTTCGGAATCCAAGACTGCTTCTTTTTTATATTAATGTGTTGCCTTCGATGTTGAACATATTTAGAAATACAAACAAAACGGATATTATTGTTGTACTCTTCCGCGCATTTTTATGTTACCTATTTTCCAAGTCAATTCACATTCTTTTATCAAATACAAAAGTGCGGGTTCGATCCCCAGTCGATCACGCTTTTTTTATTCTTTGCCTTTTCTACTAGTGCTTAATTTGAACCAGCGCGCTATAAAGCTTCAGGCATGATGGTCCCTTGTGGGTATTTCCGCCACAAATATGACCGCTTTCCCCCCCTTCAATTTAATTCACACTGTTCCCATTACACGTATAATGCAAAGTCTATTCAGTGTACATATAACCCAAAGTACAAATTCAAGAAACACCCTTGTATAAACAAATATAAATACTCTGGTTTACACATGAATGTCTCAGAAAGGGCGGGATGAAATAGTGTTACTAAGGAAAAAACAGAAAATATAGAAAAATTAAAACTGACCTAATTTAATATAAATCGTCGAATAGTGTCATTTAGTGTCCGTTGGCAACTCGATTTTATTCCACATGAAAATTAAGATTGGAAAAATTAATATTTATTGAAAAGTAACTCATCAAGTCTGTGATTCTGTTGATCTTAATGTTGTTGTATACGTTTACAGTTCAATGTTATGTAAATAATGTAGTTGATTTTATCTATAACTATCTTCAGTGTTCCCGTCTTGCGCCGCACTTTCCTTTATATTACTATAAAAACCCCACCCAATCAAAGGAAGATATTTAAAATACGCTACTCCACAAAATTAGCGGATTACTAATTTTTTTCAGAAAATTGCCAATATTTGAGCTGTAACTTCGTAAAAAAACGTAATTAGAGTTAGTTTTTCCAACGATAATTTTTCATCTATATAATCGCAACATTTTTATGCTCCCTTTCTTCCTTCGAAATTTCATAACCTCAAAACACTCTATGAAATTTCTAGATGTTTTCTGAAAATATTTAGTTACTCGTTGATTTTGTGGAATAGCATATATTTGCCTTTGCAAAGAGTACAAGGATCATTGCATGAATTTATTAGTTTCTGTATAATTTGTTAAAACTAGTATATTTATAATCTTTAGTACCGTCTATTACTTAGTTCTAATTTTAGTAATGAATTCCGTCAATCAAAATTTAAAGTGATCTACACATTTTGACACAACAAAGCTTTCAAACATTCGTGCCGTGTTTTGTTTACGACATATACTGCAGTAATATTTGTTGTAGCTTCTACGTGCAGTGAAACATTCACACTAGATAATTGCTTGCCAAGTATTCAATGGGATGTAAGTGACATCAATTAGAATGTGTTAAGCACTAAACTACTAACTACAGTATTGCAATGTACAGTCTTTGATATACGTTACCTAAGGTATATGCATCGTAATTGATCTTCTTCACCATTTTACCAATATTTTCTGTGAGAGTGTTGTGCTTACGATACTTTGAGCATAGATTAATGGACTGCTTCAAAGCCTCGGATGCTTTTTCTATGTGTACCTGGACAGCAAATATTTTTTATTAAATTATGCCAGGAATAATACTCCGCAGCATTCCCTCGAAAGAATATTATTTACAATGTATCAAAGAGTGAAACTTTCAGGCTGTCGCCGTACCAGGAATTTTCAGACAAAGATAACGTAAAAAAAATGGTGAACAATTTGTCAAGTGAGATTTAGGTATGTAAGTTGTAACAAGTCAAAGTGTAGAGAAAAGAACGCCTCTATGGAAACAACCAGCTCCTCAAAAAACATTTTTTTTTGGTCTTTTGAACTGATTTCTGCCGTATATTGAGTAAGATTAATAAAAATAGTCGTATGTGAGGTCTTATATGAAACTAAATACCGAATCCTGGAAATCCTGAAAATCCTGCAACAATTTTACCGTACAAAATTTAAAGCGCAACTACCCATTTCCAAGACAAGACACATTTTAATAAATCTAATTTATCTATATTGTGATGAAGTACGATTAATACTTCATACTATCTCCAATGTGAATAACCTTCACCTGTATGAAGTTAGCACTCTATTTTTCAATTTTGAATATTTTCTTTGTTGTTCTAGGTTATTCTAGGTTTGTTCTACATTGTTCCAAAGTATCAAGTCGAAAACTCGAAAAACATACCCAAAAAGTGAAAAAAAACTGTTTTTTGGAGCAGCGCCCCAGTTTTTAAAAAGTCATTTTTTTACTCTCCTAGATTTTTCTACTTATTCTAAACATTGCTTCAAAAAACTAATTTCCTGAAGCAACATTTGCCAAAGTTATAGCTAAGAAAACGGGTGGAGCTCGTAACAAACACACAATTTGATGTTTACAGCTATAATTATGATCTGTTCCGCTCCAAATCATATATCTTTGCTCAACATTCATAGAACAACCTAGAACAACTTTTGTTCCACCAGAACATACATACAAAGGGTACTCTGGGTTTACTCTTGGAGGAAAATAGTTTTTCAAGTATTTTGGACGACAATATTGCGCTAGCGACTTGTAACTATGAAACAATGCACAGGAGGCATAGAACAACCGGGGACAACATTTAATTTCACCAAAACAAATATACAACGAAAAATCTCAAAAACCTGTAAACAAAATTATGCGTTCAAGAGTGAAGTACCCTTTGTATAAATGTGCCAACAATCTAAAGGTTGTTCCAGGTTGTTCTATGCTTATTGAATATTGTTCTATAGTTTCAGGTCGCTGGTACAATTATTTCGGCCAGAACACTCGAAAAACTTCAAAAAACTATACACTTCCAAGAGTAAAGTACCCTTCCCTCCTTTGTTCTGATGAAACTAAAAGTTGTTCCAGGTTGTTTTATTAACGTTGAGCTAAGATATATGATTTGGGGCGGAACAGATCATAATTATAGCTGTAAACATCAAATTGTGTATTTCCCAGCTCCACCAGTTTTTTGGTTATAACTTTTGTACATGTTGCTTCAGGAAATTAATTTTTCGGAACAATGTTTAGAACAACTGGAAAAATCTAGCACAGTAAAAAGAAGACTTTTCAGAAACTAGGTTTTTTGCCCCAAAAAAGATTTTTTTTTATTCCTTTTGGTATGTTTTTCGGGTTTTCGAGTTGATACTTTGGAACAAGGTAGAACAAACCTAGAACAACCTAGAACAACAAAGAAAATATTCGAGTTCAAAAAATGGGGTGCTAACTTCAGACAGGTATAACCTTCTGCACAATGAACGATGTTTTATAAAAGAATCCCCTCACTGCTGTCAGTCAGACCGAACAGGACTTAATATAGTATAAAAAAATCGAGAATTTTCATATTTTTGTTTGATTCAGAAAAGAAAATTAAATATTGAAGGGCATTTATGAACGTAATATATAAATAATTTTCTAGAATTTTAGAGTTTATAAATTTGTAAGTATGACATTTGAATTAATCGTGAAAAATTAAATCAATCGTGAAATATTGAATTAATCGTGAAATATGAAATATAAATACAAAAATATTTGAATTAATCGTGAACCACAATCCCATCCCTTGTGGACCAATATATAGTTCCTCCCTGACAGAGATGCCTGATCCTGCTGGAACGATACCGGCCGGCCCAATTGAAAGTAGATATAAAGTGCATAAACTTTCATGTGTCAATTTAAATCACCGACATCTGACGCAGAGTTACTCATAACGAGTTAAGAATTGTTTTGAGCGACACGCACACAGTGATGCAATAAAAAAGGTAACGCGTCGTGCAAATGTTGCGGGCGCAATAGGTTACAACTTATGAAGGCGGTAAAGATAAAACTTTGTCACCGTTTCCATTTCAACTTCGTTGCCGCAATGGGCGATATACTGTTAATGGAGAATCACTCCAAATCGAAATTAAAAGTGTGAAAGCGATGGTCCTACAGGTCATCGGGCGGAACGAATAGGAAAATTGTAAGTCATTCACTGACATACATCTACACTACATGGCGAATTTTGTATCCCTATGAAAAAGCACAAAACAAATATTTAAAAAATATGAACTAACCGCGAAAATAAACAATACAAAAATGTACTAAAAAGTATGAAATAATGCTCTTCTTAGTTATACTTATTAAATATCTTTCGGCTTTCGAATATGTTACGATCATTAAATAATAACAAACTTGTAAAAATGATTGCTTAAGAACAACGCCGACTCCTAACAGAGATATTTAACAAGTATAAATCAATATCTTGAGCTTTTCAGCACAGTTTTGTGTTACACATTTTCGAAATCGATTTACGTTTTTTAAATGCATTTTAAGTCAACACGATATGCAGTTATAACAACAGCAAAGTTGGATCGCATTGACAAAAACAAGGGAACATTGAAGCAATTTTCGACGTATAATTACTTAATCGGGTGGTATGCGACGTGTAAATTACGTTGCTAATAATATAAATTCCGGGCTATAAAAAGCCTGATCTCGCAAGTAGCATAAATCAGTAAAAACTCCCGAAGCAAGGGAAGTAAATATTTCATTGAATGACGTTTTGTTTGTTACCAGACCTTGAACAGTTGATAACTATTAAGGTAGTAGATTTGGAATTGTCAAACTCGGGATCGATTCCCATCACGCGATCTTTTTTTTACATTCGGATTTCATCTGCCTAAAAAAATTGGGCTATTTCAACCCCGAGTGTAAAATTTACAGTCAATATATTACAAATTGCATTCCTATATTATATAATATTAATGCATGTATTATAGTACATGGTGCAGCAGCAATAATAACATGATTTAAATTTCATCCTGTACTTTAAGACGTCCATGAATATACACGAATAACATTTATAATGTACCACCAGTAAATTTTGCTCGCGAAATTGAAAAAGAAAGAAGAAGTTTCGAACCGTATTTGATTCTTTCAACATATAACTCTGTAATGATAATTATAGCTTTTTTTATGTGTTGAAAAAATTGTTACTAGTATACGCCATACTTTTTTTTACAACTCTGATCGTCTGTCATGCACGGCGCAGACATTACAAAATAATATTCTAGTTAATTTACTGACGATAGTAACACCTTCCAAGATGAAAGAAAGATTATTCGAGGGGAGAAAATTTTATCGAAGATTATAAAGTGCTGTGGCCTGCATTGAATTATCGTATGCTAACGCATAGAGTTCTTTTGTTGTTAAGGACACACATACACTAGAAGAGTAACAATCGGATTTTCTAAAAATACTATTGTTCGATAGATCTATTGTTTGTTTGCATTCTCACAATATTTTATTCAAAATTTTCCTACATTGATGTAGCCTGTAACAGCCGGAAATTCTGACTAAAAATAACTTTAATCTGAAATTTTGAAAGCGTTTTCTTCGGAATAGTGTTTTCTCGAACGGTATCCACTGTAAATTTTATGATATCGCATTGATTTGGCTGAAATTTTTGCCAAACCTTCTTAAAATAATTTAGAGTTTTTTATATGTATAACAAAAAGAACACGTAATGATATACTAAATATAATAGAAGCAATCACTTAAAATGGTCACACTTGCAACAGTTGTAAGAATATTATAAATCGGTTATGTAATGAATTAGCTTCGTATCTCCAGTGAATGCAAAAAATTGTTTAACTTTTCTCAAATAAAAAATAATAAACTAATAATAGATAATGCAATTCATGTTTCTAAAGGAATACCATCACGCTCGCATCTATAACATAGTTTTTTAATGAAATTTACAAAATATATTCTTCAAGCTAGGTATTTCAGTAAATATTTAATGAATCTTATATAAATCGGTTACATTAAAAGAGCTGCCAAATATGATAAAGATTTTACCGATTCCAGGTATGTATTTGTACTTAAATATTATAACCAGAAGAAAAATGTAACATACCTGTTCAAATGTTAGAAGAGCCTCGAGAAATGCGAATACACTCGCTCCCAACGAATGGTACATACTAACACCCGCCCAAGGTTCTAACATTTTCTTTGCTTGTTTAAAATCATTATTAAAAAATAGTTCGGCTGCTTTCTTCGCATCGGCAAGGGACGTATCCAAATCCATTAACGAGGACCTGAAATTTAAAGACGATTGAAATTATGTACATGTTTTATTGCATTTTAAAATTATATGTTTACTGATAACAATAGTATTACAACTATGTCGTTTTATAATAGTATTTCTGTGTAATTAACGGCGATTAAACACTTTGGTAGAATAGTTCATTTTTTTGCAGATGTCAACGAATATTCAGACGTAGATCGGGATCTGCTTTATCACTCCAATACAGCTAATGCTGTATGACTCTCCACAGAGGCGACTGACACTCAAAACGATGAGGGTTTATTATACATCTTTATGACTGTATGAAAAAGTTTTTCGAGAATTTATTGGAAAAACTACTCTTACAAGGGGTGCTTGTCAGGTTTGAAACACCAATTGGGCTGAAAAAAATTGTGGAAGTATGGTTCGACCCCCTAAACAAAAGCCTATAATACTTTTTCAGAGTGCGTCTTGGTTATCGAGAAAAAAATGGCGAAGATCGGTCATAAGGTGTGTAGGACCGACATTTACTCTTTAAGCATGTCTTTAAAAACTGCTTCGACCTCTGTGCCATCTTGGTACGCGAGAATTTGGACCGTTTATTTTTAAAGTGGGGTAAGTCCATTTTTTTACCAAAATTAGATATCACGTAATTTATGCTTAATTCAGTTTACACTTTTTATTTATAACGAATTCAAGAAAATGGACTTGCCCAACTTCCAAAATCAATGGTCCATTTGTTAAGAATATAAAAGCTATACACTACATGACCAATCTACGCCAATTTTTTTCTCGCGAACCAAGGCACATTCTGAAAGATATTATAGGGTTTTGTTTAGGGAGTCGAACCATACGTCCCCAATTTTTTTCAGCTCAATTGGTGTTCCAATCCTGACAAACATCCCTTGTTAGTACTACTACTACACAACTATAACTCGGACGGCTGAGACAATGTAAACAAAATTTTCATCTCCCAAGCGTTATGGCTGGCTTCTCTTGACACTTGGGTATCACTACGAATGTGTCATCTCATTATCGGTTCTGTGAGCCAATAGAATCAGTCTAATGTATGTAAGGATAAAGGTCGAAAGGGAAAGTAAGGCTAAGGAACAACCGAAAAGTAACTAGAGAGAATCAATCAGCGCAACAAAAATTTTCTTATGCTCCACTGTTTCCTCCTCAAAAGAAACAATTTTCTTGAAAATTTTAGACATGTAATACCTCATGGTTTAAAGTTGTAAAGGAAAATGTAATTTGCAGTTTATATTTTTGTACTCGTATAATATCGCACGTAGAACTTTCTGAATTTTTTCTTACAGACTTACTAATGAAGGGTATGAAATATATTTTATTCGGATTTTGTCATCAAGTTGCAAAAAGTACCAAATTTTTTTAGAAGGAAAAATGTGAAAATTCGAGTTTTCCGGTGTGATTTTTTCGCTGCACAATCACGAAAAAATACAGAATATGTTCTTTTTAAGTGTGAGTAGTCTCCCTTTTTTGCCGACTTTTCGAGTTGGTGGGTCAATGTGAAAAAATGGAAATCATTTTGTATACATTTTTTCGATGTGTGTATGGTGTGACCTGGCAGAGAAATAAACTTTGATCTATTGGTATATTCGCGGCTTTGTATTTCAGGAGATTCGTAGTCGAGTCAAAGTCAGGTAGCTTAGCTGGACGAGAAATTGAAAGCAGAGACCCGCGATGCGTGAGAGGTTCGAACGCATACTCGGTACTCGGACGCTACAATTTTAACCGGTCTAGCTTACGAAATTTCAGATTTGCCAGTAAACCTTGTATCGTTACGCTGATGAGGTATTTCTCTTACCGGGCTAGGCCGTTTGAGAAAGTCTTATGCTACCGAAAATATTAAAATGTAAAAAAAATGCGCCAAGTAACAGTTTGATTCCTCTACTAAAGTGTTTCTTGATTTCGTTTTCCATTTCATTATCTAATTTCGATTTTTAACAAAGATATAGATAGATTTCCTCCAGAAATGTCTCATATTCATTAAAACTCCTAAAAAGATATAACAAAAAAGATATAAACACCATACAAGATAGTTACGTTTTCATTCTCAAAGATACCTCGTATTAGTATTTAACAATTAAAAAAAACTTGGCGTGGACGCGCTCTATAGCGAGGTAAAAAGGTAATGGGAAACTGATTTAAACGTAACACTCATATTGAACATTGTTTTAATAATCATTAGGAAAAGCATTATTCTTCATTAAAAAATCCTGTTGAGACCACCTTGATTCAAATAACCACATTAAGGAAAAGAATAATAAAAGATCTCACCAGTATACACTAAGGTGTATCCTGCGAGCAATAGTAAGGTATAACTTTAGCCTAGGGCATTCTTTCATGATCAATGAGCAGGATTGAGTCTGGTTAAGGTGAAATAGCCCTTAACACGATCCCAAGACCTGTTCTGAGCTATTGGAAGTAACTAGCCATTCTTTTAATTAACAAGGTCCAGTCTTGAGTCTGGTTAAGGTGAAATAGTCCTTAGCATGATCCCAGGATTGATATAGGGCCGATTGGGAACTAGAAGGCTCGAGTCTGGCGAAGGTGAAATAGTCCTTAGCACGATCTTAGGGCATATTTAGGATTCGCGAAGCCTGGCTCGTAACAATGGTATTAACTCGGTTGAGCAAGTATCCTATTATTTAGGAATAAGAGAATTCACAATCGATCACGATGACAAATTAGGGGAATTCTGAAAGAAATGGGTGCCTTGTGTTATCCTATACATCCATCGACATTAGATAGATGTAGGAAATAATGCGCCCATCAAGCAACGCTATTATCCCGTATTTTTGAAAGTTCAGGAGCTTACTTAGAAAGAGGTCTACGTCCTGGCCGTACCCTAACCTTAAAGCTGTACCTTAGTGTCTACCCATCACCTGATCGGACATAAGTTTTAGGTGGGTTCTAAACCACCGAGCCTGCTCAGTAATGCAGTGATTATCACTCGAGGAAAAAGTTCAATGGCGACGACTCGGGATTCCGATTCTTTAACCACTCACGATCTCAAAACCAGCTACCCCGTTACCGCCCTGCATCGTGCTACACAACATTACTTGGTGGCAGCGGTGGGACTAACGAAATAACCCGCGACTGCCTACAAAAAAGAAAAATCAAGTCGGAAGAACAATACGAGAAGAAAACAAAACCAAAATCATTCCACGATGGTACCGACGTACGTACTCTGATGCGACGAAATAGTACGACGACGCTCTAAGAAACTAACGCCTATCTAAATAGACCCATAGAAAGTAATAGAAAAGCATCTCAACAAAAACTACACCCTTAAAAAGATTTCATAGAGTAAAAAAAACAAGGGGAGAACAATCTTATACTAACAATAAACATACATATGCTAATACTATAATTAATACTACGACGACGAATCGACAACAACATATTTTATTTAACCACATACAATAACAACAAATATTCATATATATAACAATATGATGATTAATAAAATATATAATAATATAGTAATAACAATACTGCCAGGACAAATACTGCACTACGTAGCGGAGGTAGTAGTAGGCAGTCTCTACACAGGGAACCACCGTGCTACTACCCTTCACTACCAGAAAGATCTGATCCGCCATATCAGCCCTGTGACGGCTCTCCACGTTGCTCCAGAATCTGTGCGGCCTTGGCCCCGAGGATGCGGTACGAATGCCACCGTCAGTGAGACTCTCCAAGACTCGGCGATACTCACGCGGCGTAAGTTGCCCAAAACCGTCAGGGACAACAGCCGCCGCACTTCCGTCTCTCACTATAACGCTCTATAACCACAAAACAGAATAGAATTTTATATAAGTAACAAAACACAGGCAAAAAACACCAAGAAAACGTCGACACAAAAAAAGGGCGACCAAACCACAATAGTCGTATTTGGGCCCATCCCTAGGATTTTCCAGGGCCCGAGTAGCCAGCCTTAGGTTGGCCCTAGCCGCATTGACCTCCCGGACATGCATCCAATACGCAGCACCCTGTAGAAATACCAATACAATTAAATTAGGTCTACCCAAACCAAAACAATACACACAAACAAAAAAGGGGGATACACACGAGACACGCGTAATATTGCTTGAGGTTTCTTCTCTTGTCCTCACCCGAGACGCCCACAAAATTTTAGCAAACTAAGTTTTAATTCCCTACCATGCAACAGAACTGATGGATACCTCTTTTTCAGGCAACTTTTCCTACTAGCATGGCGTACACGCACCACGTAACCCGAATTGAATGTGGGACACTTTAAATACCGATGAGGAATATATTTCAAGGACCTAGAACGTCTCCAAAGACACCCAATCAATCCTTAAACGAGAACAATCTATTAACAATATTCTGCAGGAAATGATCCACTTATGGAAGCAACTCTTTACACCAAACTTTGATGCATTCTGCATACGATTTTCAACAAATATCCAAAGGAAACTATTAACACTAACTAACGTAAAACAAATAACGAGCAGTAATACGAAACAAACGTGGTAGGAAGACGGTCCGAGGCGAAATCGGGTATGTAGGAAAAACTCTTTTTAAATTAATGGACGTCGACGATCGAAAAACCACAAACAACAAAGTGCAGGTATTAAAGAATAGGGGCGATGTCGCGTACAAAAAGTAAAAACCAACTTCAAATTGTTGTGACACCTAGAGTATGTCATTCAACAAGACGAAACCATATCTAAATAATAATAATAATAAACAACGCCATACAAACACTCCATTTAGAGGCTAATCATCTACTAGACTTCATCTTTGACGTAAAAAAGGGTATTTAACACCCCAGAATAATACTACCCGTCTAAGTCATAAATTACCTCCACGGTGTGATCCTATCAACAACCTTGAGTTGTCAGTTTTCCCATTGGCATCACCTTATAAAATATACACGTGACATGTTTCTCTACAATTCCAATAAATTCTTTAATTTCCTTAAAGCACATCTCGTACCCAGCAAAATCAGATCACTATACGCATACATGAACACCCTAAAGCTTACATAGTAGTGGATATATCTAACTTAGCTTACATCCGCCTCAGCAAAAATGATCTCGACTTGTGCATTGCAACGGATGACAACTACCTCTACGTTTCACTACACCACTCAAGTTTCAAGGCCTCGCTCAACGATCCTTGCGAAGCAGCAGCTTTAGGCAAGACTAGTACTAAAACCTAGCAATTGTAGATTACGCCTTATGCCACTGAACCAAACTTACTGATGGTACTATATCAGAAAGGTACATGGATCTTCGTCACACCCAAGAGAACCGAGTTAGCGATCACATGCAACAACGAACTATCGCGTTACAGTTTCATTGAGAACTCAGGCATCCTAATTATAAGAGGCAAATGCGCAATCACAAGTAAAAAATTTTCAATCGAAACAAAGAAACAATGTGGTCTAGAAAGGCAATATAATTACTTACCAGAATAGAATATCACTGTAAACACCGATTCGCCGAAATTCAACTACGCACATAATCTCCACTTGAAACCAATTATACCAAAAAAAATGCAAGAGCTTAGGAAACAGGCAACCGAAATAGAAAGTGGCTGCAGTTAAGATCATATTCAGTATTTACAAATACACTACTCTGTAAAATTAGCGGAAGAAATGTTCTTGAAATACCCGATGTGGACCCGATCAGAGCCCTATTTCTTAGGCCCTAACAGGGTTGATTTCTACTCGGCATATGGATGAAATCTTAGAGTTATCCATCGTACAGATGCGAGACAGAAACGGACGAGGATTCTTGCTCATGCAGGACTATACTCGACCATATACGGCAAAGCATACTTGTACATTTCTTGAAATGAGCAACATTCCAACCATAAATCATCCCCAATCAGTCCGGATCTCAATCCAATATGTTTGACATATGGTTGGTAGATGATTGAGAAGGTTAGAACGACACTCCGTCGAATATCGAATGAAATTCCGCAAGAAAAGATGCAACATTTTCAAGCGCGCATGTTAGAGTAATACTCATAACTAGATCTGTTGGAACTTTTTAATCTGGTCCGACTCCTTGCACGTCAAACCAAAGTGATGCGTGTCCAACGGGTGTCGCAATCTAAATTCGCTAAGCCCGCTATAACACACACACACACACGAGGTACTGTTATGCCACCCAATATATGTCGAAAATTATTTTGCAAATAGATTATCCCCGTATCCCTAAACATCCCCGACGATTAGGAGTTACTTTTAAGAAATGCAATAGATAAGCGTCGTTCGCTTTGTCAGGCGAGGTGATACAAGCCAGTGATCGCCCTAAAAACGGTAGTAGAAGTTCCGCTAGTGAGAGTATCAAGTGCCGTCGATTCTTGTACTTCGACATCCTATAAATGAACCTGTTGTTAATCCGGAAAGTGTGGATCATTCTGTGGAAGATTCCAATAAACTTTCTCACGGCATATCAGGACAAATCCGACCACGCAATCTCCGTGGTGTACCTTGGGTTATTCCAATACCAACGGCAAATATTCAATTTAAGTGCGAAGACACGGCATCAAAAAAATAGTAATCAAGTCTCCTGTATACTATTTTAAAGGGGAGACTTCTAGCTACAAGCTCATATCAATAGGAATTTCAGAAAAAATGTTTAAACTTCGAAGAGTCGCTTGAAGTTATGAAATTTCGAAAGAAAAACAGCGGCTTCAGTTTTCGGACGTTTTGTAACAGAAAAGGTAATTTAAAGAAAATAGAATTCAAAGGTTTGAAAGCAGAAGTTTTAGCCGTTAAAATAAGGCTATGTAGATCGTCGTACAAGTTTTTTTTCACGGAGTTACAGCACCTCCGATATTGCCAATTTTGTGGTCAAGGTTTAGGGTAGAGTCAGGCGGGCATAGCTTGGCCTGGCCAACTATTATTCATCCAGTATTATTTATTTCTATTGTAAGCTGTCCTAACAAAAGACAATATTTTTTAATTTCGTTATGTCCTTCTCAAGTGAAGCTTATATAGAATTCAAAAATGTTTGTTTTATTGTTCCAGATTGAAAATTACAAGAGAAATCTTTCCGACTGCAGAACACAACACGGTTTCACTTGCTGAATTCTGCCTCCGTCATTTTACCGAAAATAATTAAATAAAAAAACTCTAAATATTCTTCAAAGCATCGATAAATAAAGCCTTTGAAACAGAATTTGTATTGCATTTACTGTGTTATAATAATAATAGTATAATAATAATAGTATAAATTCAAGTTTTGATCAGATTTAAAAATCTACAGAATTTTCGAATTTGGCAAATTTTAGTCAAAATAGAGTTTATATATTGATTTTTATCTCAGAAATTATTAGAGCTAGATTGATGGTTTTTGGGAGAATTTTGGTCTGTCTTGAAAAACTGCTTTTCCAATGTTAGAATAGCAATTGAAAGAGTCAATTTACGCGTTCAAGGGTAAAGTACCCTTTGTATGCATGTTCCGGTAAATCTAAAGGTTGTTCGATTAATATTGCGCTAAGATATATGATTTGGGACAGAACAGATCATAATTACAAGTGTAAACATTAAATTGTATATTTGCGAGCTCCGCCTGTTTTTTGGCTATAACTGTGGAAAATGTTGCTTTAGGAAATTAATTCTTTGGAACAATGTTTAGAACAATTAAAATAATCTGGAACAGTAAAAAAAAGTTGATTTTTCAAAAAATGGGGTGCTGCTCCACCAAACTTTTTTCATTTTTTCAAATTTTCGACTTGATACTTTGGGGCAATGTAGGACAAACCTTGAACAATCTAAAACAACTAAAAAAATATTTGAATTCGACAAATTAGGTGCTAACTTCATACATATGTTTCCGAGATAATAGACTTTTAATATTGTTACTTTTAACACGGGAAACATAAGGAAAAGTCGTCAGTCATTTATGCTGTTAATTTTATCTGGAATACTTTTCTTAAGAAACGCATAAAAAACTAATCAGTATTTCATTAACATTCTACGAATACGGATAAATTGTAGCAACATTTTTTACCACTTCGTTTTTGTGTACTATACTTAAAATAGTTGTATTAGTACTATATCATCCAAAAGCCAACCGCTGGCCGAAGGAACTGTTAACTTCGCTTTGTATATTGCTAGTGAGCTAAACTTTTGTCAGCGCCTGTCCTCAATATACACAAGCTGACAACGTCACACAGCTTGTTTAGTTAACGAGCGCCTTCAATTCCTCGGAAATTTGAGTTCTATTAACTTTATTACGCAAAAACGTGATTATGGATAATTCTGCAAAAGTTTGTACGCATTCTTAGAATATGGATGAAACACGGGGTTCCTTTTTCATAAGATTCTTTGGAAAAGTTACGCCGTTAAAACTGCTAATGTGACTAACTATTAACTAACTAACATTATCTCAGAAACGGCGTGGTCAAGTCTAATAAAATTTGGTAGGCAGTTGCAGAACCTTATAGACATTGTTCTGTCAAGGTTCAAACAAAATCTATAAAAAAACTATTTTTTGATACAACTACCTAAATAAAACTTAAATTTCCGAGAATTTGAAGGGGCGAATTGACTAACCAAGCCGAGTGACGTTGCCGCTATTGCCTTTAAGTGGATGCGTATGGATCTAGAATCTATCGATATATGCAAACATATGTGTGTTGGAGACAGGCGCTAACAAAAGTCTGGATGACCAGCAGTATGCAAAGTGAAGTTAAGAGTTCCTTCGACGAGCGATTGACTTTTGACTGGTACTGTCGCGACTCAACTACCTTAATGTACATAAATGTCATGTGTTTTATTATGAACAATTTTTGTCAGATCCATTGTGACAAAAAAAATATTTTAAGACAAAATGTGACCGACTTTGGAAAACTGACAGAGTTCCAAAAAGCTCAAAACTAAAAACTGACAGAATTCCAAAACGCTGAAAATTAAAAACTGACAGAGTCCCAAAAAGCTGAAAAGTAAAAAATAATTTGTTGTTTTCATGGATACAGAAATTTGCAGTCATAATATGCGACTTTGGCAACCTTCCTTGGCAACCCCATTAAGCCTAAATATGCTGTAACTTTTCGGAGGCGGCGCGGAATATAGCGGTTGAATTTAGTACCTCCTCCTTTTCGAAGTCGGTAAAAACGAATGAGGAACGCCTATTAGTTCGATCATTAATATATAGTGGTTCTCTTGACGAACGTTAAATGAGAGGAAGCGGGGAAAATCTTGCCGTTCAAGGGCTTACAATGGTTGAGTATCACTGGGAAAAATATATATCGCCTGCTGCAGAACAAGCTGTTTGCTGTAAAGCAAAATACACAAAATCTAAAATACACCTTTTTTGCACCATGACGTGCAGCATGCATATGTGAATCGTTAATGGAACTACACCAAATAAAAAAAATATGCACGCACCCAGTATTTTCAAAAAAGAAAATTTGCTTTGTAAGACAATTTATTTGTTGCTAAAAACAAAACTTTTTTTCTCAACAAAATCTACTTCGTTTTGGTAAAGATAGTTTTCTTTTTAAAGAAAATTTATTTCAAAAACACTGAGTGTGAGAGTACTTCTTTTATATGCTGTACATTGGTTTTTCGTGAAAATATTTACGGGAATGTATCAAAGACGACAGGTACAACAAAAAGTAGCAATTAGTGACGTGCAGATTTCTTACGATAATTATTGACTATTTCGAAAGTATGCGGAAATATTATGACTTCTATTCTTTTTACTGATCGTTTTTATTGCTCTATAGCCGTCTCGAATATGACGTCAAATACTTCCTTCTAAATCCTTAATCATCATCACAGGTAATCTGTAAGAATGTCCGTATCGACTAGGTAGCGCAGGTAATTTTTCGGTCATGCATTCTTATTGACTGAAACTGATTTCCTAAAGTAAACAAAAATATATAGCGGTCGAATTGAGTACCTCCTTCTTTTCGAAGTCGGTAATAAAAGCAGAATAATTTTTCCCCGTGAAATTCAGGCTGTCTTAAGTAGTTAACGGGTAAATAACATTTTCCTATACTTTTAAACACTCATCAGTCTTTGAACTATCCCACTTTCAACTACATTACATTTAGTTGTATGGTGTAATTGCAAATGTTATTGGTTGTAAATATAGTGTTCTTTTATAGTTTTTGAGTTGCAATACTAGTTTTTGCTCATAATGGAACATCCCGACAAAAGAAGTATTTTTAAAAAGTGCATACATCCGCGTTGCGATGCTATAGCCCGTAATTCCACAGATGATACGTCATTTCAATCATTTCCGGTTTCTAATAATGCATGTTATATCACATGGCTTGTAAATTGCGGTTTGGATGATTTGATTGTGTTACGAGCCAGGCTTCGCGAGTCCTACATATGCTCTGAGATCGTGCAAAGGGCTATTTCACCTTTTCCAGACTGGAGTCTTCTAGTTCCCAATCGGCCCTATATCAATCCTGGGATCGTGCTAAGGGCTATTTCACCTTAACCAGACTCAGGTCCCTATTCTCCTGTTTACCCCTTTATACTAGTCACTTCCAAATAACTCAGAACAGAACTTGGGATCGTGCTAAGGGCTATTTCACCTTAACCAGACTCAAGACTGGACCTTGTTAATTAAAAGAATGGCTAGTTACTTTCAGTAGCTCAGAACAGGTCTTGGGATCGTGCTAAGGGCTATTTCACCTTAACCAGACTCAATCCTGCTCATTGATCATGAAAGAATGCCCTAGGCTAAAGTTAAACCTTACTATTGCTCGCCGAATACACCTTGAGCGGTCAAAGTGTATCCTCGTGGGGTCTTTTATTATTCCTTTCCTTATATGTGCTTATTTAAATCAAGGATGACTGAACAGGAATTTCCAATAAAGAAGCAATGATTTTGTTAATAAAAACTAAAACAATGATCAATATATTCTGAATGAAAATACAATACAAAAAATAATAATGAGAGTTTCAGCGGAAGTGAAATGTTGTTACAATATACTTAAACTGAGTTCGTATTACGTTACGATATTGAACGGGGGAGAAACTGACGAAAGAACTGTAACTTGCCTAACGATCGCGATATGACACGATGTACGTACGGTAATATTGACTGGTTTCGAAGGAGACTAATGCTCGATCTACTACGATGTTCTTCGCTGGTCCGAGTGACAGAGCTTCGCTGTCGATGAGAGTTCGGAACTGATTCCCCCTTTAGCTCCAGAAATTAGGGGTTTATATACCCGAAAAATCCAGTGAAAAGGGGTATAGTGGGAGTATAAGGCGCCAGGGGAGTCTGAGTAAGTCTGAGTTCTAGGAACTAGCTGAATGCACCGTGTGCACGTCGCCTTGCTCCCCTACTAGAAAGCTATTAAAACTAGAGATAAGACGGAACGAAAGGAGTCGAAGTCACAGTTTTAAGGCTCGAAAAATACGCAGGAATATTCTATGTAAGAAGCTAGGGAGTTATAATTATTGAATCTACGTGTGAAATAATGTTAAGAAAAGTAGTCCGAGAGGATGAATATGTAACAATTGAAATAAGCGAAACTGAATTAAAAAGGAAATTCATTTGTAATAAACATTTGAATGTCTCAAAAAAATTCCTGTTCACCCTTAGAAAATTTAAGAGCGATAGACAACATTAATATCGAATATCGGTTATTTCCAATGTAGATGAATTAGTCACAGAACGCAATAACCTGCAAGATCGGTTGATGAATATGGAAAGCGACAAAAAGAGCTGCTCAAGTCTCCTTCGCTCGCAATTAAGAGCGAAATCCAAAGTAGATATCACCAATGAATTATCAGCATTTGTGTGAGTATATTGTTGGATATGTTGCCACAAAAATCGTAGAAATATGTTGCTGCACCGTTTGTTTCAAGTATTTAGTCGACCCGAATACTGTATTACGTAGACAATTTTTGATATCTTTTCGCGCGAATTTCCGAAGATTCAGATTTTGGACATTTACTAGTACCGTCAAATGAATTTTCAATTATTTTTAAAATAATCAATTTAAAATAGTCATACGCGATGGAATGAGAGTATATGAAGTAGTTTACCGAACATGAGTATGCTGGTCATCATAAAGAATTAGTGAATTTTACTTTCACTGTTAAGATTCATAAAGATATTGTGCGGCTTAGTGAACATCTCCGAGCTTTCAATTCCTCGAAGATTAAATATTTTAGCAATAAATAAATGTTTTTCCTGTGATAAGATATACAATAATGTATAAGCATGCATTTATCTTTTACTTTTATTTACTGGAATTATCTTTTCCATAATAGTAATGCATGATGTAGAAAAATAGATGAGCGATCTATTTCTATACCTTTTTCTTGGGTATGTTAAATACAATATGACAATATGACAAAATACACGCGGCTCGCCCTGTTAACATTACTTGCAGAAGTAGTGGAACTAAATGAAAGGGAGGCAAATCTTATAGAAACTCCAGACACAGGGATGGGCATTAACTAATAAATTAGTGTTGTTAACAATTTTATTCACTAAGGAAATCACATTAATACTTTTATTCGGAAGAGATATAAATACTAATAATTTTATTAAATCCCAAAATAGAAACAAATAATTTTATTCGGCCGCGAAATATAAATTAATAGTTTTATTAGACCACGAAATAAACACCAATAATTGTACTCAAACCCTTTTTGCGGATTTCGAAATGAAAGAGGTACTCAATTCGATCACTATATAAATATATATTTTTTTATCTCTGCGACGGATGGACCAATCCTGAACAAACCTTTTTCTCTCACAGAAGAAGCTCCCAGTTATCAATTTTTTCGAAATTACTTAACACCAACCATTGTTGTTGCATAAAACTCGATATTTCGTTTCTCCGACGATAACTTTACAACGAATAGACCTATCGTGATGAAATCTTGTTTATCTTACAGAGGAAGCTATGTATAATATAATTTATTCGTATCTATTTTCTAGCTGAATAAAATTATTAGCACCCATTTCGGGTCCGAAAAAAATTATTCGTGTCTCTAGATCTAATAAAATTATTAGTATTTATATCTCATCCGAATAGAACTATTAATAGAATTTCCTGAGAGAATAAAATTATTAATAGCATGAATTTATTAGTTAAGGCCCATCTCTGCCCAACCGTCATATTATAATCATGTTAGTCACTTTACGCCTGGGTCCTCGACATCTACTCGAACATTTGGCAACACTGTGAAAAAATAGTGTGACTTGACAACCATGGGTATGTTCGTCAGTACCAACAAAGGTTTACACGTCACAAATTTTGACATCACATCCCACTGCTTTCAAATAGCCGAATACTACTCGCAGTATACTTTGTGACGTCATAATGCCAGTATAGCCCAGTCAACGAAGATTCCATTTCAACAAATAAATGGAAAAATATATGCTTAAAAATTGACACAGATGTCCATCAAGGCATATTATTGAACATACTAAAAGTCCTGAATGTTCGGAAGTAAGCTATCACCGCCATCTTAGAAAATAGTGACATTTTTGAAATTTTTTAGAAATATCTCGTAAATTATTAACATTACGAAAATGGGAGTGATTATACAAAGTGACGAGTGTACAATGCTCTACAAGAAAGGTCATATTCATTCTTTTCGTATTGTTATGTTCCAAGCAAATTATAGACTATACAATTTTATAATATTAATTATTTACACAAGGTATTACAAAACTATTTCAAAAATTTCAAATGAAATATCATATCGAGCTGTACATTGCTAGAAAGGTATTTTCGAAACCAGCAAATTCATAATTCTTATATTTTAACCAAAAATCGCCAGTGGGTGTTTCGCCAATCGATTTGGAGTCCAACCGATCTGTAGTTTTTATCATTTTTATCATTATCTTGATAAAACAATATCCAAAAATAAAAGCCGATTTTGAGTATTCTGTATAAGTGAGTATAACTGATGTTTCCCATCCTCACACATGAAAAATCTTATCTGTACCTCATTGCCACGATATGACCACAGATATCCAAATTAATATCTTTAGCGGGTGGGTTAAAGTAACTCATATTTTAAATTAGTTGCTAAGCCTTCACAAGGGAAGGATTCTTGTTAGAGGCGATTTTAATAAAAATGTTGTTATCGCTGGTGAGGATGTTGATAGATAGATCAACAATATTAAGATGAAGACGATATTTGATTTGTCAAACCTGGCAAAGGGACAACACAAAGAAGAATATATTCGTCACAGCAATTTCAATCATCCCGTCTTTAAAATTGTATTCTTTTCCTGCACACCTTCAGTAGATGAAATACAACCTCAGCCGCTTTCAAGATACGAAAAATTACGTGTGTTAAACTTTTCGAAAAAGACAAGATCTGAAAGACATTGCCGTGTTATTTACAAATAGTAACTCCTCACAGGAAACTGTAGCTCAAGCAGAACGATTTTTTCTTGCTTGGTATGGTTCACGTTGCACAGACCATTCATTAAACACATTACAACTGCTTTATAAAATCTGCTGCGTCTGAAATGAAACCGGATACGGTTGCGAAACAACACTCGTTTCGTGTGTACCATCAAATGGAAAAATAGCAAGGGAATGAATTGTTCTCTGAAATTTTGGGCTGGCAGCGTATTCAAGGTTGCCTTGTTCCAATTAGAACGACGGATTCTATCGCTCCCAAAAGTGTACTACACCTTATATTTTGCAAAAGCGGGCATTCTGTGCGCAACAGTTTGTCTGAACTGTCACGGAAATTGTTTAAATAGTGTCTGATGAAAAGAAACTACGCAAAAAGTGAAGATAACGTACATGTGATATTATAAATAATTATTTAAATAAATCAATGAATTAATGAATATCAACTTTAATTGAAGCAATTAATCTATGGTTGGTTCGACACCAACTGTCGATTTTTGACTAAAATATAAGAGTTACAAGAATAGTGGATATAACCTTTCTTATAGACCATTGTACACTCTTCGTTTTGTATAATCACTTTCATTTCCATAATCTTAATAGTTTACCAGATATTTGCAAAAAACCGCAAAAGTGCTTTTATTTTCTAAAATGGCGACGATATTTTCAAGAAACTCATATTTTTTGCATTTATTTTACTTTCGTTGACTGGACGGTCTCTATATTTCTCTCTGTTTTCTCGTGTCTCTCTTAAGGGTTCCTATTTTCACCGCTCCCCACGAGGAAAATGCGCCACAACAACCCACGATTTCGGGGACACCGGTAACTCACGTCTTTACTCCGACATATTTACCGACGTATTGTTGCCGGCCGATTCAAATTGTGACGTGCCTGAAATCCGCTCCGTAATACTCGCAGAACATCGATTCTTAAAGTACAATCGTGAATCTTTGTTTCACAAATGTATGTAGGTGCTCTATGATATCAATATTAAAAGGTTGAAAATAAAATAATTATTAAACATTCATTTCTTAATAATTATTGCATCCGCATAAAGCATTATTGTATATCCGCGATAAACTTGAAAACGGCTTCATTGATTTTATAGGACTTTTCTCTCCTCTGTATTGTTATGTTCCAAGCAAATTATAGACTATACAATTTTATAATATTAATTATTTACACAAGGTATTACAAAACTATTTCAAATATTTCAAATGAAATATCATATCGAGCTGTACATTGCTAGAAAGGTATTTTCGAAACCAGCAAATCTAAAAAAATTAGTTTTTCGCTATGATGCGTCGTTTAAAAATGGCGGCCAATCAAAGTTTCAAACCACTCAACTGCCACCCGGGTGAAGCCTGTTAAGATTGCTAGTCTATTTATATATCCGTTAGGAGATTTTTGCAACAAAGATATCTATAACAACCTATTATTCTCGAAATTAAGTTATTGATAACGTTTTACATATCAATAATCCACTTAATGTAATATATGTTCATGTTTGTTGAATAAAACTGACAGTGCCGATTCATAAGAAAGTGTATCATATTATCCAACATATAAATTAACACAAAATATGCAAAAAATTGAAATCTACAGAATTAACTTTTATCTAAAATTAACATTTTGCAAGAGTAGTTCGAGAAATTAATTGCGTTGCGTGAGAGTTAAAAGCATTATTATCTCTTCGTAAAGGGATCAACTCTCCGCCAGCAGACGCTCAATCATTAAGGGTCATTGGACACCTGCTGTACAGGTTAGTGTGACTTTCTAAGGTTTCGTAGCGTACTAGGAAACCTTATAATTTTATTTCGTCATGTCCCTCTGCGACAGCTAGAGTGTCCGCTCCTCTAATTTTATAATCTTCTTGTTCAAAACTTTTGAGATAAGTTATAAAAATTAGTGAATATATTTAAGTGAACTTTTAGCGGCAACTATAAAATAATTAGTTTTGGAAAAAATAAGAAAAATGCGTTTCAATTTCACAAGGTCGTACCTACCATATTTTTGACACGAACTTAATAAAAACTATAGTTTTTTTGCGTTCAGAACCACGACATTCTACTTTAACGATCCGATACGCACCTGACCACTTTTTTTAAAACAAACCGGTTATCATAACCTGTAACTTTAACAGTTTTAGAAATCTTTCAATGAAATTTTGGGAGAGTACAGTTAAAGTATAGTACTATCGAATAAATGCTCTTTTGAAATATCTTCGGAAATATCTATCTTAATATGAATTAACTTAATTTTTCTAAATTCATTAGGCACATATTAAGGTGCCATTTTCAACAGAAATTCTTATATAGTTTGAAGTACCTGTGCACCTCTTCGCGTGTTCAAATACGATTCAACGAAAAAGATAATTGAAACCTTCTCGAATTTTGTTTTAAGGTTGATATAAATTAATTTGATTCATAACACATGAATCGTTGCTTCGACCAAGTGATTTGCTTCATATCAAACACTCGCAAGAGTGTAAACTTTATTGTACATTGTAATTAAATTATTTACAGTTATATACAGATATTCTTCGACTCACGTAAATGGATTAGTTCTTCGACTATTTAAAGCGTGCATTAAGACTAAACGTGCGGCACCGTGTGGCGCAGTAAAACAACCGGTTTGAAAATGTGATTCAATTATGCACTTGTTTATTCGTTCTTATTAAAGATAAAAATGAAAATATATTATTCATTTTATTATTATTTAGATACCCTGTGCATTTATTTTCGAATTACGTTGACAATTAGATATATCGAAATTGGAAGAATATGACCTTCATCTCATAACCGGTTATTTGAGCAGTTATACTAGGAATAGTTATACATATAAACTGCTGGTACGTTCAGTATCGGCATCTCATAGAAGAAGAATCGCAAAAATATGGACTCGATTTGACAATTTTTTACTTACACGTAATATTTGTTTGTGAAAACTTATCATATACCTGTTAAAGTACACAGTTTGTAATAACTATAGTGTAATTTTCTCTTTGATAATTGCAGTAAGAAACACAGTACAACAATTTTCTTAAAGTCGTCGTTGTTGAAATGTGCCTGTTATAATCTGTCAACCTCTTTTCGATTCACGACTAACTTTTTTTTATATTACGAAACTGTTTGAATAGCTTAAACTTTATCCGAAAAAACTCGATCAGTGAATTTAAACTGGAAAATCTTTCGCTACAATCTAAATTTAAAGGTTCATGTATAGATGTTTACCAAATATAGTAAAAATGACCGCCAAACAAATTTGTTGTTCACCAAAAGTAGAAAGTGTTCACCTAATATGAGATCCGATTTAGCCTCAATTGTTCGCCAAATATTTATTTTTGGTCACCAAATAGTATTATTTGTAATAAAAAATAATTGTCTGTTCACCAAAAATAGTAAATGTTCACCAAATTTGAGAGTCCATTTTGTCCATTTTGTTGTCGCGACTTACTCGGTAAGTTAATCCTAACCAACTCTTAAATTAACTTAGAATTTAGTTTTAGCAAAATTTGGTGACCAAAAGTATTTTTTGGGGTGCAAAGTTTAATTTGGTGAACATTTAAATATGTCTACTTGTACGGGACAGGTAAATCATATGAAACAATCAACTTACTTGGATTCATTTAACATCGAAGCACTTATGAGTGCGAAAATGAACAAACTCAAAATACAACTAGTGGATAAAAAACAGTATCCGCACACTCAGTATTTTTCCTTTAAAAAGAAAGCTCTCCTCTTTAGAAAAGAAATACATTTTCTTCAAGAACAAAGTTTTGTGAATTGAATTATTTCATATTTACTTATTATATATTTTAATACTTTAAATCGAATATTTAAATTTAGCCTTATATAATTCGAAATTTATACACATTTGTTAAGCTGTGACTGCATTGAACAAATTCCGAGAATCTTTTTGTTGCTCAATGTTTTAATATAATTCGTATTGTTTCTTCGTCTACACTATTATCCACGTACAAAAAACACGCATCAACTTTTATTTCGAGTGTTACGAATATCCTAGGGCATAACGTAATAAATTAATAAAAAGTAGCACGCCATCATAATACAAGAAGGGAATCAGGTCGTTATCAGGTCGAAACCTCTACCCATTTTGTTTATAAGTTTGTAAATCAATGTAGAATACTTCTCCAAAAAATCTTTTTCTTTCTCAGGGTTGTGAATACTTTGGTATTATCCGTATTGGTATTTTGTCTAAATTAAAGTAAAAATAGCTTCTTATGCACAAAAAACTGAAGTAACTTTAAAAACAGTAGAACGAATTTTAATGCGGAATTTTATCCTAGACAAATTATAGGTTACAAAACTACAATATTTATTACTTATACAGAATATTTCAAGAGTAATATCAAAAATTCAAAAGGAATGGGAATTCATACTGAATTCCTGTTAGAATATATTTATGAACAAAAATAGTTGCAACAACATAGTATTGTTTAAATTAACTTACTGTTAATGTGAATACCAGATGAATAACATTTAAATGCCGACTAAAAAATTGCAATGGCAAAGTCCTTAATATTTCTATTGTATGTTACACAAATTGCTGTATTGCAAAATACCAATACAAATAATACTAAAACATTCAAGAAGAATGGGTAACAAACGGTTTGTCTGTGTTCTTTCAGTAAAAAGACAGCTTAATATTAATACTGCAAACTTTGGGGCCTCCATGAAATTATTCACTAATTTTTCAGTTATGTATTATATATTTATTGCATATTTATTATTTATTCATATTTATTATATATTTTTTTAGTTCTCCAGGTTGTTCTATGTCTGTTCTAAATTGTTTTAAAGTATCGAGTCAAAAAAAACAAAAACATATCAGAAAAGTCAAAAAAGCAATTTTTTGGACTGATCCTCAATTTATTGAAAATCCTTTTTTTAATTTCCACTATTGTTAGATTTTAAAAATATGTGAATATATTCTTTAGTCACTTTAGTTAAACAAACATAGTAGCAAAGTGATTCTTCAAGTTTCCAACTTTTCCAACTCCGAAACAACAAACTCCAAATTCAAGACGAAAAAAGATAGTTTCCACTATTGTTAGATTTTAAAAATATGTGAATGTATTGTTTAGTCACTTTAGTTAGACAAATGCCATAGCAAAGTGATTCTTCAATTTTCCAACTTTAAGGCCTGTCGCACACAACAGACTCCCAATGGCCAACCTTTTTGTTTATTAGATTGTTCACTATGGATTCTTATTCCTCTATGAATCCATCCGTTTAGTTATCCGTGCGCTGCATAAAAATTCATTGCAAATATTCCAACCGACAAAATAGTCGTCCACCAATAGTCTTTCGTGTGCGGCAGCCCTAAAACAACAAACTCCATCTTCAAAACAGAAAAAAATCCTCCATTATTCTTAGAACTTAGAAATAACAAAATGATTCGTCAACTTTCTAATTTCTCCAACTTCGAAGCAGACAGATTTAATTCTACCTTTCTTAAAATTCAAAAGTCTGACCGACTTTTTGCGTCGCTCTAATTCTCCAGTAAATACGAAACATAATCAAAAACCATATTACACTAACATATTTACAAAAATGCGTATTTCTATAAGAAGATATTTGAATATCTGTTTTTTACTCACTCGGAGAACGTTTCCTGCGCATCTTGGAACTGAAACAATAACAAGAACTTAGTTATACTATTTCTTTCATTCAAACAATAACAAGATTGTATAAACCCTTCGTACCTCATCCTCTTCGATATCGGACATTCTGTTCTTTGGATTCACTTCCTAAAACGATAATGCAAATTATTGGTTGAACAGCAATATCCAATGAACAAGAACGGCGCCTCCCATACTCCAATATCTTAGGCACATTTCTCGCCAATAATACTGCCAGATAGCGAAACAATGACTTTTCCAGATTAGATAATTGCTTGTCAAGGTAAACGCTTCGAGTGGAACGTTTCACTGATACTTGATATTATATGTTTCGTTTGGTGCCAAATCCTTCTGAATACAAAGTCGATAATGGAATATATAAAATAATTAAGTGGTTCGAATAATCATTTTCCATGCTTGAATAAATTCTCTGTTGTGGCAGAACCTTCTTTATCCGAAGCCATGTTATCGCAAAGCTTTACTATCCAAACATTGTCATTTGAATGCTCGATTAACAAACACCTTGCACCAGATTGTCTCAGTTATTGAACCAATCTTTATTTTTAGCTAAATCATATTTAATTTCAGCGCACTAAAATGTTTTATCCGAATAATTGAATCCGACTGTTCCACTATTTAAACACTGTAATACATAAAAATATAACAGAGTGTTAAGATAATAAAATATTTGTTACTAATAAAGTTACTATTATTCAAAAATTCTTTCTTTAAACATATTCTGAAATTAGTTTGGATAATCAACGTTCTACTGTAATAACAATAGTAGTTAGTAAAAGTGGTAGAGCGTTAAATAAGAAAATACAGACAAGGTATAATTAAATGCGGAATATCGGCTGTAATTAGTTAGGGATTTGATTATTTCATTCACAGAGTATTTAGCATGTAAATAGGAACATTTATAGGAAAAACAAAAGAAAGTCAAATTGTATATTGCTTCCTTGTAATATTTATTTCTCAGTTATAAATTAATATTATGTAAAAATATATCTGAATTTATAGATGTTTCCATTCAAACTTTCAAAAGTTCTTGCACCTATGTATATGCTCACAATTGTAGGTAGAAACACATTGTGGGTTAGTGGGACGACAGTTATTTGCTCAGCATAGTTTCCAGAGACACGAATAGTACAAAATGGAACAACACTGTAGGAGTTTAGATAAATGAACTTGCACTTACATTTCTTCAACTTTCGCAAAAAACTTTTACAACCAAGTTTATCGCCGTCTGGTTATATGCTCCGCTAAATATACTTGATTAATGTGATACTGCGGGATTTAATTGAGTAGAACAATTCAATTATCATTAGCCGCTTGACAAATTGCGGGGAAAGCTTCAGTTTTTGTACAATTCTTTTCTTTCTATATTTCGTCCGAATCTGTGCCACATCGCGGATGACAACTATCGATCCTACTTCTCGAAAATGAAAATTCATCATCGCAAGAGAAATGAATTGCAGGAAATATTGCAAGAATATTTGCTAGCTCGAATTGTGGAGAAACCGGTGTGGAGATCGTGGTAGTAAAATATTTTCCTATAATGATTCATATGCTGATGTGGCTGAGACATTTTTTGCTCGACCAGGGTCAATGGAATTTGTGCCGGAGCAATAAGAAACTCATTTGGCATTAGTTTTGAGCGTAAACAATGTGTATCAGCAATTGTTTCTAATGTGCGTGTATAATTGGAATATGCCGAGATTGTATACACTTATGGCAAATGTTCGGGATTACCCGTACTCACCACTGCTTTTGGAATAGTTATAATAGAGAACTATTGCAACCTGTTCGTTCGAAACGGAAACAAGAGACTGTCACGCTTGCACAACCTTGTGTCTACTAGTTCTTGCGGTGTAAATAATGTGTACGATCTCCGATAAGTGTGAGGATATCTATATATCTCTAACTCCGAGTACTTATTGCTTATCGGTGGTCCGCTAGTGTGATACTGAATGCTTGAAGTTAGACGCTGGTAATATATACTGTTCCGTTGTGCTAGAGATGGCGTTTTCAAGCTTCGAGGAAACCGCGGGATTTTCAAAATGGCACTGTTACGAGTCCCTGAGTTTTTACCAATAAAAACGGTTGAGTGGGATTTTTGAATTTGTTGCGTAAAATTCGAAACTTTTAAATTCAATGAGTACATCTAGTAATGATTAAAAAACGTCTTGTTGATTGAAGTTATAAACTTCAAAGACGTTCTTGACAATCAGATTTGATTTAAATTCATTTTCAATTGTTAAATTGAAAAGTATTATAAATACACAATATTATCTTCATTTTCGACAAATTTCTAATACTTAAATTGCATTAACTTAATTCTATTTTCTTACGTGTACGATGATAAAGCAGACTTTCCTAGGAGGGTAATACAGATTGGTATTATCTCTTTGGTACCATGCTTTCCTAGTTTCACACTATTTCCGCTTGTAATAGTACGGTGAATGTTTATCACACTTCTTCATGTTCACACACTCAATTGAAGTGTCTTCCCAAAACTGCATAAAATCGGAAACATATAAATATATATTCAAAAAAATCGCGGTTTTACTAAAACGCATAAACCATTTTATTTTTGTCGGTAATAAATAAACTGTAACTTAAGAATATATATTCCTATTTAAAAAAAGGAATTATGAAAATTATTAAATATTGTTCAGCGTGTGCAAAATAAGAAATATCTTTAATGGCTACCACAATATATGTTCTTGTATTTATCAGAAACAGAAAAATTAAATGTAATGTTAAACTGTACGAGTGTGTGTATTGTCTCGACAAAAAGAAAATGAGAAATGAATGGATTTTGACAAAATGGATGCTAGGTGAAACAAAAATATCAACTTTATAACGAAACTTTCAACTTTTTAAGATGGTGGAAAAATAGTGCATTTAATGGTATAATTGTAGCATGAAAGGTAAAGGAAAAGTTATGATGGCTACTTTTTTACACACGCCAACAATATTTAATACTTCTGTTAATATAAGAGATTTTTACATACAAATTTTCATGTGTATTCTTAAAACGTGTTTAAAAACATATGCAAAATTTCAAAATTTCTTTTATCAAATAATTCTTTACCGTTTTACTCCTAAAGATTATATAACCATCATGTTTTTAAATGGAAATACCCTATTAAAATACAAAACATCAGTTTGGTGCTTTTTATTATTCGCAGAAGAATGAAACCAATATAGAAATAAAGAAACTACTGTACTGTAGGCAAAAGTTCAAATATTAAAGGTTTTATAATTACTTCGAAAACAATCACCCAAAATGGAAAAAAAATATGAATTGGACGGAATGAGTTCGTTACATCTGAACTAACATACAAATAATTGCACATTCAGAGATATACTACGATTTCGGAGAGATAAAAACGAAACGAACTGTTAGAATCCCTGCTCCAAAATGCTGACGCGAACTCCACTTATCTCATTGTCAGCCACCAAATTCAAAACGGGATCATTAAAGAACGCACCAATACAGTGAGTAAAAAAGTATTCTCACACCCATATTTTATAAAACTACTTTTCTTAAAGAAGAAAACGTTTTCTTTAAGAAAATTTTCTTTCTCTCGAAAACAAAACTTTCTTCTATAACAGAATTTACTCGAAGAAAAGGGGTGTTTTAGAAATAGGGTGTAAGAAATTTTAAATTTCTTACCTTTCGAGAATACACGAAGATCTTCCACAACACTGACATAATCGAAAAGATTCACAAAAAAGACCAGGATTCAAATTATATGAATTAAGAACTACACTTTTAATAAACCTTCACGACACGATCACACACACGGTCCCAGAAGAAGTGCTACGCTGTTCCTCTGGTTCCTCACAGTCCTCTTGCTCGAAACACATATCGCTTTCCCCACTCCGTAATTAGATCCTTTCTTCGTACTACGAACTACTTGGCTAAAGACAAAAGTCCTTTTAGCTGTGCGTTGCGCAGCCAGCAGTCGACGGCGTTATCAGTTAGCCGTTACCGGTCTATCGCCTCGGATTCCTCGGACTCTCCAAACAGTCAAATGTCCCGTCAGCGTTTAGTCTGCGGTGCTCTTAGTAAATCCGTTGTTGCTAACGTACAGTGGGTATAAAAAATATTCGCAGTCTTTTAAAATAAAATCTGAAAGTGAAAACCTATACATATTGTACTTGGAAAACTGACAGAGTTCCAAAAAGCTGAAAAATAAAAACTGACAGAGTCCAAAAAAGCTGAAAAGTAAAAACTCAGCAGCACAAAAAATGCGCTGAAAAGTAAACAATAATTTGTTGTTTTCATGGATACAGAAATTTGCAGTCGTAATATGCGATTTTGGAAACCCTCCTTGGGATGACATTATAAAGTAAACATTTTCTATTTTCACTCCCATTTTAACAAAAATTGCCGGCCGAGAATGTGTTAACACTAAATGTATTAACGCTCAATTAAATGATTAGTTTTAAAATTCGATTCAACTATGCACTTGTTTTTCTCGCCCTTGTTAAAACTAAAAAAAAATATATTTTTAAAAAAATGTGGCCGACTTCGAAAAACTGACAAAGGGCCAAAAAGCTGAAAACTAAAAACTGGCAGAGTTCTAAAAAGCTGAAAACTAAAAACTAACAGAGTCCCAAAAAACTGAAAAGTAAAAACTAAGCAACACCAAATATGCGCTGAAAAGTAAAAAATAACTTGTTGTTTTTATGGATACAGAAATTTGCAGTCATAATATGCGATTTTGGCAACCTTCTTTGGCAACGCCATTAAGCCTAAATATGCTGCAACTTTTCGGAGGCGGCGCAAATATAAGTAAAATATTGCTGGCAATTATGTGTCTTACCCGCGCTTATCCATATTCTCTTTCTTATCTCTCGATCGAGTTCTCTATCCCTACATATCCATCTGCCCAAGCACAGACTGGCTTTAATGATTTCGGACTTTAATTCTGACTTTAATAATAGACGAAGACAAAATGATACACACGAGAGTAACGATAGTTCTATTGCCTGCAGTCTGTTCACGTATATGCGTATTTGTTAGATTAGCCTACATCTATGAGATGTCGGAATTGTACGGAATTGTCGTATACCAGGCTAGTGACTGTTGACAATATTAGCATATTAGATAGGGTCTACTTCGGCCGTTCAACTTGTACAGATTATGTATATAGGCCACTTAGTAGTACAGACTGTGTATATGTAGAGACCACGAGTATTTCGAGATTGCAGTCTCAGGGCTTCGTCATTTTTGTAATATTTCACTGATATTTGTGCCGCCTCCGAAAAGTTGCAGCATATTTAGGCTTAATGGGGTTGCCAAAGAAGGTTGCCAAAATCGCATATTATGACTGCAAATTTCTGTGTCCATAAAAACAACAAGTTATTTTTTACTTTTTAGCGCATTTTTGGTGCAGCTTAGTTTTTACTTTTCAGTTTTTTGGGACTCTGTTAGTTTTTAGTTTTCAGCATTTTGGACCTCTGTCAGTTTTTCGAAGTCGGTCACATTTTTTTAAAAATATTTTTTTTTATTTCATGCTTTTTAGTATTGGAAATGAATAGAACCATGGTTCGAGGTTGATTTCATCTTGAATATCATTGATGTAGTGGTTCGCCAGTTATAGACCAACAAATGTAGCCGATTTTGTTGTAGAAAGGGCATTGCGAAATTTATGCAAGAGCGAGTTCCTCGAGAACTTCCTCCATAAGCTAATAAAAGTTTCATCCCGATCAATCAACCCGTCCCAAAACTATTGCCAGACAGTCTAGAGTTCGGTTTTATGCAATAACAGTTGTTAATGTTACAGAATTTGGAAATATTTCGAACGAAACCATTCTGGCAACATCCACTGTGAGATAGAAAAGGTTTCATTCCGATTAGTCCATCTGTCGCAGAGATATCGACAGACAAACGAAATCTTAATAGTAGAAATTTCGGTTTTTATCCAATAATGGGACCAAACTGTGAGCATCCTCTATCAGATAGGCAAGGTTTCATCCCGATCGGTCAACCCATCTCAGAGTTCTAGCCGGACAAACATTCAAAAAAAAAAAAAAAATATAGCGGTCGAATTGAGTACCTCCTTCTTTTCGAAGTCGGCAAAAATGAAGATATAATTGTTTCCACTATCATCTAATGTTACTTTTTGCATTAGTTTTCATATTAAACAGACAATTATCGAAAAAGGGGACCTTTATTTCACAATTTGACCAGTTACTCTAGCAAAAGCTACAATGCTTAAAAAAAGTATCCACATACCTAGTATTTTTGGAATACATTTTCGTGAAAAACACAACTGTCCCCTTTAAGGAAGTTTATTTTTTCTTAAATAAGATACTTTCTTGATTAAGAAAATTTATTTCTACTTAGAGAAAACAATCTTCTTTTTTAAGGACATATTTCCTTTTTCCAAAAACACTCGTTGTGTGAATACTTTTTTGTATCCATTGTATATATAAATTGCCTGTACGCTTTTTTCCTGTTAAATTTAACAGCAGTGCTTCAAAAATCCAGTATCCGCAGATCTTTTATATTAATAGTACTAATCATTCACTAAATTTTGTTTTGAATCACGCGTGCACGTCTGATGTAAATAATTGTCTAGATACAATTAATAGCAACAAATGTATTATTGAAGGTATTGAATATTATATATTAATGAACCACAACAGTTAATGTATTACATTATACATAAATGGAGTAACACCTTTACAACTTGTGATAATACATTATTAACATAATAGACCATAAAAACTATTCATAATAAGCTTCTATTGTATTCTGAGGGGTGTTTCATTCATACATCCAACTTTTTTCACCGATCAAATAAAAGTAAATTTCAGCAAACATTTGTCCGCGTGGAAGTTCTTTCCTTCTTTTTTTATTATGTCATATACTACTTCTTAATTTTATTGATACATAACTTTTCAAACTAACTCGTAATTTTATATTCTCAGCAGAAGGCAACCTTGTAACTAGCAAAAGGAAACTTCATAAGCTTTGTGAACCTCACTGAATTGTACGTATCTTCTTACGCATTCAGTCCTGCACTCGCTGGAGGCAGCGACGTATGACATCGGAATGCCCGTAAGATAAACCATAGGAATCAAACATCACTACCAAGAAGGCTGTGCTCCACAATAACTCTTTATGCCGAACAGTATAATATTGTAATACAAATTTTTCAGTGGAATTATTTTAATAAAATGTACTAAAAAGAAATAACAATTCATTTAGGTAACATAACATTCTCTTGATCATACAGTGGGTAAAAGAATATTCACTTTGCCAGATTTACTGGAAAACATTTTTTAAAGGGGAAAATACTCTCCTTTGAAAACATTTTAAACAAACTAACAATATTTCAAAAATGTTACTTTTCAGGAAACTCGATGTACGCAAATACCGTTTCAATCCACTGTATGTGACTAATAAAATTGTAGAATACTCATAAATGAAATGCAACTGATTGATCGTTCCAAAAAACATTAGAATGTAAAAAAAGGTTAAGTGGTAGTTTAGTCCTATGAAAACAATTGCTTCTCTTACATTGAATTTTTAAAAAAACATAGGTATTATATGTATATAAAAAAGCCATTTTTTTATCCACGGACACTTATTAGATTTAACTTATAGTTTTAAGATTAAAGAAACTTGGCATGTGTGTGCTTCATTTTTACGTTTGGCAATATGGCCAAAAACAATGCTCTGTCCTTATCAATTACGTGGTACTAAACACTACTCATGAAAGCTTGAGTACTATGAAGGAAGAAGACATTCCAAATCAAGGTCATTTCATAGTAAAGTCAGTATTAAATTCAAAGCAGTTTCTCAGTTTTGTACCATGCAAGGAAGCGCGCACACGCCCAGTTTAATATTAGAACTGCAAGTTAAATTGAAATATCATTGAACAAAAACTTGACTTTGTTGTATGATATCTATATATCTTTTTTTGGAAAATCGAATATCAGAAAAATAATCTTTTACGTGATACAAAAAAAATACTAGCTGGGCGTTTTTTTTTACATTTTAAGGTTCTTTGGAAGTTTTGTTTCTCTTTGCTCAAACTACATGGCTACGCTCTATGCTAGTAAAATAAAATCGAGAATACTATTGAATCGAGATGTTCTCCCTTTTCGACCCGTAAAAACGTTTGGCCTGAATTGTTGTTCTTATGAACCTTTTCCCACGAATTTATGTTCATTACAAGAAATTGAACATTTCACCGATTCTGATAAATCAAGTGAAGCGCTTTTTATGTAGCAGAGTTGCTGAGATCCGAAATCAGAATTTTTATTGTTTCTACCCGTAAAGAAAAAGACTCTAGAAAACTATAGGTGAAAACTTTCTTATAAACTCTAAGTGATTTCTAGGGTAAATTGAAACAACTGTAGCAGCTCGTCCTGTAGTTTATTAACTCTATAACACGAAGAGTTTGTCGAAGAGTTACTATAGACTTTAGAGTTTAGATTTCTAGAGTAACTCTAAACAAATTCCTTATGTAAATCAACAGTTAACTCTAGAAATCCTTACTCACGACAGCAGTCTACAGTAAGCCCTGTTAACCAAAATTCTTCACACTGCTGAAGATGAATTTCTGCCAAGGTTAATATGTAATATGTGTTTTGCTTATCCTTTTTAGACTATGAAGAAATAATACATTTCTTTATATGCTGCTAGGTTTGTTTGAATATAAAGCTATTAGAATACCTATTATATGCAGGGAGAGGTTACTCGCTTATCTTCCTAAAAGATTTTCTCTCGCCGTATATTGTATATGCATATATATATGCATAGAGGATACGCGCAGTTTTTTGTTTATAATTGATAACCCACTCCTCTCCAATTCGTTTCTTATGACCTGTTAGCCACACGAAAACTTTGATAGAGTATAGTTCACGTTTGTAAATAAGCGACTTACAATTCAGTTTATAACCGATAATCGTTGTAATCTTATAGTATAAGTAAGTAATAGTACAGTAAAAAATATAAAGATAAGTGATGTACAGGGTGATTCACTTGCCTTTGAATCGCCAATAATGGATATACGCCGTTGAAAATGGTATGATTATACGGTGTTCAGTAATTTTAATATAAAGTTATGAAGACGGTCCGAAATTCCTCATTGACGTTTATTTATAATATCAAATTGTACCAATAATAGAAATAATTGGAACTCGAGTGTGAAGGGGGTGATTAAAAGGCAAGTGACTCACCCTGCACACGTATAATGAAACAGAAAATAGGACATATATATTTGTTTAACAATATTATATTTGGTTTGAAGTACCATGGAAAAAACTTTTAAGGGTATTAATAAAGACATATTATCCTTGGGTATAGTTATTTAAAGATGGTTCAGACAAGCACAAGAAATGTAACGAATATTGTATTAAAACATGAATATACACAACGCATTAACACATACGAACCCATGGAATTAATAATAATTATATTTTCCCCAAAACTGACAAATCAAATGAGCACATATCTGATACAACATAGTCAGTCATTTTAACTGCTTTGGGGGAACAAGTTTACATTAATTATCGGTAAAAATTTTAATATAAGTTCATCAAAAACGATACATAGAACAAAGCACGTGATAAATATGAGAACGAGAGAAGCAAATTGGATCGTGGGATTCAAGAGTGCAAGAGCACGAGAGAATGTGTGTGAGTGATACAGAGTGCAAGCTCAGCGAGGCACGTGAGATCGAGGGACAGTGACAGAGAGGGAGAATGGTGCGAGTCCATACAGATCGAGGTGTTCCAAGAACTGTTAACGTTCCCTACAAGGATCCCATGATACGCTGGTAGAGTATAAAATATTATTGGGAAATGAAAGATTGATTGTTTCACTCACAGTAATATTAAATCTGCGACATTATTGCTTCAAGGACAAAAGAAATTTTGTGGTTTCTCAACTTCATCCGCAAATGCATTTAAAATTAATGATTTATCTGTACCAATAAAAGAATACTTTTTGGTAAGAATGTTTTACACTTTCGGAGCCAAAACAAGTTTCTATGTTGCGCATCTTGGTTTAATATAATATCTGTATGAATTGAAAATCACGTATAATTGAAAATTTGAAAACAATTTTTCCCATGGAAATAATTTTGATCGCGTTTTCGGGTGTAACAGCTCATTGTGGGTCGTGGAGAATCGGTTTTAGAGCGAAAGAGAACATATTAACAGATGTAAAAAATTACATAGTTCAGAGCATAGAGCATAGAAGTGCCATTACTTTCAAGGTAATCACAGGAATTTACCGATTGATGAAATTTCAACAGTTGTTTTGTAAATTCTTTGTCGATTATTACCCGGATTGAGCCCATCATTCAACTACGATGTAATTGCTGTTTGTCTTGAAATCAAAATAATATTCAAGAATATTTTAAACTCTCTATCTTTTTGGCGTTTTCAAAATAGTTTTATAATCAACTACAAGAGAAATATTGAACAGCAAAAATACTCCAACGAATATTGAAATTTTACTTACGCGAAATATAATTTGAGGCATCACGTGATGACATTCGTCTGTTCATGCCATTATAAATCAATGGTCTTCAGACGTAAATGTCAGAATCAGAATCAATATTTTATAATGATACAAAATTTCGAGAAAAAGTGTTCCCTTCTCCTTGACTGTATTTTGTTATTTTCAATATTATCATTCATAATTTTCATATCCTATGAAAATATAATTCTTTGTATCGATCTATTTTGACTAAACTTTTGCTATGATCAAAGTGGAAATAGTGTACTTGGCAAGTCTGAATGTTATTAATTTTGCTGTTCTAATTATGCGAAATCTTTCAAATGCTTGTTCCTTGTACATTTTTAATGTGGAACTCGACATTTAGTATACAAAACTACGAGATCGAACAACGAAATTAATACGATTTCAAGTACAGTAGTTCAAAAAGTATTGGCACAACGTGTATTTCGAGAATAAATTTTCTTAGAAAGGAAAACTATCTCCTCTAAGGAAACTTATTTTGTCGTCAGGACACTTGTTTGTTCAACAAAATGTATTCCTATTTAGAGAGTAGAGTTTTCTTCTTTAAGAAAATCTTTTCCAAAATGAGTGGGTGTGCGAATGCTTTTTTTTATCCATTATATGTTACGAACCGTAGATTTTGCAAAATTGCAATATGTTGTTTCAGACATAATAATTGCACTGTCTAAGAAGTATTCAAACATCACAATAATATTAATAGATATTTTTAGACTTATCCATTCGGTCAACTAAAAATCAACCACTTACATCGGTCAATCTAAAGATGTAATACAGAAAACGAGAAGGAAGTCATTAAAAAAGACACTCAGTATTTTTAGAATACATTTACTTAAAAAAGAAGACTGCCACTTCTAAGGAAATTTATTTTTTCTCAAGTAGAACACTTTTTTCTTCAAGAAAATGAATTTCTTTTTAGAAAGAAGTTTTCTTTTGAAAACAAATTTTTTCATACCGAACGGATCACTTTTTTCATTGATTATATGGCGGATCTTGATGAAAATTACAGATTAAATTCATAAAATTGAGTTAGAGTGAACCCAAGTCCTGATTCCTTAAAATTGTTATTACTCTCCAAATTGAAAGTGTCGTCTCTTTCGGTGTTTACTAGCATAAACAATTTTTTAATTCAGTTTCTAGAGCGCATGTCAATTTCACTCTTTGTTCATTGGCTTGTGGGAGAATCAGGCTTCTTGAATACATTTTTATGTTTTTCATAAAGTTAATTTGTGTGGATTGTAAAATGTTAATTAATATTTCATTTGCACTGGAACCATCGTTTCTTTCCATGGACTTACATGAAAGGAAAACTAAAATAATCTGAAGACCTTCCACTATAACACTAGTAGCAAAGATATTTATGGTTAACTATGGCGCAACACTGCGCACTACATGGTATACTGGGTGATTCAATTCCGCTTGTCACCGATCCAATACCGGCTGAGGCGGTGTGCGTAACCGAGTCACCCGGTATACGGCGAGTCTTCGGAATCAGACGCAATGGGCGGTGTCACGCTGTGATTAACCATTGATCCCTGTCGCCCGCGGCATCCCTGTTCATACGCCTGTCAGGGGATGTTGATCTTTTTTATTACAAGATTTATAGGAAAACGTCAAGCAGTAGTTTAGTATTATGTAAAAGATAGCTTATCTTGAATTAGATTTTCTAAGAAAGATACCTCATCGATTTAATTCGGAGTTTTCACATTAAAAAAAGTTTGGAGTGTGCGCGCTATTTGTATAATTTGAGACAATTTTAAGTATTTCTCACATGTTGCTGGCATATTGGTATCTCTTTTGTAGCCACCCAAATTAGTGACTTTGAACTTAATTGAATTTAACATTATATTTCAATCCGAATCTCTGAATTCTGAATGTTGTCACATAACTTACAAGGGACATTCACAAACCCGAATATTCAGAAAATTAAGGAATTTCGTGGAAATATAAAGAAGCTCATCCTAAATACAGGCAATATTTTTATTGCTACTCAAAAACAGTTTAAAGGTTTTTTTAAAGACCGTCTTTTAAAGAGAGGTTGGTTTTTTCTTTCGTAACGTTTATCTCCGAAATGGCAGAAACTGTTGAAAAACAGTTAACTGATAAGTAAGACGGTTTTGATAAGGCTGCATAAAAGCTATTTGTTTCAAGAAATATATATATTGATAATATATCACCTTCCCGTAGGTTAAAATGCTAAATTAAAGATTTTGTTCATATTTTTTGGAGCCATTATGCTGCTTTTATGTAGTCTTAGAGTACGTTTGAAACAATCTCAGTTATGATCTAAATTATGCAACAGCTCTTGCCGTGTCGGAGGTAAAGAAATAATCAGCCTCTTCTTAAGTGACGATCTATTTCACCCTTTTAAACTATTTTTTTGACGGCGATAGAAAATAATTCTATGTTTAAAATGACCTTTATATTTCCCTAAAATTTCATAATTGTTTTAATCTTCGGGTTCGTCAGTGTCCCTTGTAAGTGACACGCGTCCACGCATGAAATAAACACGAATGTAAGCTCAGCGTTGCGAGTCTTAGGGACGTAAAAAGGACATTTGAGGACTGTCTGATTCGGAAGAATCTTCTAAACTCATGAACCAATTTCTTTGTTGATAGGCTCATTGGTGTCACAAAAAAAATAAGGTTATGTTTAGTTTCATAAAGTGAAAGTTTTATATCAATCAAAAACTGTTTTATTGCTATGCGCTACTACTACTTGGTGTGGAACTCTACCGAGTCTCTGGATGTTCTTCATGACTATAAATCATTATATATCATCAGAAATTTCCGTCTCCCAAGCGTAATGCCTGCCACTACTATTGACACTTGGGTGCGTCGCCAATTCAACACTGCGAATCTGTCAAGTCATTATCGGTTATGTGAGCTAATAGGGTCAGCCTAATGTAAATAAAGATAAAGCGTGAGAAGGGAAACAAGGCTAAAGAACAACCGAGAAATAACTGGAGGGAATCGAATTCTGGTCGGTTCCTCCTGCTTTCTGCCAGTTGGTTGGTTTACATTCTCTGAGCGGTCCGACATAGGGTACTCGTGAAACATCGTTAAAGGGATAAAACACTTCTTAGTCCCCTTGTGGCTCATCGTGTCTGACTCTGTTGTAAGGTCTCATCACGTGCACGCCACGAATAGTAAAGTTAAACTATTCTGATAGATATAGTGATATATGAATGAAAACTTGACTTTGTTGTATGATCTCTATATATTTTTTGAAATACTATTTTTTACCCCACGTTATGACTAATTTATTTTATCTAAGTTAAATATGTCTGAATTATGACTCGACTTTCGTTTCCCAGTGATATCCATTTATATTTGTGATAAATTCAAAGGATGGTTAAATAAGTATTTTTTTGCTTTACATTGTTTATTGTGATATTCGTGTAGGATTTTTGTTTAATAATAAACATGTTCACAAACTACTCGGTGTTTTTTTATATTTAAACCGACTTCGAAAAGAAGGTTAAAAGAATATATTAAAAAAATTTGAACGACCTCGAAAACCTTTTCTGTTTTCATCCTTACAGAAAATTGCAGTCATAATATGCGATTTTGACAACCTTCCCCCTTTAAGCCTAAAGATACTGCAACTTTTCGGAATCGGTGTAAATATAAGTAACATATTACTGGTAATCGTCTGACTTACTCGCGCTTATCTGTATTTTCTTTCTTATCCACGGGCGCCTTATGCCGTATCGCAATTACTCACGCTCATTCACCAACTCTCACTCTCGCTTTCCATAGGATGACTTTGATGATAGACGAAGACAAAATGATACACACGAGAGTAACGATCATTCTATTGCCTGTATACTGTTAAATGTATGTGTGTATTTACTAGATTAATCTACACTTACGAGATGTTGGAATTGTACGGAATTGTCGTATATCAGACCAGTTAATGTTAATAATATTAGTATTTTAAATAAGGTGTACTTGGACCGTTCAACTTGTACAGATATATGTACCTCCCAAAAACATTAAACTGTAAAAAAACGCTAAGTAGAATCAATCTATGGCATTCACGCACAGTTTGTTATTTATGTATATGTGATAAGTTCAGTTCATGATGTTTGTACGTTTATTAGTCGCACGTTCCTCATTAGTCTCCCAAAGAAAAAAGTTATAATGAAGTTATTTGGGTTTCCTAAAAGTCACACTAATTTCTACTCGAAAAGGAATCAGCTTCAACAACTATCAACCCGCCAAACTTATCAAAATCATTGAAAAATTATTAAAACTAGAAATGTATATCACTGAAAAACGAAAGCGAAGTTATGATTCAGACATAATTAACATACAATAAAACCAAGTTTTTATTCAAGGACACTTAAATTCAAGTTGAAGTTCCAAAATTTAAAAAAAACTTGCCGTGGGCACTTTCATTAGCATTGTTCAGTATCACGTAATTGACAAGGACACCACTGTTTTTAACAATATCACCATAGCTAAGTGCCTTGAATAAAGCGCACACGCCAAGTGTTTTTTAAATTTTAGAACTACAATTTAAATTACGCACCTCACAAATTTGACACTTTATTGGGGTAACGTTTTATCAAGGCACTTGCCTATGATAATATTGTCAATAATGATGTCCTTGTCAATTACATGATACTCGACAAAACTCATGAAAACTTGGGTACTCAGAAGGAAGGAAAATTTCTAAATCAAGGCCATTACATAGTAAAGCCAATATTAAATTGGAAGCGGTTTCCCAGTTTTTTACCACGCAGTAAAACGCGCACATGCCACACTTTTTTAATGTTAGAACTGCAAGTTAAATGTAAGTATTATTGAATCAAAACTTTATTGTATGTTAATTATGCCTGAGTCATGACTTGCCTTCCGTTTTACAATGATATCCATTTCTATTTTTGATAAATTGTAAATGAAGAAATTATTTTGGAAAGATTAGTGAGTTAGAGGTTAGGCAGTTTGTTTATTATCATTATTTATAACAACACATTCTTTTATTGTATTTTATTTTTATGTCAGACTATGCTTACATTCAGTAAACTTTGAAAAATATATAGTATTGTTTACAATTCATAAATTAATACTTTGAGTTGTAATTGTTCATAAATAAAGATGAAAGTTTTGCGACAATCGAAAACACTTATAATTCAATTTTACAATAAATACGATGAATTCTTCATATGATAAATTGTTTTTTGGTAAAAGTTGTCTATGGATAAAATCATACATACGATGAACTATGCTACAAAAAACTGTTCACGACAAAAAAGGCGAGTACCGATCTCAACACCTAAATAATTCTGCAGTGCTTCGTCGACACTCTAGTATAACATTTTTCTAAATGAAAGACACCACACATACGAAAAAAAAACAGTATGGCCGATGCATTCAATTTATTAGACAATTAGAAGCACCCAGTAATATCTGCTTAATTCGTTGTTTTCGAACACCGCGATAAATTATCGACAGCAAAAACGGCGGAATACCAGAATTAATTGATTATGGCCATCAACAAAAGATCAAAAAATTTATTTTCCAAACGAATATAACCAAAAGAGGATTATCGGATCATTGAAGTCCTGTTTTGAGTTGCAATATTATCACGGCATTTGTGATCATTGCGCCGAAAATCTGAAAAAGACGAATGAATGTGTTAGCAAGGAGCTCTTTTAAGGATGTATTGGACGTATTTCAAAATGGTATAAAGTTGATGAAAATTGATGACGTTGTTGTCTTTGCCTTTCCGAAGTGCCACAAAAAATGTGAAAAGGATTCACTAATCCGTTTAACACTAACACGTTTAACAAACGATTTAACACGCGTTCTTATGGAGAAACCACTTTTGTCGACTGAAATAGCAAAAAAGTGTTGAAAAAATGCTCATAGCTTCCTGTTCTTTTAATGCGGATACCTTACAAACAATCGAAAACCTGTACAAAATTTCATAAGGTTTCACAAAACCGTTTTGTAGAAATTAATTACAAAATCTGAAATAGTCGCATTATTAATATATAATATTCATAATTCTTGTGTATATAATGTCATTTTTAATTATTTTCACAGAGAAATATTGTTGTTGATTCGACAACACATTTACGTTACTAAGTTGAATTCAAGGCGTTTTCATCATCAAAAGTTTCGTTCCGTAATTCAAGAAAATCATCAATTTAGCTACATAAACGTTGGGAAAGTGTAAAATAGCTTTCTACGAGTAAATATATAATCTTAGCTATCATTTGTGCCATTTGTGCCTATGTTTCCTGCACGCAGCAAGTAGATATTTAAGAATTTCGAATTTCAGGCACTCTTGTCTACGATTGTACCTCCCATGCATCCTTAAGTTTAACGTGAGTCACGAACCTTGTAAATAAAGTGGTGTCCGAAATAACAGAAGCCGATGCAGGACAATTTTAATGGTCTGTGCTTTCCTTGTAGGACCATTAATGATATCTGTATTTCGTGTATGATCAATACATATTGTGGCATTCCTTAGACGATATAACTTTATATTTATAAACTTACGTCTTCGCGCATTTCTTCGTCGTCTATGGAGCGCAACAGTTGGACAGCCACATCACATACGGTTCTTGCCTATACCAGTTAGTTTTATTCAATACAAGGAATTCAATTGAATACAAAGTATGTTGTAGAAGTAAGGTGTAAAAAGTATTTGTACAATGATTAATTTTAACTGCTATGTTTATTAACCAATGCCGATAAAACAAGAAAGGTGTAGGTGTTCTTTAATGCTTCAACAAATATCATAAACAATTGCATTGTTGTTGTTTTAGCCACATTGTGTAACAAACATAGATATGATATCTCTTACTAACCAGCATACAGCGAAACTGTGTCGTTTAGGTAACGTCAAAAAGTTTACGAATACTGGGAAAAGTAAAAAGAAACATTTTTTGACAATTTTTTGTTTGTTTTTTTGTTTGCTCTAACTCTACTACTTTTGCTGAATTTTAAAAATCATCTGGTGTTTGTAATTTCTCTAATTTCCATCACAAACATTTAAAAATCAGTGGAAATTCTCCACTAGCTATTTTCAATACTATGTAATTCAAATTTGTCATGTGATCCTATTACTCGTTTGTCAATTACTATGTTAGGTAAAATAGAAACTTTTGTCATACAGGCTTCTATATTCGCTCACCTTGCCACCGACACTCTCGCAAATATGATTGGTAACAACGATGTCCGTCAAATATGGAATTATATACAAGCAAACCTGTAATCCTGTTGTAAACTTATCATCTTTGAAAGGCAAGAGTATCATACGAAATATGAAGATGATGTTGCCCAATACAAACACACAATCGAGGCCAATCTGAAGACATATTTGAGTCTCGAACACTGTGTTTATATCACGTAAAATTTCGCAGAGCTGAAAGTGCAAATGCCTAAAAAAAAATAATGCATTTTTATTTACTTGTTCTCAAAAAATAGCGCACTGATTTACATACATGACTGTCCAAATAATGCGCTTTGCTCTTTTGTGTGAGATAAAAGTTCCTCGAACCAATATCATCTCCCTGGTTCGAATCCAACGTGCACAATTCTTATCGTCGATCATAAGTTTTCTTAAAGCGCCACTGATGCAATCGAATCTTATGCCCGCGTATCTAATAATCGAAATCCATCAACATTTTACTTAAAGAAATACAAAATTTGACGGACCATGTCTCACAATTATTCACCCCTTAAAACGTACCTCAGAACTGACGAGAACTGCATCGACACCAGCATGCAAAGGTACACTGGCAGGTACATAAAAAATGCCAGAAACGCATAGCGTTTGTCGGCATATCTATGTGCATAACTTAAAGCGTTTAACCCATTCAGTAAAATACACATGAATGCCCACATAAAGAAACTGATTAGCCCTAACCTTCGCACCTTGGACCAATCCGTCTGAATTTCCAAGGCCGTTAGTGTCTCATCCACTTTATTGAACAGTTCCATGCACTTATGGTATCTCTAACGTTATACTAATATTACAGAAAGCGCTGTAGAGTGATAATTACGCATTACACATACCTTTCCATGCCAGTGGGTAAGGCAAATCGACGCTACGACGATGATAGTACAGCACAACATCATGAAATCAACGACTGATTTCGAAAAAAGGGATCTTCCAGTGATAGGCCACATTACCCTGGACATATACATGCCGATTTGCATGATAACTGCCACAATGGCGTAAATGAGACTAAGGAATCTTCGAGGCTTCCCCAAAGGATATTCGATTAATGCCAAACCGAAAAAGGCTGCGGTTGTGGAGATAGGCCAAATCGCCTGGTGGAAATGTCCTTTCATTTCGTGTGTTCAATGCAGTTCCACTGACTATTCTAATTGGACACGATTCATCGTGTTTCTGATGAAAAGTCGGCTCGGGAGCCTCGACTAATTGGCAGAATGCATCAATACTCATTTGAGTAATACTCACGGGGCACTATTAGGGCTTGTACCAGTTTAACAAAAGTCAATCGATAGGAATGATAGGGTTGGTTATATCGACCCGCTTGCACCTTGTGCTTCTTTATTAATGTTGGGTTTAATTTGTTAGAATAGAGGTTTGAGTGATCAATTTTATTAAAGTTAATAGTCAGAATATATTTGAACTGTTTATTTTGAAAGTGGTGTAAGTCCATTTTCTTTAACTCGTTATAAATAAAAAGTTTACACTGTATTAAGCATAAATTACTTGATATATAATGTTTTTAAAAAAATGGACTTACTTACTTTCAAAATAAACGGTTCCTATCATTATGGTTTGTGAGTTCCTTTCAATTGCAGAATTATCATCAACATTCTGGCCACTTAGGTGCCCCCAGAAGATTCCTCTGTCTGATTTACGCCACTGTGGCATTCAGCATGCAACTCGACATATATATTGTCAATATAATGAAAGGTATGTGTACTGCTCGATTGGCCGTCTACTGCTCTTTTTATAATATTTGCATTACGCTAGAAATACCACAGGTGTCCTGTTTTAACATTTTTTTAACATGTTTTATAAATCCAACTTACGACACGCTCAGTTTTTATTATTATTGTGAATCGCCAATTTATTGTTAATTGCTGATGCGAGTTAAATCGAGGTATCTTTGAATGAAAACTTAGTTTTTTTTAAATGTTATTAATTATATTTGATTTCTAACTTGGCTTTCGTTTACCAATGATATCTTTTGGGGGGATTTTAACTATGATAGTTTTGGGGGGGATTTCAGTTCTTTTTATTAGTTAATCGGTAAAATAAAAATATTATTTGTTATTACTCATTTGACAAGTTTAATACTTCGACAATGTGACGAATAACAGGAGTATACAGCTTGTCTGTATAATGTAACATATGAACCGTTAGACTGAATTGTATGCAATTCAAGGGCATACTATCTATTAGCAATTTATATTTGTTCAACAAATTTGGATTCCTTCGCTTAAGTTATACATCCTCTCCTCATTCGACACATGTGAAGAGTGTGGAACTTGTCAAATGTGGAGCTAAGAACTATTTACGCGACAAGCTTGAAATTTGATGAGCAGACACTGATGTTTCACGACCAGTATGCCCCTAAATTAATATTACGACACGTTTGTAGTGTTACGAGCCAGGCTTCGCGAGTCCTAAATATGCTCTGAGATCGTGCAAAGGGCTATTTCACCTTTGCCAGACTCGAGTCTTCTAGTTCCCAATCGGCCCTATATCAATCCTGGGATCGTGCTAAGGGCTATTTCACCTTAACCAGACTCAGGTCCCTATTCTCCTGTTTACCCCTTTATACTAGTTACTTCCAAATAACTCAGAACAGACCTTGGGATCGTGCTAAGGGCTATTTCACCTTAACCAGACTCAAGACTGGACCTTGTTAATTAAAAGAATGGCTAGTTACTTTCAGTAGCTCAGAACAGGTCTTGGGATCGTGCTAAGGGCTATTTCACCTTAACCAGACTCAATCCTGCTCATTGATCATGAAAGAATGCCCTAGGCTAAAGTTAAACCTTACTATTGCTCGCCGGATACACCTTGAGCGGTAAAAGTGTATCCTCGTGGGGTCTTTTATTATTCCTTTCCTTATATGTGCTTATTTAAATCAAGGATGACTGAACAGGAATTTCTAATAAAGAAGCAATGATTTTGTTAATAAAAACTAAAACAATGATCAATATATTCTGAATGAAAATACAATACAAAAATAATAATGAGAGTTTCAGCGGAAGTGAAATGTTGTTACTATATACTTAAACTGAGTTCGTATTACGTTACGATATTGAACGGGGGAGAAACTGACGAAAGAACTGTGACTTGCCTAACGATCGCGATATGACACGATGTACGTACGGTAATATTGACTGGTTTCGAAGGAGACTAATGCTCGATCTACTACGATGTTCTTCGCTGGTCCGAGTGACAGAGCTTCGCTGTCGATGAGAGTTCGGAACTGATTCGCCCGCTTTCCACTAGAATTTAGGGCTTAAATACCCGAAAACCCAGTGAAAAGGGGGTATGGTGGGAGTATAGGGCGCCAAGAGTCTGACCATGCTTGAGTTCTAAGGAACTACACAGATGCACCAAGGGCACGCTGCGTTGCTCCCCTACTAGAAAGCTATAAACACTAGAGATAAGACGGAACGAAAGGAGTCGAAGTCACAGTTTTAAGGCTCGAAAAATACGCAGGAATATTCTATGTAGGAAGCTAGCGAGTTATAATTATTGAATCTACGTATGAAATAATGTTAAGAAAAGTAGTCCGAGAGGATGAATATGTAACAGTAGTGTCAAATGACAAGGGCGTACCCAAAAACCACTTCAGTGACAGGTTTCAAACTTGCTGAACAGATACATAATTGAAAACTACAAAAGTGAAAGATTCAAAGTTTTCTGAGCAAATACTGATTACTTGAAAGATTCGTAGTTCAGAAACCATTTACACGAAAGACTTAAAATAGCACTTGCTTATCAAATTGTAGCTTTTTCATTTAAGTGGGACCTGACTATGCACTTGGCAACTTTGGTAGTCTATAATTGTAGTAAACAAGAGGATATGACTTATCAGTGTTAGAATTGGAGTAGGGATGCGGTGAATTATTTTCATACAGCTGTACTAATAAGAGAATAGAACTGTTAAATTTGTAATAAAATAGTCTACATAACCAAGCATTCGAACGTCAAGGAAATAAAACATTTACCCATCTTGTGTTAGTAGTCTCTTTCTATATGTCTTTGGCAATTCATCGGGAATAAAATTCGTGAATCAAATAGTGTATCAAATTTCATCGGGAACCGCCCTCATTTTAACCTTCAAATGGACAAAAATTACGAATGTGGCCCTCCCATGTCAAGTGCGTTGGTTTTTCAGACTTTTTTTTATATACTCTTATAGTCCATAGTATCAGGTATAATTTTAGAATCGATAACTCTTTTCTATCTCTATGTGTTTAATAGTTATTGCATGTTTTCCCCACAGAGAGGCATTTATGGTAAAATTTATAATTTTTTTCAACCCTTTAGTGGCGATGTTGGTCGATATAAAAAAATACGTGTCGTCTATTTTTGGACGTATAACATGTGTACAAAGTTTCATGAAGATCCGTTTGTACCAGTTCGGGGTGTTTCCTTGTTAGACCAACTGAGCCTTCGTTATCTCGCTGATCTCTTGACTTGTAGTTGGGGATAACCTATGCAGCTGTGTGTACTCACGTGCACCCTCAAACTTCCTATACTCACATATAGTTAATTCATATACTATGACGAAGGTCACGTGACTTTTCTTGGCCTTTTATGGTATATAAACCCTCGAAATCTTAGAGAAGTTGGAATTCGCTTCTGAAGTTTCAACCACGACGAAGCTCTGCTAGTTTGATGCCCGACTTATCGAATACGTACAAAAATCTCAAATTAACTAATTTTTTATTTGACCTTTTTTAGAAGAAGATTAGTTAGTTTAAGATTATTGTTTACGGAAAGGAGTTTTTTAAAAGAGTTAATTAGATTTTTATTGTATAGAAAATTTGTAAGAATTTAATTGATATAATAATGATTAATTTTTTATATTAATAAAATTGTTAATCTTAATTTATGAATTAATTTTAAGAACTTACGGGAACGTGTAGTAGATCAAGCATTAGTCTCCTTCGAAACATTCTTAAACCGTATTCTGTACAGTGTGACTTTTAGGCAAGTTATTGATCACCGTAGTATTCCTCGTTGCACGCGTGTTACATAATCATCTTTATCGGACTACGTTTCTCCTTTCCTCCATGCGTAGACTCAATAATTTTAACTCACTAGTCTCTCACATAGAATTATCCTGCGTATTTTGCGAGCCTTAAGACTGTGACTTTCTATTTTCGGTCCACGTTATCTCTTTAGTATTCAATCGAATTCTTAATAGGAGTGCACTATGCAGCTCTGCACACTTACCCCCCGTAAATTCTTACACACCAAGCATAGTCTGACTCCGGGCGCCCATACTCCTACCATAACCTCTTTTCACTATGTTTTTTGGGTATATAAGACCTAAATCAAAGACTAGTCTCTTTCGAACCAATTACAAAAACCCTACGTACATCGTGAAATTACAGCGATTCTTATGCAAGTCACAGTTCTTTCGTTTGTTTTATCTGCGTTCAATTCGTAACGTTATTAAGTCGGAACGAAAGACCAAAATATCAAGAATGCGACTGTATATTAACGATAGACCACACTGTATCTGTTTACGCAAAGTATAACAATACGAGAAGAAGTATCTGTATGACAAATGATCTTCAAACGAATTCCAACGTAGGGCCGAGCTACACAATGAAATATAAAAGTGTATAATACATATGTAAACATTTGATGATACGGTATGATACTGCGTTGCTAAAGACCTAAGATGTTAAAGCAACGTTAAATAAATGATAATATAAAAAAAATCGTAACATTAAACGAACTCAGAATAAGATTATTATAATAACATTTCATATGGGCTAAAACTCTCATTGTATTTTGTTATATGATTATCCAGAATATACTGAACTTTATTTTAGTTTTCAATAAGGAAACCAAGTGTTAATTATTTCTCGACTCCTGTTTAGTACAATCGTATTTAAACTATTTACTATAAAAAAAAAGAGTAATAAAAGATCTCATGTGTATTTATAGCTCAAGCTGTATCCAGCAAGTCAAAATAAGGCTTAACTTCAAGTTCAGGATATTCTTATTGAAAGTCACTAACAAACGGGGTTAATAGGAGAATAGGCACCTCAGTAGGACTGACAAGGGGTGCTTGTCAGGACTGGAACACCAAATAGGCTGAAAAAAATCGGGGATGTACGGTTCGACCCGCTAAACAAAACCCTATAACACTTTTTCAGAATTTCTAGTTAAAATATTGTTATATTCAGTGCACCATTGGACTCGCGGAGCATATGATCCTCGCGGAGCACCCCATATATGATTTTTTAATTTTTCACTAGAAAGAGAAGATGGAGATCACTGAATATTCGAAATCATAGATTTTGCACCGATGATTAACCATGAAATTCAATTTAATCTAAAACATAGCGAGTAATTATATTTTCGGATAATTTCAAAATTACCGCTCGAATAGGGAACCGAGGAGAATAAAATAAAAAGCTAAAAAAATAGGGCATTTTTGGTTTACTATTTGTAGCTGATTTGTCGGGCTCCAACATGAAAATTTGTTAAAAACCCAAATAACGCCCACCCTAATATACATGAATGAAATCTCATCGGAACACAGGAGAAATACAAAATCTATATGTATAAAGATCTCGCAAACTAAAGCTGAGCAACGGTTATTTATATAGGGAAACGTTGCTTAGATTGCTGTCACCTACAACATATATACATATAGTTCGGCGCAAGACTACCGAGAATACTTATCCCCAAGAAAAAGTTATAACTCAAACAATGTATTTCTGAATTTTGTATCTCATCGCAGATTTTGTTGAATCTAATAAGCCAAGAATCAAGCGAATCGGTTCAGTCGTTCAGTAGATATGAATTTTACCTACCACCACACCGAAATGCTCCGTGCTGCAGAGAGAATACGGCTGTGTCGTGTTTACATTACCGACATATTAGTTAAGCCAGTTATGCCGCGGTTGGTTATGTGTCATAACAGCTATGTGGCGGGTGTAACAGATAGAATGGAACCAGCTTTTTACCATCGAATTATCGGTAATATCGACATTGCGTAATTGTTTTGTTAGCCGTGTAGTGTCACTTGTGTCGCGTGTCGCTGAGCACTACACGGAGTGAAGCACGACACATATCACCGGCTTATGTGTATTGCTTCGGTTGATGACGATTACAGTACTTAACGGATGGCAAGTGTTTAACAGATGTTTACTAATTATTTTTTTCTTAGTTGCAAACGTGTTAACAATTTCTGATTTGCTTAATTTGTGGTAATTTATCCATTGTACAGAATGATGGATGAGACTTGGAATCAGCTTTTTACCATCGAATTATTGGTAATACCGACATTGCGTAATTGTTTTGTTAGCCGTGTAGTGTCACTTGTGTCGTGTGTCACTGAGCACTACACGAAGTGAATCACGACAGATATCGGCGGCCTATTGATTGATTGGGAAATGCAAAATCTCGAGAAACTGTTACTTATGCACTCCGATGAAACTGTTTTATTTTAAATTCTAAACTATATGCTAACCGTATTAAGTCTTGAGTCATATAAAATTTCTCTGAACTGAATCTTCGGAGAGCGGGCTATGATTATTAGGATGAAGGCTTGTCCAATAACAATAGTAATCGTCGTAGGAAAACGCTAAATTTGCAACCTCTCGTTCCAGTTCTATTTCAAATATCTCATATCTTTTTAATTCCTCACTATTCAAGCAGGTGAAGAAATTATATATTTTGATATTAGCATAATAAACTCATCTCACAATTAGTCTGCTAGTATCGAAAAACAATCGTTTAAACCGCATTTATAAACATTTCATTATGTGTCATGGGCGGATACTACATATAGTGTGGCCGCGCTATTCTTCGCAATCAGATGGACGTGGAAATGTGCAGCACGAGACGAGCTTATTACTAATATGAAAATATCATTTTTCGCCCGCACGAATAGCGAGGAATTAAAAAAATATCAGACATTCGGAATTGAATTGGACCCTCAAGATTGTAAACTCAGCATCTTACCACGACGACTACTATTGTTATTGGACAAGCGTTCATTCTGATAATCATAGCCCGCTCTCCGGAGATTCAGTTCAGAGAAATTTTATATGACACAAGACTTAATACGGTTGCCATATAGTTTAGAATTTAAAATAAAACAGTTTCATTGAAGTTAAGTGACATTTCTTCAAAATTTTGCATTTCTCAATTAATCAATAGGCCGCCGGTATCTGTCATGATTCACTCCGTGTAAGCTCACGCGACACACGACACAAGTGACATTACACGGCTAACAAAACAATTATGCAATGTCGGTATTACCCATAATTCGATGGTAAAAAGGTGATTCCAAGTTTGGTGCATCACCCTGTACATACTCAGCGGCACACGACACAAGTGACATTATATGGCCGCCGGGAAAATTACGCAAGGTCGATATTATCGATAATTCAATGGTAAAAAACTTCTTTTGAATCTTCTTCTGAATTAATTTTCGCTCGAGAAAATACAGGAGGGAATTCATATCTCTTGGACGCATGGACCAATTTCCTTGCTGTTTAGCTTATTGGATTCAGAAACATAAATTAGGCTGTATTCAATTCATAAGTTATGCCTGCGAGCTGTAACTTTTTCGGAAGTCGAAACAAAAGTTGTCTATCAGTCGAAAACCGTTGCACGTCAGGACAAGTCGCGCGTTTGTTATATATAATTAACAGGAGACTATATAACTAGTTATTTGGCGCGAGACTCTACCAAGTCTCCTGATTCCACGGAATGATACGCGAGCTTCACAGACGTTAATATCTCTGTCGATAAGAATTTGGGAACCAAAAATTTGCAGGGATGACAGTGAAGATAAAATTATCTATCATTTATACATATAGTTGCTTTGGAATGCTTCAGTCTAAAATTTCAATCTCTTTACTTTTATCATTGCAATTATACTTAATGCGGGGAAAGGTGATCAAAAATTCTCCATCTGAGAAATATACCCTGATTTTTATTCGATGGTCACGTCTCAATTGCTACTTGAGAACTACGTTACCGAGGTGCAGCTCGGATCGTCGTTGCACTTTTGTTTCGTCGATGACCGTTGCCTTTGCTCATCCAGCAACCGTACGTCGCGCAAAACGGCGGCAAAAGATGTAAATACATCAGACAATGTTGCATCCAATTAGTCCTTGCTCTCGAGATTTATAACACGTAGTGCCTTCGACGCTTTGTACATCTCAACGCTTTCGGAAATAACTCCATTATTACACAATTTTATTATTGACATCTGTTGTACTTCTGCTTCTAAAATGGGTAAGTCGTACAGTGTAATTGCACGCGTAGCACAAAATGTTTTGGCGGTCTTGTTCGCGATAACCATAACATAAATTGATATTTCCTATTGTAAGACTATACGTCGTCTTGAGTTGGTTGAGTGTTCGAAGTAAATGCGATACGTTTGGAGTTCAAATAACAAGTCGTACAAGTATATTGTATATAAATAAGTGATGCTCTCGGACATCGCTCGCCGTCGAGTTTCTTGTGTCAGCGTGGTCAGGTTTAGAGAGTTTATGATACGCTTGGATTTCCCAGCAGAAACTCCACGAGCCTTGCTCTACACGCGAATTTTCATGCCTATTTCTGATTTTCTAAGATTTCCTATTCTGTTTGTTAGTTTCCTTAAGTTAAGCGGGGATTCTCGTGAATCAGGCATAAAATCGAATAAGGTTTCTATATTTTTTTTATTACAAAATTATGAATAATACCAAAATTATTATTTTGTGGGTTCAAGGATTCATCCGTAAGCTGCTAGAAAACATTTATTTTGTACCCTTTTTATATTGTTGTATAAAATTATATGCAATTGTTTATATGCTCTTCAAGTAAATAACCATTAATGGCGTGCAGTGCAGCACTTATTTAAATTATCAGAATCTAAAAATTCGAAAAGATTCTTAAAGTGGGATAGTTTGTGCTGGGATTGTACCTATTTCAGACAAAAAACATGAAAAACTTGATGCGTTGCACGGTTTTCAATAAAAATAACCTTTTATCGGTGAAGAATTCGAATTTATATTGACAAAGAAAATATCTTAAGTATAAAATAAAATAAAGGTTAAAGGTACAGTCCCTAAAGGAATATATAACGAATAAAATAAGCTTTGTTTAACCTGGAATAGTCGATTGATTATTAAGTTATTCTGCACGCCAATTGAAGAAAAAACAGTTTGGCAAAAACTTTGATCGGTTACACGAGAATCCCCCCCTTAAAGATCCCTTTGGATGGTCAGCGTTAAAATTTGATACAAACTGTCACATGCAGAAGAATTTTGAACCACGAACATTGTATCTGCTTGATGTATGTTCGGGCTGCAGTTTACATTGATTACTTTTGGTATTTTTATTTTGTTATTTAGTAGGTGTAGTGTTGTGTAAAATAACTTAGTAGAAGCTCGATATATTTGGTTCGTAGTTTCTTTGTATTCTTATTACGCAAATTGTATTCTTGTCATAATTCTTGCAAAACGTCAGATTCCTATTCTCGTTTGCGTTTCGATTGACCATTATCACTGTTGGTCTCGGTAACTGTACTATTAGATTTTTACTGCACGTTAAGGATGCATTGCACGCATTTGAAAATAGTATAAAGTTGATGAAAATTAGCGATGTTCTCTTTGCCTTTCCGAAGTGCCACAAAACATTTGAAAGAGATTCACTAAACCCTTATGGAGTTTTTATCATTTGTCAGAGTGAAACAGGAAAAAAGTGTTGAAAAAATGCTCGAAGCTTTCCGATTTTTTAATACGGATAGCTTACGATCAATCGAAAACCTCTACAAAATGTCATATGTTTCACAAAATCGTTTTGTAGAAATTAATTAAAAAGTCTGAAATAGTCCCGTTATTAATATATAATATTCATAATTCTTGTGTATATAATATCATTTTTAATCATTGTCACGGAACAAAATTTGTATATTACTAAGTTGGATTCAATGTATTTTCACCATTAAAAGTTTTGTTCCGTAATTCAGGAAAATTGTAAATTTAGCTACATAAACGTTGGGAAAATGAAAAATAGTTTTCTAAGAATAAATATACAATCTTAGCTATCATTTGTGCAATTTGTGCCTATGTTCCCTGCACGTAGTGAGTAGATATTTAAGGATTTCGAATTTCGGGCACTCTTGTCTACGATTGTACCTCTCATACATCCTTAGCCAACGCCAATTTAAGTTTTTCGTCAAAAGAGAAAATATGGCGGTCGACAAATTTATTTACCTGTAGTGGGCGGAAGTCATTTTTAATATTCTATGTTTCAAATTATCGAAATCTGACTCGACAGGTTCTAATGTGGTTTCAGATCAACAAAACCCATTATCGACTTACAATTCCGTCTCTATTGTGAGTGCTTTTTCATACGTTTTGTATAAATTAGTTGCCCATTTAAAAATATTACATCGTGACTGAATCGTTCGTCTTCCGGCAATAATTCAGAAGTGACTGAAATAGAAATCAATTAACATAACATAGCATATATTACAAATTTAAAAATTAGCAAGTCTGAAAAACTACTTACAAGCGCCATTATCCAACTCGAACACGCCGATTTCAATGAAATTCTTACTGAAGGTTTGTACCATCAAAAGATGGAATACGATTTTTTTACTAACTTCGAAAAGTTTTTTACTAACTTAATTCAACAGCTATATTTTTTGTCTTTTTTTTATGTTTGTCCGGCGATATCTCTGCGATGGATGAACCAATCGGGTTAAAATTTGTTCTATCTTGTAGAGGATACTCCCTGAAAGGTCCTGTTATAAATTTTGTCGAAATTGTTTAACACTAACTATTGTTATTGCATAAAAGTGGAGATTTCGTTTGTTCGGCGATAACGTTAGAACGGCTTGATCGATCGGGATGAAACTTTTACTAACTTGTAGAGTAAGTTCTTGCGATATTCCCTCTTCCATAAATTTCGGAATCTACAAAAGTTTTTCTTCCACCAATTCGGCTACATTTGTTCGTCTACAACTGATACACAAGTGCATCGACGAAATTCGAGATGAAATCGATCGCGATCCATGGTTCTTTTCATTTCTTGTACTAAAAAGCATTAAATAAAAAAAAAATTAAATGTGACCGACTTCGAAAATCTGAGAGCATTCTGGATTGCTGAAAATAAAAAGAATAAACAACAAAGAAATGCGCTGAAAAGTAAAAAATAATTTACACTGTTTTCATACTTACAGAAATTTGCAGTCATAATATGCGATTTTGGCAACCTTCCCCCGTTACAGGATCTTTAGATATTTTCTTTACTTTGATTTGTTTATTATTTTATTTCTTTAATCTTTATTATTTTATAATCTATCGAACGAAACAGTAAATGTGACTTACCATATGCAGTTCATACCATAATATTAATTTAATATAACATCTTTCTAATAAATTAATTTAATTTAATTAACTAATTAAATTAAAAACGCAATACATGAACATGAATGATTGAAAAACTATTAACATGATTCTGTTGCAACTAGCGGGTATTTCTTGATGAAACTAATTTGACGCGTGTTTTGTCTTTTTGCATAGGCGAGACAGAAGTTAATATAAGCAAGCATTTGTCATTTTGCCATTCCTAGGCAGAATTCCCTTTTCTCCCTTTTCATTATGTTATGCTACTTCTGTTTTGTTTGAACGTCATAGTACGAAATTATTTCTTATTATTTCTTAAGCTTCTTGCAGCAATACATTTTGCGCAAACTAAAATAAAAATGTAGTATCGATTAAAAATGACTATAGTTTATCTTGCCTATTTTTTAAATCAATTCATATCTTTTAAATATTTTGCTCACAATTCCCTACGGATTAATGTTTGCTAATCTAATATTCATTTCTTTTATACTGTTATACAGATTTGAGTGATTCTTCCTTAATGGACGAGGAATCGCAACGCGAAGTAGAAGCCCTACAAGACATCAATTTTTCGGACGAGTTCATTGTAACGAGTGGCAATGAATCCGCCACTCAAACACCTTTGCCGAACCCTCCCAAGCAACCTACCAATTTACCACTAAAGCAAGAAGAGAAAGAAGAGAAAACCACGACAGACGAGAAAACCACGAAAGAAGAGAAAGACACAAAAGGAGAGAAACCCAAAGTGAGTACCTACATGTCTCAAATTGACATGTAGCTTTATACAGTTTCATATTCGTACACGTTTGCATAGGCGCACATCAATACTCCCTAACGCTAAGAAAGAAATTTGAATCTCTACAATTTTGTGTCGAATTTAGAAATTCAGCGACATTTTACCATTGTTTTAGTTGATTCATCGTATTTTAATTTACATTTAGATTTAGGTAAAATGTTTAAATCCCAATCCGTGACCGGTCGGTAACATTTTTACCGACTTTCAATTTCAGTCGATTATTTATACTAATTTTCTATTAAATTTATAAGTTTTTAATTTGATATACGTTTATCTTCTCGAGAACCGTATTTGTTACGAGCCAGGCTTCCCGAGTCCTAAAATATGCTCAAAGATCGTGCAAAGGGCTATTTCACCTTTGCCAGACTCGAGTCTTCTAGTTCCCAATCGGCCCTATGTCAATCCTGGGATCGTGCTGAATGCTATTTCAATTCAACCCTCCTTTTAACCCCTTTATACTAGTTACTTTCAATAACTTAGAACAGAACTTGGGATCGTGCTAAGGGTTATTTCACCTTAACCAGACTTAATCCTGCTCATCGATCATGAAAGAATGCCCTACGCTAAAGTTAAACCTTACTATTGCTCGCCGGATACACCTCGAGTGGTAAAGATGTATCCTCGTAGGATCTTTTATTATTCTTTTCCTTATTGTAAATACTTGAAATATGGTTGACTAAATAGGAATTATGTAATGATGAGACAATTGATTTTCTTAATGAAAATTAGAATAAAGTTCAATATATTCTGAATTATAATATAATACAAAATACAATGAAAGTTTCAGTGGATATGAAATGTCATTTCCACTCTTCACTCCAATAATATTACATTTCTTGCTTTCAGATGTCATATTTTTCAAACAAATTAGCAGCAATAATATTGGAACTAAATAATTGGGAAAAGGGTATAGGAAATCCAGTCAATTCGTCCACACAATCTGCTCCACCACAACCGCTAAGTGTCGAGGAATTTCTAAAGAAGATGAATGCTAGTATCGAAATAGCGGCCTCCACACCCAAACGGCCAAAGGTTACCATCGATCCTGCCATCCAGCAGTTGGGTAACCTAGATGTTCTTGATCAAACGTCCGTTCCTCAAAGCTCGAACTCTACCGATATCACTAACAACTTGAAACGGGCGTCTAGCGCTGTATCGGACGAAAGTCCTGCGGCGAAACGTATTACTTATGACAGACATAGGTGTGAACTTTGTCATACAAACCCGAATTGCCCTCTGCCATGTAATTGTTTATGTAAGCGCTGTATATTGCTTCACTCCGACAGAGTTCCCGTTGGTTGTCAATGCCGTAAATTTTAGATACCGGTTCATTTAGTTTTAAATCCAATTTTTTTATGTCGATTAAGTTCATTTTTGTAGTAACTGTGTAACCGCTTAGCTGCTGATTATGCTAGAATGCAGCCAAGAATGTATATAATCGAAGATCATAATTGGGGCAATCATCGCGGTGATGAGGCGATGCAGATATGCAACAACTTACATATCTTTGCAAAAGTGCATTCATTTTCCATTTAATATGTTCAGTAGTAAAATAAGTATTTCTAAGTTGTTCAGTAGTATAATAATTATTTCTAAGTTGTTCAGTAGTATAATAATTATTTTATATTACATCATGTTTACCAACGACTTTGCCAGGTTCTATAATGTAATAATGTGACACTTACTATTATCACATTCATGAGCAATAATTGCTTAGTAATTAATGGCCAAACACGTTTATTTCTCCTCCTCATTACATTTTCAGTAAAATTGTCGAAAGCGACTAAAATAGTCATCCTTTTGTTTATTTTTATCCCGACTCATATTTGTGTAATAAAAGTCACATTATATCTTTAATATTGAATGATTTGTTTATGGAATAAAAACAAAAGACAAAATTACTTATTTTTTAATTGGCTGTATTGTTATTATCATCCGTCGTGATGAAAAGATCCATGGTTTTTCATATACGCAACATAAATTATGTCGTTGTAGACACAGCAGACATAATATTCTGAAATTGACCTTACGGCTACTATGCATTCATTGTTAATCGATCGGGGAATGAATTTGTTACTTTTAATCCATGCGTTAAATAGGAAGAGTGGGAAAAACCATTTGCAAATATATTTCTTATACTTAGTGTCTCTAGTCTTATCTTATACTTAGTTATACTCTTATGTATAGTGCTCTGAGAAATTAATGAATCACTCTTTTTTACTGAAAACTTACCCATATTTGAAGCGGTATAACTTCGTTTAAAAAAATCGTACAGCAATCTCCTTGTACTCATTTCAGAGTCTTTAACACTATTTTTACCACGATTTTTGTACATATACCTATTTCGTCCAAAAGGTGTTTTTTGACGCCTTTGAGTTTGTATGCAAATAATTGACAAAACTGTCAGGATTTTAAATTATCAGTTAAATACAGATTGGGATTAGGAATAAAAATAAATGAATAAAGTTACATTATTTACATTATTTCGTAAAAAAAGAATAAAAAATATAAATAATTACCAGTATTACTACTTACATACCTGCAATGCTAATTTCAACAATACGTTTTGCAACATTTTCAGGAATGAAAATAAAATTCACGTGTTTTAAACATGCTATGAAAATTGGAGAGCAATAACACTCGTATTTTTCGTTGCAACAGAAATCGGGATTCTCTAATCTGATTGGCATGATGCTATAAAATGGTGTTGATATTTACATGTAAAATGGTTTAAAATTAGACTTTGTTATGAAATCCTTAAGGTGTCAAAAGACACTTCATGGTAAAAATAGGTATACTATATGCATATTTTTAGATCCAGGATGCGCTGGAGGAAAATGATATCGCTGAATTAATTTAACATCTATTGTACGAAAAGTCATCAAATTAGTTGTAGACAAATGATTAAACTTATAGAGTAATTTCAAGTTAAAATTTGAAAAGTATCTTTTGACACCACTCGGTAGAAATTAATATTTTTGTTATAAAACAGGCTAAAACTGGAGTTACTTTTTCTGTTCAAATTACACAAGTTGAAAACAATCCACGGGGTTGAAACTTTTTTTCGTGAATTCAGATTAATATTGTCTTATAAAGCAAAGCTTCCTGTTTAAAATGAGCTGCTGGAAAGCTAATTACTATTTTTTAAAGTTATTTTATCGCACTGTTAATAAAAGTGTGACAGCGGCATTGGAATCGCCCAAGGTACACCACGAGGTGGTTGCACAGTCGGACTTAGTGTCTTGTGTGTGCATCCGAGCGTGTATATGTACACGCATGTGTCCACGCGCGCGTATGTGTCTGTCGATAGGTTCAATAACATGTATTATCTCCACGTTATGTGTCGATGCATCAATATGCGGCAAACATGCCAAGAAATGATTGGGAGCCGTGGAGGTAATACACGTTAACACACACACATAAGCGCGCGCGTGCACACGCACTCGCGCACGCACACTCTCTCCGACAGATGCAAGTCCGACCGAGCAACCTTCTCGTGGTGTACCTTCGGTGACTCCAATGCCAGCGGCACACTTCTATTAAGAATGCAATAAATCAACTTTAATCAACTCTATGGACTGTCTTGAACTTGTGTAATTTGAACAGAAAAAAGTATACTATAGTTCCAGTTTTAGTCTGTTTTATAAAAAAATAGTTTTAGACAAAAATAAGTTAAAGGCTCTGAAAGAGGGAACTGCAGGCTGTAAAATGAGTACAATGAGATTGCTGTACGATTTTTTTACGAGGTTATACTGCTTGAAATATGGACAAGTTTTTAGTAAAAAAAAAGTGGTGCATTAATTTCCCAGAGCACTGTGTCTATATGTCTTCTATTGTGCATTCCAGGTCAAGGAAATATATGCAACATGGAAAGATAACAAAGTGTGGTAAAGCAATGAAATAGATAAGCTTGTAAAGTAAGAACTGCAAAAAAAACTTGGATAGAGAGTATTAGATTTGGAAGATAATTTTATTATACGTAAAAATGGTAAAATACAAATTAAAATTAATCTACATGGAATGCGCCAATCAGGCTATAATACAGCATGCCTAGAGATGTATGATACGTTTTATCAATTTTGTTTTATTGCCTGTTTTATAGCAAACCTGAAACCAAATTACAAATGTCATCTTATAAGAATATTTTCATTCATTTGCAACATAAAGTAAAACATAAAATGCATTATCTTTTCTATATCAACCTTCATGCTAAATTACAAGTTTCGTCTTGTAAGATTGTTATCATTTATTTGCAGTAGTAATGCTACAAACAAATACTGAATTGATTGTAAAAAGAAATGGTAAATAAAAATGTTGCAAATATTCATTTATTTTCTGCATAAATTAGCATAATATCCAGTACAACACAGTATCAATAATCACTCTACATATAGCTTTTCAAAATAGCCGCCTGTTCTACAGCAACGTAGTAGACTAACAATTTCAACGTGTAAGATTATTTTCATTTATTTGTCCAGTAACTGTTTATGGCAAACTTCGTATCAGAATACAAGTTTCATCTTGTAAGAATATTTTCATTTATTTACAGCATAAAATATCAGATGTGTACAACACAACACATACAACAATCATTCTGCAGTTTTTCAAAATCGGCGCCTTCATCTTCAGACTTTCTAAACTGTTTCATAGAAAACTTCAGACCAGATTACAAAAGCGGTCACGTGTTGCGTGTTCACGGGTTCAAAAAGTCTAAAAAGTGGGTAAGTGTGCCCGTGGGGCGCTGAGCACCCTGCTCACGTAGGAGGGAAGTTTGAAAATGTACAGAGGAGTTTAAAATAAATGTACTGAAATTAGGTTTGGACATGAATTGAAATATATTGAATAAAGAAATCTAGGTTGCTGTCCAGAACAATATCCTAAGCGCTTGACTGCCCGAAACCGAAGTGACGTCAAATTCCACAAGTCGGAATCGACGACGTCTAAGAAAGCTCCCTTCTCCAAGCGGGTGAGAAGGAGCCAATCCGGCGCTCGCTAGGGCCGACGCTGGCCCTTACGCAGTCCTATTGGTGCCCTTCCGTGGGACTTACTCCTTCTCTACGATTTCGCAGGCGCGCGCAGCAAAAGGGCTCTCCCTCCACTCTAGGCCCTACTCCTGACCTAGGCTACGAGCGCTGGGCGCCAGCGAGAAATGGCGGCGAGGTGGGAATCGCCGAGCCGCGGAAAAACCCTGCTGGGCTCTTGACGGAGCGAGAGAGAAAAAAAGAGCGACGGCCTGTTTCCGGGAAAGAATAATTTATGGGAGGCAATTGACTGCATGTGTTCGAAAGTTTCGAGGAGTCTCGATACTTGAGTTTTTCTGAGCCATTGTATTAGGATTATCGAGGACTTTCTAAGAAGTTAAGACGTGACTTCTTAGCTATTGCCCATGTTTACTCCAGGCATCGCTTCGCTGCTTTTTCTCTACAATAGCTCGACATCTGCGTGCTCGTTGTCGCATTCTTATTTATGAAATACTAAAGCGGAAATCCTACGTATTCGTACGATTCTTTATACATGCTTAGTTTTAAAATTAAACTATCTGCCGCCTATTAAAAATGTCGGCGTTATCGACTAGAGGCTAAATTCAGAGCGCGAGAGAGGTCGGGATACGCAACACCTCCCTCCCTATGAAAAAAGATGTTTCATAGAAAACAGCTTTTTCAATCACGCCTGGAAGTTAATATTTACATTCTAACTTAAACTAAAGTGCGTCAAAAATATAATACGTGAAAGAAAAGAGTGAATATAAAAAAATCGAACTTACAAGATCCACTTAAGGTTAGGATTATATTTACATAGGATCCGGTCTAACGTAAGCTAATTTTAGTTTATTAGCATGCACTATCTTACTACGGGTAGCATTAATAGCTATTTCTATGGTTAAGTCGTTAAAAACCTTAATTACTCTATACGGTCCTTGCCAAGCCGGGTCAAATTTAGAAGTTTTGGGTTCCTTGAGCAGGTATACACTGTCGTCAACAGTGAATTTACAGGGGTGAGAATTCTTATCATAATGGTTTTTGCTCTTCTCTTTAGCTTTCTGGAGATTTTCACTCGCGGTGGCTTGAGTTTTGGAAATTCGGCAAAATAACTGATCTAAATAGTCTACAAATGTTCGGGGCACAGTCTCTTTTGCGAACTCAGAGGGAATGGTTGCCTTAATGCCAAAAACTAACTCATGAGGGGTAAAACCTGTGGATTCGTGAATTGAAGTGTTATACGCGAATATCCCGAATCGAATCCAATCATCCCAATCGGTTTTGGTGCAATAATGTTTCAAATAGTCAACGAAAACTCTATGCGCGCGTTCCAAGGATCCTAAAGATTGGGGGTGAAACGCGGTTGAAGTGATTTTTTGGATTTTAAATATCCTACAGAGATTTTTCATAACATTGCTAGTAAAATTGCTACCCTGATCTGTGTGGATGCTACGAGGACATCCGAAGCGGCTAATGAACTCTTCGGCAAAAGCGGTAGCGACTGTGACAGCGTCAATACACGACAAGGGAATTGCATCTGAATACTTAGTCAAGTTATCCTGCAAGGTTAAAAGGTATCTATTTCCTTTCTTTGTAATCGGTAATGGACCTACAATATCTAGCTGTAGTTTGTCAAAAGCTTTCCTGGGTGTATCTGAAATTTTCATAGGTTGTCTTGTCTTAGTAGAGAGAATTTTATTTCTCTGACAACTCGTACAAGTCCTAACAAAATCCTGTACATCCTTTCTCATTTTAGGCCAAAAGTAATCCTCTCTAATTCTATTGTAGATTTGTGTAATACCTCGATGTCCTCCAACTATAGATTCATGGTATTCTTTTATAATGGCAAGCCTATGGTCTGGTGAAGGAGTCTCTATTTCCCCAGTGCATATTGTAATTGAAAATTGTGGCGAGTTGAAGATGTCTGTCAGCAGTTTTTGAATTTCATCCCATTCAAGAGATTCCAAATCGTTATTATTTGAAGAGATACTAAATGATTTTATGTCAAATCTAGTCATTAATTCTTTTAACATTTGAAAACATGAAATCAGGTCACTAAAATTTAATTCGTCGCTATGCTTGGTTTTATGGAATAAGTGAAATATAAAATGTGTACCATCAGGATAAATCATTGCATCACCAGGTCTAAGAGTACTCTGTTTAATTGTTTCAACTGGTATCTTATCACGAGCTTTTAGCTGTTTACTAATTTCTGAAACTATTTCACAATCGGTGGAAATAAAATGAATAATGTTATCTTGGCGCATATGAAGGTGATCTTTGGTGAAATTTAAGTTAGGGAGGGGGGTTGGATGAGTATCAAGTATTTTAGAAGAAGTAGTCGGAAGGACTCTAATTTGATTTTCTATTTCAGATTCTAAAGGTAAAACTTCAAGAGATTGTTCCGAAATCCTAGCGCACTCTTCCAACAAAAATCCAACAGTAGGCACTCCCGCCTCAAGCTGGTCTGGTGCACCAGCCCCAACCGAATTGCCCGAAGACAATGTGGACCCTAAGGTACCACGTGGATATAAGGACCTCAACGTCCAAGCGAAATCCATCGCAAAAAGGGCATTGCAGCCACAATGGACAGAGCCGCCAGCTCGAGGATGTTGGTCAAAAGCGAGGGTCCGCCGTACGGAATCCTCGTTAGCCAATTGACCACTCAGAGCCCCTTCGCCATGGACCACCTCAGAGTCCATCTCCGATGAGGCCTCAAAGATCGGAGATGGACCGTCAGTGTTAACACGGTTCAGTCTCTCAGAGTTAATTGCAAGTAAGTGATTTGAACAAGGTTGTGACTCTACATTTTGAATAGATTGCAACTTTTGAGTAGTGAAAAGATAAGCTATCATTATGTTTAGATTAATTTCATCTTTACTAAAAGTTCTATTTGAATTCAAAGGTAAACTTAAAGCAGGATGTGGGGTTTCAATGGGAGGTGCCAAGACAACAGGATTCCTAGACAAAGCATCCGCGTTAGAATTTACTTTACCAGGTTTATAAACTATTTCATAGTCAAATTCATTAAGCCGAATTCGCCATCGTGTGAGTCTTGAACACGGATTTTCCATACTATGGAGCCAAACCAAGGGACGATGATCCGTCACCAGAGTAAAACGTCGACCATACACATAAGGACGAAAATGTTCTACTCCAAACACAATGGCATCCAATTCTTTTTCTGTGGTCGAATAATTGACCTCCGCTGAATTCAAGACTCTCGATGCATAGGCTATGGGCAAATCTTTTCCAATTTCACCTTGACTGAGCACTGCCCCGACGGCATAACAAGAAGCATCAGTGGTGATAACAAATGGACGAGAGAAATCCGGATACTTTAACAGTGGTTCTGAACAAATAATATCTCTCAATTTTTCAAATGCATTCTGTGCATTATCGTCCCAAGCAAACAGAGTATCCTTGGTGAGATTTGTAAGTGGTTTGGCAATCTTTGCCATATTCTTGATAAATCGTCTGTAATAGCCTACCAAGCCCAAAAATTGTTTAACATTTGTTTGTGTTTTAGGGATCGGAAACTCCTTAACAGCCCTGATCTTCCCTGGGTCTGGTTTAACTCCGTCTCTGCTAATAATATGCCCTAAATAAGCAATGTCCTGACGAAGAAAGTGGCACTTATCTGGCTGTAAAGTAAGGCCTGCGCCTTGTAATCTTCCTAACAAAGTCCTTAATTTACGTGAGTGGGTTTCAATGGAATCTGCGTAAATGACTATATCGTCCATGTAAATAAACAGTTCTACGCCCTGTAGACCTGACAAAAGCAAATCCATGGTTCTCTGAAACGTGGCTGGAGCATTCTTTAAGCCGAAAGGCATTCTATTAAATTCATAATGCCCGTATGGAGTGGAAAAGGCAGTTTTTTCCTTGGAATTTGGGTGTACCGGAATCTGATGAAAACCTGAAGCTAAATCTAACGTGGTGAAGTACTTCGCACCACCTAATTGATCTAAAATCTCGGTAATATTAGGCAAAGGGTAAGCATCGCTAACAGTCTTTTCATTTAATTTCCTGTAATCTATAACCATTCTCCAACGCGGTTTTCCGGACGAGTCAGCCTTTTTGGGGACAATCCAAACTGGTGAATTGTATGGCGAAACGGATTCTTCAATTATATTATTCTTTAATAATGCATCTACTTGGGTCTGAATTTCTTGTTTATGTACTGGTGGGAATCTATACTGTTTCGTATTAATTGGCATTTCATCGGTAGTAGTAATCTTATGGTGCATTGTTTTAATAAATCCTAACTTATCGGAAGGTAAATGAAATTGAAAGGGAAATTCATAGAGAATTTCCATGAGGCTGGTCCGCTCTTCTTCGATAAGATGTTTGAGATCTAATAACTGAATTAATTGTGCCAATCTTGCGGCATCTGCCTGAACACGTCCTAACTGTGGATTTCCTGTTTTTGCAGAACGAGGGGAAGGATCACGGATTTCGAATTCTTCTAACTCAACTGGGAGCACCTTGAAAAAGACGGCTTTCTCTGTGGTATTAATTGCAAAAAGTTTTGCTACACCATTACGATTGGCTACTAATGCTTGACCAAAATAAACGCCCGGTTCTATGGTATGCTTCTTAACGTACCCTGTTTTCATTCTAAGGTTTTTTATAGGTGCAGTGACAAGAATCTTAGTACGCGGCGGTAGTTCAACAGTGGAACCTAAACCGTGATGAAGGGGAATTTCCTGGGATCCAATGATCAGACTATCAGGAGAGTCCTGATTGAACAAAATTGCGGCTCCTTGTGTCTTTAAAAAGGGAGTTCCTAAGATACCAGATTGAGGAATCGGAAAATCTGCACTCACTATTTGAAATTTAGTTTTGATGTTATTAATTTGAATGTCTACTTCTCCTAAAGTAAGTATGGTGCCGGATTTAATACCTGATAATTTACAAATAACATTTCTATTAATCTGAACTAAAGGATTTATCCGATCTTCTTTAATTAGGTTTACCTGTGACCCGGTGTCAATTAAAAATGTAGCGAGACCTCTATGGAAGTTAGAATTACGGAAACTGCAAAAAGGGAGATCTTCTACTGAGTTTGACTCGATGTGGACGAATATGTCGGCTTCGAAGCGCGAGCTATTAATGATTCGGACGGCAGTGCGCTCTTCTGCTGCCCGGTTTGAAAGTTTAAAGGCTTATGATCTTTCGCGACGTTTGGTTTACGATCCGATCTCCAACGGTATGGGTGATTATTTTTATTTTTCTTCCTGAAGCAACGTTCCTCAGTATGTCCTAACTTTTTGCAGTACGTGCATTGAAGTCGTTTCTGAATATCGTTAATCCGGACCTTGGGACAATCAGATATAAAGTGGCCAGTTTCATTGCAACGGAAACACTTCTGATCTACCACTTCTGTTTTAAAAATCTTAGGCTTTAAATCGGGTTCTGCATGATGAACTTCTACTTTCCCGACACCAAGGCGTGCCTCCATTTTCTGAGCCTCTGTAATCATTGCTGACAGCTCAGTTACATTCACGCCGGTAAGTAGAGCTTTCATCGTATAATTCCGCAAACCCTCAAAAAAGGCCCTCTCTGAATTTGACTCTACCGTTCTCTCACAAATCCGTAATTCTACACCCGTGCTACACTGTTTAACTACTTCTAATATGGAACTTTTTAAATTTTGGACTCTAGCACCGAAATTGGCTATAGATTCGCTCTCTTCCTGTCTAATTCCCTCAAATTGGTTCTTAATATCATCGGCACTAATCTTTTTAACAAAATGTTTGGTTAGAACATCTACAATTTCCTGAAGGGACTGCGGGTGATAAGTGATGGGGAACACGTTCCTAGCAGGAGCTACAATCTTATCCATAACTATGTTAAGAAATAAAGGCAAGTCATACGGTTCTACGAAAGGCGCGATCATTTGACTGCGAGCAATAAACGCAGAAATTGGACACTCAGTTCCATTAAAGGTGAGCATCTGGTCTTTTAAATCTTTCAGTGACTTAAATCGTTTAACACGTCTTTCAGGTTCAGCTGGCTGTATTCGGGAAGAAAAGTCTAATTCTCGTCTACACGACGGATCTACAACCATTGGTGTACTGGTCAAAGGCTGTGGGTGTGAAATTTGGACATGAGTATCCGGTAATGTATGAACGGGAGCTTGCAACGGTGATTGAGCTGGAATTGGGCGAGGTGAATTTATTATTGACTCTATTATTTCTCTACGAGACTGCGATTCTACTTCAGCTGGAGTATGGAAATCTGTTTGTTCTGCAGGCGAAGGCAAAGGCAAAGCTACATGAGAATGAGACGATCCCGGCAAGGAATTCCCAATAAGAGCCTCTTTAAGAATCTGAAGACCAGCTTCCGACGGATTCTGTATTAGAATTTGTAACGCAACCGCTGGTGTTATTTGCGGCGTTACTAACGGTGAATCTCGCGATCCAAATGGCGTTGATTCTCGAGGAATCGATTGAGGTGCATCCCTCAATGAATCCTGTGGCGGTACTTGTGACGAAGCATGCGGTGAAAGTGTGGGAGGTACGTCCTCCACCTCGAAACTCATTGAATCTAGAGACCTAATAGATCTACCCGGAGTTCTATTCCTAAGACGCTTAGCGCTTCTGGATGATTTCGACATTTTGACTAAATTAATCGGAACCTTAGATCAACCTAACGCAATGGACAGCAACTAGAAAATTGTACAAGCCTGAGCAAATCTTTGATGATTACTGCGATCCGACGGATGGATGGACTTCCTTCGTCAGCGATGAATCAGATGCAGTCCTGCGATGTCCTCCAAGAAAATCGAGAAACTCGACGACGTCAAGGCCCAATATATCAGGTATTGTGGATGGTGCGCGTGAAATCAGGTTTAGTGTGCACGGACACTGATTTCACCCTTCTTCTGACATTCGTCCTCAGGCTCCAGGGAAACCGTGCAAAACCAGGAGCAGAGAGGTGCACTTTCGTCCACGATAAATGTTGAACCAGCTGATCCCAAACAGCTACAGTCCTCTGAACTGCAAAATCCAACAGCAACAGTCCTCTGAACTGCAAAATCCAACAGCAACAGTCCTCTGAACTGCAAAATCCAGCAGCAACAGTCCTCTGAACTGCAAAATCCTCTGCAACGGTCCTCTGAACTCCTCGGATCCAAAGTCAGCAACTCAGAATAAATCGGCTTCCAAGAGACAGCATCTCCAGGATCAGTCAATCGACGATGGACAGTCAACGGCAAGTCAAATTGATGATGAGTCTATTGAATCTACTTTAATGATTTTCACAAGTCCGAATTTTCAAGAAGGCAAAGAAACTGAATAACTTTTTCACAGGAAACAACACTAGAATCAACACGACCTACGAGAGCCGGCACAACTCGGATTCAGGGAAGATGAAGCACAAGAACAACGAGAGTCCACGATTTCCGAATTTACCGAAAATATCTCAAATAATCCGAGACTATCCCACCGCTGTCACCAAATTTTGTTGCGTGTTCACGGGTTCAAAAAGTCTAAAAAGTGGGTAAGTGTGCCCGTGGGGCGCTGAGCACCCTGCTCACGTAGGAGGGAAGTTTGAAAATGTACAGAGGAGTTTAAAATAAATGTACTGAAATTAGGTTTGGACATGAATTGAAATATATTGAATAAAGAAATCTAGGTTGCTGTCCAGAACAATATCCTAAGCGCTTGACTGCCCGAAACCGAAGTGACGTCAAATTCCACAAGTCGGAATCGACGACGTCTAAGAAAGCTCCCTTCTCCAAGCGGGTGAGAAGGAGCCAATCCGGCGCTCGCTAGGGCCGACGCTGGCCCTTACGCAGTCCTATTGGTGCCCTTCCGTGGGACTTACTCCTTCTCTACGATTTCGCAGGCGCGCGCAGCAAAAGGGCTCTCCCTCCACTCTAGGCCCTACTCCTGACCTAGGCTACGAGCGCTGGGCGCCAGCGAGAAATGGCGGCGAGGTGGGAATCGCCGAGCCGCGGAAAAACCCTGCTGGGCTCTTGACGGAGCGAGAGAGAAAAAAAGAGCGACGGCCTGTTTCCGGGAAAGAATAATTTATGGGAGGCAATTGACTGCATGTGTTCGAAAGTTTCGAGGAGTCTCGATACTTGAGTTTTTCTGAGCCATTGTATTAGGATTATCGAGGACTTTCTAAGAAGTTAAGACGTGACTTCTTAGCTATTGCCCATGTTTACTCCAGGCATCGCTTCGCTGCTTTTTCTCTACAATAGCTCGACATCTGCGTGCTCGTTGTCGCATTCTTATTTATGAAATACTAAAGCGGAAATCCTACGTATTCGTACGATTCTTTATACATGCTTAGTTTTAAAATTAAACTATCTGCCGCCTATTAAAAATGTCGGCGTTATCGACTAGAGGCTAAATTCAGAGCGCGAGAGAGGTCGGGATACGCAACACACGCAACACACGCGACGAAGACAAATCCATGAATTTGGTACGCCTGTCGTCCTACGTCAAAACACCGATACATCTTTTATCAAATATATTTTTTACTCATCTTTAGTACCATAATACCAGGAAATTGTGATATATGATGCGGTGGTAACTATTTCGGTTACAATTGTTTCGCTATCAATTGGACACACGCTTTATACAGAGATCGACCAGCTGTGTCTTCCAGTGCGCTGACAAGTTTTCATACAAGTTCGCTGATTCACGTCATCCTGCACATCTGTAAGTTCTTCGTGTCACAACAGTGATTGCTATCGCGTTTATCACGCGCCAACAATCCGCCACCCGAAACCTTTCACGGCTCTTACAACATCTAATTCGTCAACACACTTCGAGATTCTAACCTTTCACCGAAGAAAATTACTTGCTCCACTTTGCTTTCTGATTTCAACAAGAAGTCTCTTCGTTTTTCGAAAACTCCTTTTAAATCATTTTCGACCCCCAAAAAGTATATTTCGTACAAATATCGAGTTTCTAACCTTTCTCTGAAAAATTACACTATCCAATTTTCGATCTTAACAAAAACTCTTTGTCTATCAAAAGCTTGTTTTAAGTCAGTGTCGACACTCAAAAACTATATTTCGTACAAATATTGAGTTTCTAACCTTTCTCTAAACAATGTCACGCTTCACTTTCTGATCTTAACAAAAACTCTCTCTGTCTTTCAAAAACTTGTTTCAAATCATTTTTGACCTTCAAGAATTATATTTTCAGTTTCTAACCTTCCTCGGAAGAATCGCACAATCCAATTCTCAATATTAACAAATAGTATTTGTTCGTGTTACAGTTTTGCATTTAATAGCCAAAGCAAAGTCAGTAAACCGTTTACTGAGTAATACACACTCCCCTTAGAACTAACAATGAACTGCTTTTGGTTAGTTGATCCTTTTACTCTAGTTGTGTTGTACGGCGAAGGCATGATATTCAATCCAGCGTGACATACGCCGATACCGGATAAGGAAGCAAGACTGTATTAACTTTAAACTATAGGAAACTAACATTAAATCATGTTAGACATACCTTGTTACGAAAACTGAGGCCAAAATGTTGAGTTTGCGTGCTTTTGCGTAAGATGATCAACTGCGCTACGCATATGTTAAAAGGATGTAATGTATAAAGGTATATAAATGAATCACATAATAATTAGTAACTAAATGTAATTAACCAGCATATTTTGTAAATTCGAGCAACAATACAGCGCATGTTTGCGATAAGTTTGACCCGCAAGAGCTTCTTATTGGAATACAATTTAAAAGACTTAATCTGGAATTTATCTGTATCTTTCTTCGAAATACTGTTGTAAATATTGTATTAGATCTTGCTAAACAATATTAATGTTTATGTTACATTGTCGTGGCAACAATCGTTGCAGGAATCGGGTCAAAGTTATTCGCCAGTTTAATATTATAATTGGGAGCTTTAGGGTTTGTCCTTACTGGAGAAACAATATGGAAGTTTTTGTTGATATTGTACATTTTTCAAAAAAGTTTTCTACCTCAAATTCCTGAAAGTTGGTTAATATTTTTATTGCCAATGCAACAGTTACTTTGTGTTACTCGTGCGTCGATGGCAACAAAAACTTTCTCGTTGCTGTTCTAGTTTGACACGCTTTTATGTCGGATGTCATAAAAGTTAGATCGAAGTCTAATTCTTGCGTATCAAATATTTCAGTCGTAGTTGTTAAAGGAATGCAGAATAAACACTGGACTTACAATAACTGTGTGGAAGCAGCAGCTATTGGTTGATACAATCCATCAGTTATGGATAATAAAGGTCAACACAATCAATCGTACCCGAGCCACCATTCGTTTTGGAAAAAGAATACAAGAGCCGTTCCTGGAAGGTATGCTGATTCAATAACTTGCTGTGTACGCAGGCAAACATATTTAGTAGAGAATTATATAATTGGTGTGATTTTTTAAAGTGCCTCACGCAAGGAGAAACGCGAAAGAGGAGGCAAAATTTGACGATTTTCTTCATTACTCATAAAATCGTAAAATTGTTAATAATTAGGAAATAAAACAAAGTATTGAATTTTTAACTAGTTGCACATCTCAAACAACATAAATATTAATAATTGCAACCGCCAATAGTGAAATAAAATATGATTCGGTTAAAGATTCTCTAAACCCTAAATCTTGTTAGGTCAGAATATTCGCATGAAAAAGGTTTTACGATACTTGTAAGAATCTCCAGCGATAATTTTCTCTACAAGATAATTATAATCCTTTCAGCCATTTACATAACACTTTTTACATTGAAGACGCATTTTTGTTTAGGCCAAGCCCAAAGGAAGATGCAATAAAGCACGCGAAAATCACCGGCACCGCGATTATAGCGAGTGGCTTAAGTAGTACAATCTCCAGTGGAATTGGAGGTACTACCGGTGGCGGGAATGGAGGCTCGACTTCCTTCCAAGATTTCCAAGATAGCGTGGACGATGCTTGGGACTCCGGGGACGACGAATTCTGTACAGTTTCTGACATAAAGATATCCAAGCGTGTTAGCCACTCCGCTGCAATTAGTGTTATTAATAGTCACAGATCTGGACATAGTTGTGTACATACAGACATAAATCCAAAATCGCTCCAGCATATTCAGAGTATTATCCCGAAAGAAAAGAAGACGGAGGCACTACAGAGATTGGCAATCCAGCCATTATATTTACAGAACACTGCACATTCCACAGAAGATACGAATGGAAGATGTTTAATTTCGCCGCAACATAAACCTACTCAATTCCCTGGCAGGCCACAACTTCTCAGGCAGACTAACGCGCCAACTAAATTCTTCGTACTTTCTAAAGAGCAAGGTGATTTCTTATATTTTCGCTTTCTCGCCAAGCACGATTTTATAATTCCATTTGACGGATGCGTTCATAAGACGCGACAATGTCCTGTATAAACTAGTATAGGAACTGCAGTTTACGCATATTTATGCAAATTTTGTAATACTGTTAGAATTTGACATAAGCTGTCTCATGTGGAGTAAGATGGCAAGAAACTAATATTTACCAACAGATATCTCATTTCTGGAAACGCTTCAATCAATCGTGTCTAAAGAATGTATGTCATTTTATTTGAAATCATCCTTCACGTTTCCGCCTTGCCCCGCGAACCCCTACCTACAGTTGTTTGTACAGGTCGTTGTCCTGTCTTACCCTACTTTTCCGCCTTATTTTTCACATCTACTACGTATGTACATGTATGAAAGACCTTTATCGGATTTCCAGATGGCGAAAGTAAGGTAGACAAATTTCAATCACTCCTGGAATCATCGGTCCTCAACTTAGACGAATTAAGGCAGTTATCATGGTCAGGTGTTCCTACAAAGTTACGTTCAATTACTTGGAGGCTTTTGTCCGTAAGTAGCAAAGGTAATCTCTATTTCAGGCAGAAACTATGTATCAGCCGCCAGTGGGATCTCAAGTCAACTTTGGATTCACATTGTAGGAATATTTGCCCGCGAATCTCGAGCGACGACAACATGTGCTAGAGCGGAAACGTTTGGATTATTGGAATTTAGTAAAGCAGTATTATGATACGGAAAGGGATGAAGCCTTTCAGGACACATATCGCCAAATCCACATTGATATACCAAGAATGTCGCCACTCATCTCTTTGTTTCAACAAACGACGGTTCAATTAATTTTCGAGAGGATATTGTACATTTGGGCTATTAGGCATCCTGCGTCCGGATACGTTCAAGTATGTATGCATCTTATCATTATCGCTTCCATGAATTTTAATACTAAACTTATCAGTACTTTATATACAAGACGAGTCTGATCAAATCTAAAATAATCGAACTATAGATTTTTTGCATTAGTCACTTATTTGAACAAGAAAAAAAATGAAGTATGGAAAATAACCGAAATAGAGTTTTAGGTGATAATAAAAATGATATATTTATTTTTGTTTTTTACAAGAATAAAAAGAAGTCAGTTCATAGTTGAATCGAAATTTAAAACCGGGCATGGTAAAAACGGCGTTAAACCAATCAGTTTTATTTCATTTCTTTCAGTAGTTGAAATGGTATTCCGCTTAGTAATTGGTGATAATTTTCATGATTCAGGGTATGAACGATCTCGTCACACCATTCTTCTTAGTTTTCCTGCAAGAAGCTGTCCCAATATCTGCCTGGCAGGATTTGGAAAACTACAATGTAGCATCATTGTCGAAAGAGCAAAGAAACATCATCGAAGCCGATAGTTTCTGGTGCTTGTCCAAGTTTCTCGACGGCATCCAAGATAATTATATATTTGCTCAATTGGGAATTCAGCACAAAGTGAATCAACTGAAAGAACTCATACAGAGAATCGATGGTACATCTTTTCGAATCTGGTCCCGTTCAATATGAATTAACTTCTGCTCGACGAATGCTGGATCTTTTCTCATTTATACTGAAATATATTTAAACGAAATAATAACAAAAAATTCTTTATGAAAACTTTGAAAATCCAAAGAAATGTTTATGATTGGTGAAAATGTTCGGCATTCGTGCGATGCGTCACCGTTCGATCCTTTTATTCCGAGAGTTAACGCGCTAAAATTTGATCACCTATACATGACATTGCTTTCAGCACCTTTGCATCAACACTTGCACCATCATGGCGTGGACTATTTGCAGTTCTCCTTTCGATGGATGAATAATTTGTTAACGAGAGAAATCCCATTACATTGTACTATTCGCTTGTGGGACACTTACTTAGCAGAGTCCGATCGATTTGCCTCGTTTCAGTTATACGTTTGCGCGGCATTTCTTCTACGTTGGAGGAGACACCTTCTGCTACAACCAGATTTCCAAGTAAATATTTTATCGTTATTTGTTATTGATCATCTGTTTTATTTATCGATGAGAATTTATTGATCTACGCAAAGTGTTTTCTATTCACAGGGACTGATGTTAATGCTACAAAACCTGCCGACACAGAACTGGACAGACTCGGAAATAGGCATGCTGGTCGCCGAAGCGTATAAATTAAAGTTCACTTTTGCAGATGCTCCGAACCATTTGCAAGCTCATGATTCCAGGTGACCAATTTTGTAAAGCATTTAGAACATTTAATTCCGTTAGTGCCGAAATAAAACTAAGATCAGCACGATATTCGATATTACAAGATTTACTACATTATGCTACTCTTTCTTCCTATCTTTTAGTATCTATCATCCTTCGATCCTTCACTTTTTATAGTCTTTACAGGATTAGCATCACATTTTTATTTTATAACGCAAAACAGTGTGCATACAGAAATAAAGTAGAAGCACAATTATCTGACCTTTTTTATTAGAAAGTGCAAAATATTTCACGTCGATCTGATCATTTGTGCACAAGTTACGCTGGGACAAGCGAAAATGTTAATATTTCTAAATATCTCCATGTTTTTTTCAACCTGTCTTTTTTTCTATTATTTAATTTAATTCCATTTTATGAATCAGCCACCTATTATTTTTTGCCAACTCTCCAAACTGATCACAATCTCTGTAAAACTTTCCGCGATTCAGAATCCTGTTCGTATTCAACGATTTCGGCATAGAAGTTGGTGCCGCCAGCCTGGCGGCTTGATGTCATTCGGTGATTACTTTGCAAAATATCAGATTTTTGGAAAATTACAGAAATTATTTTTGTGTATTTTACAATTTTTTTAGAAATTTACAAATTTTTACAAATACTTCAAAAATACAGAAAGAAAGAAAAGAAAAATTAATCCGACCTGCTGGTACTCCCATCAGCGAAATTTGCGAACCGTAAAGGGACAAATATTAAAAAGTTGTTTCTAGGAACAAATCCCAATCAATTCCAAATATTTCGTAACATTGATACAACCTTAAATTAACAAATATATTTTTATAACTCACTTTGCTAAAATCTATGTTCAAGCTCTCTCCGTCGAATTTGAGGAAAACCTGTCAAAACAAGAGAAAAGGTTAATTATTATTAATGACAATATTATTTAAATATTTTTGTTGCGATTACGTTTCGCATTGTGCATACAAACAATATAGCATACTTATTTGGTCTATAAGTATCGCTCATTATATAGAAAATAATGTACTTGTTAACAAATATTATTATAAAACTATTAGCAACCTATTATAATTAACTTTGTATATATGTGTAAGTCATAGTGGGACCAGACTTAAGAAGGTGGTCACATGTTTGACGGGCAGAAAGCAAAATAAGAACTCTTATGTTTCTTCATACGATTTTGAGCTCGTTGTCAACTCTAACGAATTAAATTTTTGTTGCGAAAAATCAATTTCTAATGAAACTGATATTATGATACATCTCCTATCTTCATTTCTTTGCATTTTTATTCTTTTTAACACGTTGAATTATTATCAGAAGTGTTTAAAATTGAAGTTTATTACTTTTACAGACAACAGTGATATCTGATACGAGCGTATCTCAGGTGGTAGGTGCGGGTTATCTTGTCAGTTGTCAGTATAGATGCAACATTTCGCGCGAAAAAGTACCCGAAATGAGAAAAATGTAAAAATATGCGTTACTTTTTGTGGATTTCCCCACAAACCGGACAGGCGAAGGTTTTAAAAATTCGTCTGGTTATTCCTAAATGACTTATTTATCCCATGAAAGGTTGTTTTATTTACGTGTAAATATTTTATCTCAAATTTTTCAGCCCCATGTGGCTGAAGGTTCATGTACAAAAACCAAACTTTGGACATAGTCACTTAAAAACTATACAGATAAATAAGTAAAAAATTGACGCATTAGCGGAATTTTGATCAATTATTATTATGTACAAATTTTCATTCGAACTAACCATTTTATATAAGAGAAGTATTGAAATAGTGTCTGTTTCTGCAATCAGGAGTCGACGCAGTACAAAGTGCTTTCTCGCTATTACAAACGGCACCCAGTTTCCTAATAAAGAGCAACTACAATCGTATTTTTTAGTTGAAGTGAATCGGCTTCCAGTGGATTGCTGCTTTCGAGTCACAGACACAATTTTGTTCCTGGTATCTGACTGAGATATACGTTAATTTTCATTTTTTGTTGAGGTGCAACCTAAAAACTGCACCGCCTGCGTTTTTCCTTCCTTGCTGAAGTGCAGTCTAGATATTGGCACCGTTGGTTTCTTTCCCTTCTTTTTTGAGGTGCAGTCTAGACGGTAGCACCGCCGGTAATCACTCCCATATTTAATATTTTTTGTCTATCTTATATATTCGCTTAGTTTACATTCACTTAGAAACGTAGGAATAATTTTCTGGGTACAGGATTCTGAGAAATACACACATTACGATTTAGTCAGGAAAGGATATGATACATGATTCAGATTGAGAAATGGGGACGGTTGACTCTCTCACGCCGCGAATGCGTGGCAATTTTATAATTGTTCAACTGACAATGTTTGCAACGATATTTCGATTCTCTCCTCAGGCGTCCGGCTTTCTCAGTCATACTCTCTCTATCGTAGGGTAACAGGCGCCAGCCTCCTAGTCTTGATTATGAAGAAGAAACACAGTAGCTTTTGCGCTACAGGCGGAATAGTTCAAAGATCAGGAGACTCGGTAGAGTCTCGCGCCAAGTAGTAGTATATATACATATACGGGGTGTTCCAAAAATGTTGGATAATATTATAGCCATCTTGTTCGGAAGGGGGCGGTGATGATGATGCCGTTTTTAAAAATGTTGTCACGGCCCCACTTCGATACTTTGGGGAGAAAGATATCATAGGCCCTTGATAAATTTGCTTCACTGGATTTGGACGGATTCAATCTGATTTAGTCGGGAGTCGCGAAACAACTAATCAGAGATTTCAGTTATCGCAAGCGTTGGGCGATGCCGTACCTTGCTATGTTCGGTCTTCAAATCGGCACATGCAAGGGACTCCTGATCGCCCGGTTTCGAAAGAGCCGAGCGGTTGAGCACCCGCCGGTCCTCCATCGCGATTTTCACAGGCCACCGGCAAAATGTTTTCCGTCACCTCCCTTTTTCTAGGAGCAAGGGACAACTGACCAGGATTCGCCAAGAGCTGGAGGGCGTCACCTAACTTTGTTGTTGAATAACTCGGAATTGGAGGCCTAACGCAAATTTTTACAAACGGCATCATCATCACCGCCCCTTCCTGAACAAGATGGCTATAATATCATCCAACATTTTTGGGACACCCTGTATAGTATGGCGCTCGACTACCGAGGGTTCTTATCCCGAAGTGTAGCGGTTGTCGTTTGCTATAAAACTTGCACATCGAATTATGAGAAAGTTACAGGTCCAAGGATTTATTTCTGAATTTTGTATTTTTTCGCTGATTTTTCTGAATCCAATGAACTAAGAGTTAAGCGAATTGGCTCAGTCGTTCAAAAGACATGAATTCTTTCTGCTTATTTTTCTCGTGGCAAAGGCAAGGCGGATTAAGAGTCAGTATGTTCAGTGATTCCTAAAAATGTGGCTTTCACTTTTCTCACACAAGCTGGCAGCACTCCGAAGTGATGAGACAATAGGGCTGTGTCGCGTTGACGTTACCGACACATTGGTTAAGCCAGTTATGTCATGGCTGGTTATGTGACACAGTCCGATTTTATTCTTTTATATCATATATAATGCTTATATTCCATGATTTCTTTCGTTAATAAAAGAGCATACTTTCCTTGCCCCTGTCGCTGTGATCTTGTAATTATTAAGAGTTATGAAAGAAATGTCAAAAATGTTAAGTGCGTAACTCAGAAACCACTGTATTAAGTAAAAGAGTGCTGATTACCAATAGTTCAAATTGTCAAGTGTGTAGCATATGAATGTTTTAAGTAATAACTAGCAATTATTTATAATTTAAGGAAATGCTAGCTGTTAGTAATCAGTACTTGCTCAAAGTAATTTCAGTAGTGTAGGTGTTTACTCCATCAGCTAGGCACTTGACTGTCAACATACACCAAACAAAACTAGACTGTGTATGACCTGCGTATATAGTTAACAAAATCTAAATCACTGTTTGACCTAACACTTTACAATTATGATGTTACGAGCCCGGCTTCGCGAGTCGTAAATATGCTCTAAGATCGTGCTAAGGGCTATTTCACCTTAGCCAGACCCGAATCTTCTAGTTCCCAATTGGCCCTATATCAATCCTGGGATCGTGCTAAGGGCTATTTCACCTTAACCAGACTCAGGTCCCTATTCTCCTGTTTACCCCTTTATACTAGTCACTTCCAAATAACTCAGAACAGAACTTGGGATCGTGCTAAGGGCTATTTCACCTTAACCAGACTCAAGACTGGATCTTGTTAATTAAAAGAATGGCTAGTTACTTTCAGTAGCTCAGAACAGGTCTTAGGATCGTGCTAAGGGCTATTTCACCTTAACCAGACTCAACCTGCTCATTGATCATGAAAGAATGTCCTAGGCTAAAGTTTAACCTTACCATTGCTCGCCGGATACACCTTGAGCGGTAAAAGTGTATCCTCGTAGGATCTTTTATTATTCTTTTCCTTAATGTGCTTATTTGAATCAAAGTTGACTGAACAGGAATTTGTAATAAAGAAACAGAGATTTTCTTAATAAAAACTAAAGCAATGTTCAATATATTCTGAATGAATACACAGTACAACAATATATAATGAGAGTTTCAGCGGTAGTGTAATGTTGTTACAGTTTACAATATACTTAAAGTAAAATCGTTTTACGTTACGATATTCAACGGGGGAGAAACTAACGAAAGAACTGTGACTTGCCTAACGATCGCGATATGACACGATGTACGTACGGTAATATTGACTGGTTCGAAGGAGACTAATGCTCGATTTACTACGAAGTTCTTCGCTGGTTCGAGTGACAGAGCTTCGCTGTCGATGAGAGTTCGGAACTGATTCCCCCGCTTTCCACTAGAATACTTGAGTTCTAGGAACTAAACAGATGCACCAAGTGCACGCTGCGTTGCTCCCCTACTAGAAACCCATTAAAACTAGAGATAAGACGGAACGAAAGAGTCGAAGTCACACTTTTAAGGCTCGAAAAATACGCAGCAATATTCTATGTAGGAAGCTGGCGAGTTATAATTATTGAATCTCCGTATGAAATAATGTTAAGAAAAGTAGTCCGAAAGAGTGAATATGTAACATTGTCTTTATTGTTAAGCATTAACTAACATTAAAATGTAAAAAAATGCGCCAAGTAGCAGTTGGATTTCCCCACAAAATTAAAATATAACAAAAAAGATAATAGATATCATACAAGAAAGCCAAGTTTTCATTCAAAGATACCTCGATTTAACTCGGATTAGCAATTAACAATAAATAAATAATAAATTAGAGATTAATAATAAAAAAACTTGGCGTGTGCGCGCTTCATTCGAGGTACTTGCTCTGGTAAAGAAATGAAATTGTAGTTAAGTCAGTGTTAGGTAAATCAGTTTCCCACTATCTTTTTATCTCGCAATGAAGCACGCACACGCCAACTTTACATACAAGTTTACTTACATACTTTACATCATCTTAGCTTTTTAACTGAAACATTCCTTGGACTACACACTTGACAGTCAGGAACATTAAAATTTAAGGGCACACGAAGATGTTGCTTGTCTAATATAATTTGAAAAGTTTATATCTCCTGAACTAATGGACCGAATCCATTGCCCCTTGGGTCATACAAATTAGAAAAAATCACTGAAAAATATAGACCCAAAAAGAATTAGCTCGTGCAGCAAATCTCTGAGAAATTCCAAACAAATTTGGAGACAATTTTTGCACGGGCTAAATCGTTCTAGATTACGTGCTATAAATACTGGACACGTAACTCCATTAAGTTCTCTGACCAACACGTGATAAAAGGGAGAAAAAAAGAGAATGAAAAAAAAGAGAATGAAAAAAAAGTGAGTGAAAAAAAGGAATGAATACATAACAAGCAGAAACAGTATTACATTGAAACGAGACATACGATTATAAATTAGCAATAGCCAAACAAATTAGTATTCTGAATATGAAAAGTGCTTATGTGACTTGCTAATTACTTTGGTATCATTAAGCATGAATTGCGGTTGGTGTTCACTAAATGTTCTTAGAACTATATATAAAGCAGTAGATTTAAACTGCAACAGCAATGGAGTTTCAGTATATCAGGTCAGTGTCGAGTGTCTGATAAATACGGCTATCACTATAAAAGTGTGAACTTTTATACCAACTGGCAGTTTATTTAAGCGAACAGTTTCGGATTGAACTTCGAACAACTTAAATAATACGATATGATAATCACTATACTTGTGACTATTAATACGGTTTCAATATGTGTTGGTCTAGTGAAATTCGGAGTAATCTATTTTGATTCGTACCGTACACTTTTACGGTCGAATTGCTCCCGTGGGCCGAGGGTACTGCCGCTTTTTGGTAATAGCCATCTTTTCATGGGAACTACAGCTGGTAATAATGTCATACTCTATGAAATTTGTGGAAGCACGTCATGAACATATTTCATAATCTTTCGCCATATCTGGTGTTCTTCTCTGATTTAAGTATTGAAACACTTTATTCATTCAACTAATTGCATTGTCAAATGAAATAAACACATTAGTAAGATATTCAGAAAATAAATCAGGCTTTTAAATATAATAATAATAAAAATAATAAATAATAAAAAGTCAAATTGCCACTTTTTGGTAGCGCGTATCTTTTCATGGGCAGTACAGCAGGGAATGTGTCATAATAAATAAAGTACACGTACTAAATATCCTTCAAAATTTTCACGAAAGTAAAAAACTAGAATGCGCAAAATGCAAGAAACTGTCTACGTGAAAATGAAGTGGAAATAATCAGTAACTTGTATTGCCATTACTTATACAGAGCTGCATATTATTACGAGACACTTGGACGACAAAATTCAAGTTAGTGCAATTTAAAGAATTATCAGTCTTCCAACATTTTTGCTATTTCCTCACCTATACCAATTGTTTTTTTTAGATTTAAGTGTTGAAACACTGTTAAATTTCTTTGGGCGGGCTATAGTCGGGCCGCTGAGAGAATGCGTCTGGTGAGGGAGAGTAGACAGGCGGACCAGGCCGAAATTTTACCCTCTCCAGTTACGTTTCGGGAGTTCCGTAGCCTGGCTTCCCCTCACGCGCTTTCTACCCACACATGCTACGGCGCCTTGTAGCCACGCTATGCGTCTGTGTTGAGATTTGAAGTGAGACGGAGACCCGCCTCTGTCCCTTTCTTAACGTAGAGAGTGAGTCTAATTCTCATTATACATATGTTTAATAACATACATGCGACATATTGGACAGATTTTTATTCTACATCCCCTTTCTATAGCTCCGTGGAATAGTATTTAAAGTTACACCTGTAAACAAAGCTTTGCCACCCTGGACGAGACAGTATTCGGTAAAGGAAAGTCCATGTTATATTTTGCAACTTGTCTTAGAGTGACCGGTGCCAGTAAAGTAAAACGACCCATTTGGCCTGGATTAACCCTTACCAGGTAGGCCGTACCTGGTAGGGAATGTTCGGAAAAAGGAACTGAAATTTACACATGATCTGCAAACTGTAGCGAAAACTCATTTCTGCTTGCAAATATTGAAAAATGTAGAGAAACAACAACCCTTATAACGTATCGATTAATCCTTATTTCTGAGAAATCATAATATAGAGTCACAGTAAATATAGTATGTCATTTTAGTTTAAATCGGCGATTTGATGCCAAAGAACTGATCCGTTTTAAGAAAAATGGCACCCAACCCTGGCTTGCGGATCGCTCAATGTGTCAAACGGAGACAGACGCAGGTTATCTTTTTCTAAGTTAGGCTGACCCTATTGGGTCGGCCAACTAATAGCGAGACCATAGATGCATAGTGCTAGGTGCGCGACGCACCCAAGTGTCAAGGGAAGTGGCGGTGCCTGCGCTTAGGAGAGGGTAATTCCAGACGCATTCTCTCAGCGGCCCGACTATAGTGTTTATAGCTTTCTAATAGGGGAGCAACGCAGCGTGTCCTTGGTGCATCTGTGTAGTTCCTTAGAACTCAAGCATGGTCAGACTCTTGGCGCCCTATACTCCCACCATACCCCCTTTTCACTGGGTTTTCGGGTATTTAAGCCCTAAATTCTAGTGGAAAGCGGGGGAATCAGTTCCGAACTCTCATCGACAGCAAAGCTCTGTCACTCGGAGCAGCGAAGAACATCGTAGTAGATCGAGCATTAGTCTCCTTCGAAACCAGTCAATATTACCGTACGTACATCGTGTCATATCGCGATCGTTAAGTTACAGTTCTTACGTTTAGTTTCTCCCCCGTTCAATATCGTAACGTAATACGATTTCATTTGAAGTATAATCCAAATGGTAACAACATTTCACTTCCGCTGAAACTCTCATTACATATTTTTGTATCGTATTTTCATTCAGAATATATTGAACATTGTTTTAGTTTTTATTAAGAAAATCACTGCTTCTTTATTGGAAATTCCTGTTCAGTCATCCTTGATTTAAATAAGCACATATAAGGAAAAGAAAAATAAAAGATCCCACGAGGATACACTTTTACCGCTCAAGGTGTATCCGGCGAGCAATAGTAAGGTTTAACTTTAACCTAGGGCAGTCTTTCATGATCAATGAGCAGGATTGAGTCTGGTTAAGGTGAAATAGCCCTTAGCACGATCCCAAGACCTGTTCTGAGCTATTGGAAGTAACTAGCCATTCTTTTAATTAAGAAGGTCCAGTCTTGAGTATGGTTAAGGTGAAATAGCCCTTAGCACGATCCCAAGCTCTGTTCTGAGTTATTTGGAAGTAACTAGTATAAAGGGGTTAACAGGAGAATAGGGACCTGAGTCTGGGTAAGGTGAAATAGCCCTTAGCACGATCCCAGGATTGATATAGGGCCGATTGGGAACTAGAAGACTCGAGTCTGGCAAAGGTGAAATAGCCCTTTGCACGATCTCAGAGCATATTTAGGACTCGCGAAGCCTGGCTCGTAACAGAAGCACGTGAGGGGAAGTCAGGCTACGCAACTCGCAAAACGTAACTGGAGAGGGTAAAAACCCGGCTGGCTATCCTCCCTCACCATCTGCCTTCTTTCAGCGGCTCAACTATAGTTGATCTAATCGACAACAGAAATTGTTGTTGAATAATTTTCCTATAACGCCTGTAGCGTATTGAATATTTAATCCTGGTCAAACTCTGAACTCGAAGTGAAGAGAGGAGCGTTAGCTTTCGGTGTTTAATGTCGACTCAGTCTCTGGAGTGGGGGTCTTCTTTTCCCCTTTTCGGCAATAGAATTTTTGGGAAATTTCTGTCTCCACCCCCCTCGGCGTACCGGGCAACCTGGCGGTCGCGATTCAACCCTACGGTTTCATCGCACCACTGACCCTTGATACCTGGGGTCAAATCCCGAAATCGGGTCGCATCGGCCTGATACAGGTAGTCCCTATCCCTACCGCTGGCCTATAGGCCACGGTATGTCCTCTGCATATCGCGCACTAAAGATACACCGAGGAGCACTGCCTTTTTGGAATACTAACTTATCTCGCGTTGCCCTCTCGCTCATCTCTTCCTTCTATTTGTATGATTTAACAATTGTTTTACAATAATGTTCTTAATAACTAACCGGTCGTGATATAATATAATATTAATCAGCCGTGGCTATGAATCATTTCGCTACAACGCCTATCCATCATCCGGCAGCCAGCATTCCTACGAATCAGCCAGGTTTGAAGATAGGAACACGGTCAAACAGATCTGAAGGGAAAATAAGGAGTTTCCTGATCTGCAGCTGACGGTCACAGACCAAAGAAAATAGAAATAAAATAGATTCTGTGTTGCATTTCCCCGGTGCACGATCACTAACCTACAAACTCTTTTTTAGAGATTATTTCAATGTTCTTGGACGTACAAACCGAAAGTGGCAACCGGGTCAAACTTCTGAATGACCGCAAACCCAAACTCAATATGCTACAACTAGATGAACAGTTCTGGCTGTCCAGTACTAACACTCACTACCTCGTAAAGTATGCGACGCCAAAAGTAACATTTTTTCAGTTTCAAAATGGAAACCACATCGGAAAGCTATCGAACCCTTATTTGGTAAGTCAGTTCTTGAATCATTTGTTCAAAAAGTTAGACGAAATGCTTTGGTAGCAGTAGAGAAAATAAGGATGGAAGATCCAGGAAGAGAATTTGACGTTAATCGTTACATGTCACGCTACGTGTTTGATGTCATAGTGGGTACGATAATTATATAATTCGAAATATTATACATACATTTTATATAAATTGCATACCATTTTAATTCAACTTATTGACAGATACATCGATGGGTATTCGACTTAATACCTTAACTGCAAAAAATTGCGTTCTTTTTGACGCATGTACAAGGTACAAGAATGTTCATTGACTAAATCGTTAAACGATACATGTACAAAAGAGAAATTTTTTGTTGCAGTGCGCTAGATACAGTAATCACCCGAATCTCCAAACCATGGTTACACCCAGATTTCATTTTTAATTTTACTTCTCTGGGACAGAAATTTTGGAAGAATATAGTGTATATCCATAAGTTTGCCAGGAACGTAAGTACTACTAGTTATTTTAGCACTAAAACTAGCAACGGTGTCAAAATGACTTGTTTAGCATTTATATGATTTCCTTTTATGGGAATCGGTATTCCCCTTTCTTCACCCTTTCGTAATTTTTCGTTTTTTTTAAATAGTTATAAGAAAGAATTTATTCTTATACTTTATAGACTTGTTTTCTCAAAAGCCATTATATGTTGAAGTTTTAGACCGACGCAAGCCAGAATATATTGATATTTTAAATTTTCCTTTCCCATCGTTTGCACTAAAAACAAATTTTGTCTTAATTAAGTGGGGGAAAATGACAACATTTTTTAACAAAGTGGCGTCAAGTACTTCAAACTACACTCAGAATGAAAAAAGTTGAAATGTTTAACTTCTTCTAAATCCCGCGTTAACCACGTTCATACTAATTCAGACAAAACTTGTTTTTTTTTGTTTTCAATGACTTTAGCGGGAATTTTTGAAATGTGTATACACTGTGGGTTGCGTTGCTTCGAAACTTCAACATATTTCGGATTTCAACAATCATGAAAGTTGTGTATGAAATTACAAATACATCTACAAAGTATAAGAAAAATAAGTTCTTCCTTAATAATTAAAAAAATAATCCCGAGATTAACACTTAAAACAGGTAAAGAAAGGGGAATACTTCCTTAAGCATCGGTAGTTCTAGTATTACAGAAAAGTTTTTGATGATGAAGACTGGTATTTTCACTATAACTTCTGAATACTATGTGTAGGCATTGGACAACGCTAAAAGCGAAGTAGCCAAATGTGAGTTAATATAATAAATTAGGGTCTTTCATTTAATAGAGACACGTAACGAACGAAAGTATTTGCAGAAATCGAAAGTCAACCAAGGGAATGTTTGTTAGGCCTGCTTCTCACTGCAGCTCAAGATGATTACAACTTCACCGACCAAGAGATCTTTGATGAAATACTAACAGTAATAGGAGCGGTAAATACAGCAACTTGTACTTTCATACTACTGAATCCTAAGTACATGTTAAGGGGGGATTCTCGTGAAACAGATCAAAGTTTCTCCCAAACTGTTTTTTCTTCAATTGGCGTGCAGGATAACTTAATAATCAATCGACTGTTCAAGGTTAAACAAAGCTTATTTTATTCGTCATATATTCCTTTAAGGACTGTACCTTTAACCTTTATTTTATTTTATACTTAAGATATTTTTTTAGTCAATATAAACTCGAATTATTCACCGATAAAACGTTATTTTTATTGAAAATCGTGCAACGCATCAGGTTTTTCATGTTTTCTATCTGAAATAGATACAAGCCCAACACAAAGTAACCCACGTTAAGAAAATTTTCAAATTTCTAGATTCTGATGATTTAAATAACTGCTGCACTGAACGCCATTAATGGTTATTTACCTGAAGAGCATATAAACAATTGCATATAATTTTATACAACAATATAAAAAGGGTACAAATGAATGTTTTCTAGCAGCTTACGGATGAATCCTTGACCCACAAACTAATAATTTTGGTATCATTCATAATTTTGTAATAAAAAATATAGAAACCTTGTTCGGTTTTACGCCTGATACATGAGAATCCCCCCTTAAGGCCACTGTACCCCAAGCTACTTGCCAGGCTTGCCATTAAGTCTAGCTAGGGTCACACACATAATTGTGATACGTGTGGGAGGATCCTGGATAAAAAATAAGATTAGAATCCTGGAAGAAGATTAGAATAAGAAATTATCCTGGATAAATGGTAAGATCGCGCTTGGTAATAATTTTATTTTATTACTCTGTGAGACATTTGCACGTTCAAATAGCAATTAAGATATATTTATTACTTTTTGAAGTGTCAAATTTGTTAAGGGCATAACTCACGAACCACTTTAGCTACATTCAGTAAATGACAGCTGATTAGCAATGGCAAATTGGAAATTATTCAACTGAATATATAATTAGTTCTGATAGGCAAGCTACATACATATAATCTTTATGTACAAAAAGCTGCCAAATTATGCATTTACAAACTTTGAGTATCTTGTTACTGGTAATCAGTACTTGTACTTTACAAATTTCAGGTCTCTAGGTTATTAATTTCGTAATTCTTGATTTATACACTTGCTAATTTAAAAATTTTTAACGTATACTGTGTTAAGTTTTTTGACTATTCTTTTAATTACTTCTGAATTATTGCCAGTATGCCGGGATTATACTTTGGTTCGCATTAAAATAGCAAACTTTATCGAGTTTTAGCGCGGGGCTCTTCCGAGTTTCCTGTTATAAGCGATTTAACACATACAGGCCCAATATCTTAAGACTAATTCGTTAATGCAAATTTGAAATAACTTTATTTGGATATTTCTCTTGAAATAATTTTAATGTCACATACTAGGGATACGAAACCTCAGCATGTCTTCTCAATGTGGCAATATTCATTTTGGCAAATTATCCCAACATTCTATCTACATTTTTAAGCTTGAAATTAAAAATATTCTGCAAATATTTATTCTTTACGTAGGATAAAGTGTACGCGGAAGTGCGTGACACTTATGGAGAATCCAATTCCGATCGTTTAGATATTACTTTGCAGGACATAGATCGAATGGAGTATTTAAGCTGGTTTATAAAAGAGACACTGAGATTTTTTCCTACTGCTCCTACTGTGTTTCGTTATCTTTCGGGAGAAGTAAACATAGGTTGGACTATTTTATTGCGCAACCACAGACATAAATCATTATTATAGGGCTGCATATATCACATTATTATATCACATGTATCATTGTGAATATTTAGGCGAGTACACTCTTCCCACTGGTAGTTGTGTAATGATTGACTTCACTCAAAATCACCGAAATGAAAAGTATTGGCGAAAGCCGTTGGAATTTAATTCAGATCGATTTCTTCCCAAACATCCATTAGGGTCACGGCATCCTTACGCTTATACACCATTCAGTGCTGGACCAAGGAACTGTATAGGTATTCTTTGGCTTACATTCAACTATTTTATCTCGAATTTATTGATCCAATTCTGCTGCATACATGATTCTCATGATATTTTAGGTAGGAAGTATGCCCTACTATCAGTGAAAATACTCCTTGTAATCTTAACATCGAGATATATTATTAAAACAAAAGTAGCGCAGGAAGTAACGGACTTGAAACTCAAGATGTGTGTAACTTTGAAGACGAAGGATCCAATAATGATATCTATTGAAAGAAGGTTCCCCGAAAACACCTAGGATTATTTAACGGAAATTCAATATCAATTCCTTAAAAAAAATATTGATTTGATTTCTTGGACTGCATGTATAGCTGAATGAGCCAATTAGGCTCTTTTTTATTCTTATATGTTGTTTTATATGCGGCGCATTCCACGCCAAATCAACAAGGTTGTGACCCTGTTATATCTGTGCCTTTAATCGGACTTCTTTTCTTCATAATTTAAGCGCAAACACAATAGGTTTATTTCACTAGCGTTACCATGTAAAATTTGTTGGATATATGAAGCGAATCGCAAAACAAGGATGTAATACTTTACACTGCTAAATAAAGGGTGATCACTCCTTTGGGGTAGAAAAACGGCATAGTAAATTAATCATGAATAAAACATTTCATATTTTGCAAGCCCGGTTATTCACAAATGGAGTTTCAAGTCTTTCATATGATAGACACATGGAATATTTACCCTTTAAGGGTGCCGAAAATCTCGGTGCCACTTCCTCCCATTTCTGATTTTTGTTCTTTGCTCATTTCTTCCCTCACTCCTAATTTTCCACCAATCAGCATGACTTTCGCACTTTTCTTCTCATTCCTCAAAATCTATATATTTTGCGGTACTTAGTTTTAAAATCAGAACTCATATTTTCACCGAGGAGAAGTTGTCATCTGTGGAAGAGTGTATCATAGGCGAACGTGTCATTCTCGACTTCCAACGTATTCTTTCACTCTCTCCACTGCACTTCTCAGAAGTTCTCGCTGCTTAATATTAGCAAGTGCAGTTTTATTCCTGCCCTTGCGAGTAACATCCGAGTACCTATTAGTACTCCCCAACAGTGTAATACCGTATATCCGAATTTCCAGTTGGTAACCCTACAGGTTACTGACCGCTGTAAATAAATTTTTCTTTCAACATTGAAACCATCACTAAGAGTCTCTTAGAAAGCCTTACAATCTTTCACATCGGGAGTTCTTAACAGTTTCTTTACCCCCAAGCTGCGATTAAACTTTACTTAGCAGTGCAAAGTATCATATCCTTGTTTTGAGACCGTGGAATCGTAATCGCTTCAGCATTAAGTAAACATGGTTTGATAGGTTTTTTATGGCCAAATTTTATTGGGGTTGGCCACGCCGTTTCTGAGATAATGGATTTTGAAGTTGAAACTTTTAGCACGTGCGACTTAGCCAAACCCCATTAGTTAGTCACATTAGCAATTTTAACGGCTGAATTTTTCTATAGAATGCTATACAAAACTACCCCGTGCTTCATCACTATTCTACAAATGCGTACAAATTTTTGCAGAATTTTTCACCATCTCGTTTTTTGCGTAACAAAGCCAAGAAAATGTGCCACTTTAGTGAAATCGAAAGGGTAAGTAGCTTAACGAGGACTGGGCGCTGAGGAGCTGGCAACATAGCGAACCGCGCTCCATGTGCGCGTGCGCATAACATTTGCCTACATTTTGTCACTTTCTGCACAGCGCTATCCGCATATGGTACTAAAACCTAACGCTATAGTTACTGCGCTGTACTTGAACTTCCGGTTGAACTTCCAGTAGGCGCAATTGTACCCTTCTGTTCAGGGTGCAGCGCCGTATGGCCGTCAGGATCGTACGAGGTTACCGCACGATCTCCCTGCCTGTTGGCGAGGTTTTCGCCCCTAGATATCCTGGCGGCGGGGGACGCGAAGACCAGCGTAGGTCTCCTACGCTGGTCTTCGCGTCCCCCGCGAAACAGGGGCGGGCTTCCCACGGAAAGGTCGATCGAGGAGTTGAAGCGCCGGACCCGGCGGCTCGTTGTCGAGAAGTGGCGGGAGCGTCTGGAAAATCCAGAACACTCTCGCCACAGAGCCGTCGGGGCGATTCTCCCGAGCCTGGAGGCTTGGGTGAGTCACGGCAGGGGCCAGGTCTCCTACCGCGCGACGCAGGTGCTCACCGGGCATGGGTGCTTCGAGTGACACCATTGTGACGGGGACCGGGACACGGCGCAACACACGCTCCAATATTGCGGAGCATGGAGGGAGGAGCGTTGTTTCCTGGTCCGATATATCGGGAGGGACCCCTCGCTGCTGATGATCATCGTCAGGATCCTCGGCAGCGAGAGGTCGTGGAGGGCCTTCCACGCAGAATGCGAGGAAGTGCTCCTCCAAAAGGAGGAGGCAGAGCGGCGGCGAGAGAGGACGGACCCTTTCGGTCTGGGGAGGGTCGTGAGGCGGCAGAGTGGTGGCTCTGTCGCCTGCATAAACGACCCCGAGGTGGGGCGGGACTTGTCGTGGCCGCACGTCCCGTCAAAGAGGTTTATTGGAACGGCGGGAGACACGGTCTCGCTCCTCCTTCGTTGATAGCGAAGGAGTTAGTCGAGCCGTGCCTCCCCGCAGTAGGTGGGGGGCGCCTCCCTCTCTCGCGTAAGCGAGAGCGGGGATGGCTTTCTCCCCCACCACGAGACGAGCCCCTTGCGAGGGGCGGGCGCGGGGCGCCACCGGTCGTGTTCGACAAGAGTTCCCGGTGCCGCCCCACTAAGCGTGGAGGATGGCCACCGTGGGGTTTTAGCCGGTAAGAGTCCGGCACTACCCCGTCGCTCCCACCAGAGCGGTGTCCATAAGGATTTCCCCACGTAAAAAAAATGGGTACGAGGCGTTCGAGGGAGACAGGGTCGGTAAGACAGTGAGAAGGTGAGAGGGAGCGCGAGTGGGTAGGTGGCGGTGCAGGCGACAGGGTGGGTAAGTCAGTGTGCAGGGCGGGAGGTTCGAATCAGGGTCTGTGGCAAATAAGAGATGGGGAAAGAAGGTAATAGCGGAAAGGAGGGCGAGGGGGAGGTGAAGGTGGGAGGGGAGAAGGGAAATTGGGAAAAAAGGAGAAACCCCTCGAACGCCGAAAGCCGAAAGAAGCTAAGTGTGAGTAGCCAGGGGAGCGTTGGGGGCTCCTTGGAGTCGCTCTGTGGTAGCAAGAGGAAGGAAAGGGAGGGGGGAGTGGAAGGACAGGTATTTAAGAGGAGTGCGCTGACGCCAAGGTCACCATGTGGAGGGGAGGAGAGTGAGCAGGGGGAGGACAAGGGGGGTGAGGCGGAAGGGGGATGGGAGTCGGCGAGTGAAGAGGGGTGCTCGGATGAGGGAGAAATGAAGGGGATCATGAGGGAGATGAGGTGTTACAGAGAGGAGATCAGGAGGGTGGTGGAGGGAAGGAAGAAAGGGAATGAACTGGCGAGGGAGCTGCAGGAGGAGCTCAAGAGGGAAAGAGAGTTGAGGATGTAGATGATGGAGGGATGGAGGGAGGAGAGGAAGAACTAGGAGGTGAAGGGCAAAATATTGGAGGAGGGGGTAGCATGAGGGAGGAATGGAAGCTAAGGCTCAGGAGGATAGAGCTCGAGAAGGATAAGGAAGAGAAGGAAAAGAGGAGAGAGGCAATAATAATTAGAGGATTAGAACTGAAGGGAAGGGAAGAGAAAGAGGCAGTTAAGGAGTTGTGGAAGGTGATGGGGCTGGAGGAGGACTGGAAGGCAGTAAGCCAGTTAAGAGTGGCGGGGGCCAAAGAGGAGCGGGGGAGAAGCATGATCATGGTCAGGATGGAGAATAGGGAAGAGAAAAGGAAGGGGAGGAATTGAGGGGAGGAGGAAAAGGCTGAAGGGCGACCTGACAGCGGAGGAGAGAAGGACGAGGTGGAAGATAGAGAAGAAGGCGGATAGGGAGAGGGCGGAAGGGAGGAGTGTGCAGGTGGGGTACAGAAAGATGTGGGTAGATGGAAAGGTAAGAAAGTTCATTCCACTTTCGGGAGCGCCAGAACGCTCCCGGTCGCATACGGAGGGCGAGGCCGAGGGGCAGCCGACTCAGGAGAGGTGCCTATAGGCCCTAGCTGGGGCGGCCGTGCCGCTTCCCTGCGGACCCGCATAAAGCGAGTCCGTATCTGCAGTTGCGCGAGGCGACTAGCGACCTCCCCGCCGCGCACGCAGATTCCATCGGCCCTTGAAGGGTGCCCGTTGAGGACCGGGGGCCCCTACAAGAAGGGTCAGGTGAGGGGCGATCAGGTGTGTGGCTCGCCTAATCGCCAAAGTGCAAGTTACCGGGGGCCCAAGTCAGCCCCCCCCCCCCCCCCCTCCCAAGGTAGCGTGTAGCGCCGAGGGGTCGAGCAGGGCGGGCTCTGGATGTTGTCCGTCCAGAGATCCCAGAGCCCGCTCTGGATGGCCCCAGAGGCCGGCCACCATGGGAGTTTTAGTCGGTAAGAGTCCGACATATCCCCGCCCCTTCCCCAGGGGGCAGGAAATCCATGAGGATTTCCCCCATGTAAAAAAAAGATCACAAGCCAATAAAGGTGAGCATGAGGGGAGAATCGGAGGAGGGAATGGGATGAGGAGGGTGGGCGATATTTAGAAGGGAGTTTAGGAGGCAGATGGAGGGGGGTTTAGGATGGAGGGTGAGAGGGGCTGGAGAGGGGAATCAAGGAAGCGTTGGGAAAAATTAGAAGGGGTGGAAGGGGAGAAAGAAAAGGGGGTGGTGGGATAAGGAGTGCAGGGAGGAGAAAAGGAGGCTGAGGGGGTGTTGAGGAAGACTAAGAGTGGGGAGGGGGGTGCGAAGGAGTTCAGGAAATGTAGGAGGGAGTATAACAGACTATGCGAGAGGAAAAAGAAGGAAGAGCAGACTCAGTGGTGAATGCAGAAAGGAAGAAAAGGGGGAAGGTAAACGAGGTGATGGAGATAGGGGAACGGGATGGGTATTTTAAGGGGTTGCTGGGGGGCGGGGGGTAGATTGGAGAGTGAAGAGAGGGTTGGCAAGGGACCCGGAGGAGGGGGAGATGCAGGATCATGAGGAAGAGATAACGAGGGAGGAGCTGGTGGCGGTGATAGGGAAATTGAAAGACGGGAAGGCGTTGGGGGCGGGGATGGAGAACGAAGTGTGGAAATACGACGGAAAGGAGGTGGTGGAGAAACTCCTGGAGGTTTGTGATTGGGTCTGGAGGGTGGTGGGGTGGCCGGAGGGGTGGAAGGGAGGGGTGATTGTGCCAGTGTGGAAGAAGGGAAACGGGAGGGAGGTGACTAATTATAGGGGGGTGACCTTAACCCAGACGGGTTATAAGGTGTACGCGAGGGTCTTGGCGGAGAGAATGAGGAGGAAGGTGGAGGGGAAAGGGCTGTTGCCACCGAATCAGACCGGATTTAGGAAGGGGATGTGGAAACGATCGACAACATCTACGCTCTTAACTACCTGATCAACAGGCAAGTAGCTAATATATGAATACATAAGGGTAAGGAGGTTGGTCGTACTCTTCGTCGACCTAAAGACCGCATTTGATTCGGTAAACAGGGAAATCTTACAAGGGGTGCTTGTCAGGATTGGTACACCAAATGGGCTGAAAAAAATCGGTGATGTACGGTCCCACCCTCTAAACAAATCCCTGTAACACTTTTTCAGAATGGGCCCAGGTTACCGAGAAAGAAATTAGCGAATATTCTTACATAGCGTACCCTTATGTTATTAATGTATGGTCTGGAATGGAATACCAATTGGGTTGAAAAAATTTGTGGACGTATGGTTCGACCCCCTAAAGAAAACCTTATAACACTTTTTCAGAATGCGTCTTGGTTGCCGAGAAAAAAATGGCGAACATCGGTCATATACATATGCCTGCTACGTTTACTTTCAGCACATTATTTTTAAACATAAATTGAACAAAAATGGAAAGATTTTACGGAGCTGTGCAAGATCTTTTAGTCTGCCTTCATCTTCTGATCTTGACCGTGACCGAAAGCGATGATTCGGATTTGTCATAGTTGTGTAACCTGTTTATAGCCTGATTAATGATTATGCGTAATACTTTTTTGTAATCGAATTTCCAATTACTCGTCTAATAACAAATAATGTGATATTTATGTTTATACTTACTCTTTACGCATGTCTGCAAAAACTACTTCGACCTCTGTGCCACCCTGGTGCGCGAGAATTTGTTAATAATATAAAGATTATATACACTACATGACCGATCTATACCAATTTTTTTCTTGTCAACCAGGGCACATTCTGAAAAAGTGTTATAAGGTTTTGTTTAGGGGGTCGAACTGTACGTCCACAAATTTTTTCAGCCCAATTGCTATTCCACTCCAGGCCATACCCGTTAATAACATAAGAGTACGCTGTGCACCAATATTCGCTATTTTTTCTCGATAACCAGGGCGCATTCTGAAAAAGTGTTTAGGGTTTTGTTTAGAGGGTCGAACCGTACATCCCCAATTTTTTTCAGCCCATTTGGTGTTCCATTCCTGACAAGCACCCCTTGTTAGTACCCATCTAAATATGAATAAACGAATCTAAATATTTATTACACAGTGTACTAGAGATTTATTATTTCCATTCAGGGTTACAAAGTGTATGATGCATACAGTTTACAAAAAGTATGTATACAAATATTATTATTAGGTTTACAAATGTCGCTTATGTATTCATATATTAAAATAGTTCATGTATATCCTCCATCATTGATAGGAATCCAAATTTGTTGTCATCCATGCGCCATCAGGTTATTTGCATTTCTGAAACATATGTAAGTAAAGAATAATTAGCACATTAGAGGACAACATGTATATTTACAGTCACCTGATAGATCCTGTACAGCTAATGAACATTAAATGCATTTATTCATTCATTCTCTCTTCTCTTATATCGCATTATTGGGTCCTGAGATTACGCATGAAGTCTTGGTACAAATGGGTTCCTAAAACATTGAAATGAGTGGAGAATCAGTTTGTTTCAAAATAAATAATGTACTGTAACGAAACGTCTTTCCCGATCAAGCATAAGACTGGAAGGTTGCGCACGGCCGCCCGTTAGGAAAATAAACATCGCCTCCAGAGAAGGTCGTACCGATTCCGCTAACCACAAAAAGAAATGTTCCGATTCTAACTATTGTTTGAATTTCGCGTGAGCCACCCTATACCGTTGGCCAGGGACGAAACACCACCACCGGCACCCTGCAGAACATCTAAAGGCGCCACCCGCAGCCACGAGACTCCGGCTCGACGTGGAGAACAAGCCGTAAGGACTTCGGGCGGTAGGGCAGGGGCGTCCAGGAGGAAGGATCCATCGGCAGCGGCCTTTCGGATCTTCCACAGCGCAGGGGTACGGGCCTGTTGCGGGGGCTCCGGAAGGAGCGGACATTCGTTTTTGAGCCTTAGTGGTGACTTAGAGCCTTTTTCGAACCAGTGCGTTACTTCCGAAGCTACTCATCTACTTCTTTTTGGTAAGCCAAGCCTGAGGGCATCTCTTCTGCCCGTCCCGGTTTTGTAAACGTGCCTCTTGTGCTTCTCTAAACCGTAGTTCACTGCACTGCAAGGTTCCCGTCCTCTTTAGAATCCCCGTTAGCGACTTTCCTGGAAGGCTTCCACTCTCGAAACGAATCACTTCATTCCGCCCAGTAGCATAAGTTCGAGCTGACCGAGATTGGTTTCACCTTAGCTCTTCCCTTCGTTTGTCTCGTCGTTCGAGATTCGCTCCCGTTTTGCGTCGGTCCATTTCGTATAATAGTTCGTTTCTCTTGTATCTTGCTCCCCACGGGCACTGTGTTACGCCCGTGAGCGAAGCTCGTTTTACCGCTCACTAGCCACTGTTTGAATCTCTTTCTACTGAGCAATAAATCTCGTACAACGCTGAACTCTGTCTGTCTTGGTTGCGTCTTCTGCCGAATCCACGGCCCTTCCTACCATCCTCGAAACTGAGCTGCCGTGTGAGGAAACCCGATTGCGGTTCTGCCGAAAACTTGCGTTCGGCATTAGCCTGTTGGTTCGTCTCGGAGTGGTACCTCGAGGTACCTGGCGGACTGGTCACTTCTGCTTCCCGGAACCGAATCGACGGTCAGGGAAAATTACCGCGTTCCCGAAGATTCCGCGCGAGGAGTAGAAAAGTAGCATATTTTCCTGGGTAACCAGCTGCGGGTAGCTCTATTCCCAGGAAAATTCCTGATAATATATTCTATATAATATCTTTGAATAAACATCCTGTAACTATAATTGCAGTGGCTGGCCGGCAAGATGCCTGAATTATAATTATGAGGTCTCGAGTTCAATTTCCCGTTGCAGCGAATGTTTTTCTGTTCTCTTGTCATTTTTTCTCGAGTATTCAACCTACGGTCTTTTCTTTTATTATACATTTATTATACATTATATATTTACGTTTCACGATAAATAATTCCCATCCTGAAAAGGATTTTTTGCAATTGGACGAAGAGAAAAAAATGTTTCTTTTAAAATTATCACGTTATCATACAAAAATATTTTTAAAATATAATTAAAAAACTGGCAACACAAAATATTTATTTCAAATTTTAATTTTTTATTAACGATAGTACATTTTACATAAGTATGTGACTGATGGCCGGCCCGCCGCAAGCCACCACGGCCACGTCGTTGTCGGCCACCTCCCCGACGGCCTTCACGACGATATATCGCAATGGCTTCGTCCCTAGCGCTACGGCGTTCCGCCTCGTTTTCTGTGTGCCGCCGATCGGTGCCGCCGTCCCTCCGCCGCTCTGTCCTGTCATCCCGGAGGCGGGCTTCATGTCTCTCACATATGAGCCTGATCCGAGAGTTGGACGTCCACGGACCTGAAGATTACCGCAATCATTTACGGATGAGCCCTGAGGCATTCCTGCACTTGCCCGAACTAGTGTGGCCGAAAATTGAGAGCGTCGACACAACTACGAGAAAGACAATTCCAGCCGAGGAGCGGCTAACTGCATCTTTCCGCTTTCTAGTGACCGGTCTGCCGTTCGGGCAACTAAAATACACAACAATGATATCTGCCCCATCGCTGTGCCAATTAGTCCTGAGATGTGTGACGCCATCTAAAACGCGTTGGAGGGAGAGTTTTTAAAAGTACGGAATAATATTAAATAAAATTACAGAAATTGTCAAAAAAGTCAGATTGTATTTTAAAATTTGTAGTATTGTTAAATTCTTCAATAGTATGAACAATACTCCGTAATAATAATAACAATAACACTTAGTCTAATGGATTATAGGAAAAGTGATAGTTGGGAGGGAATGGGATAGGTGGGATTGATTGGATACGTAGACGGAGGTATAGGAGAAGGAAAGGATCGGTTTGGAATATTGCTTGTGGTGGGCTGGGGATGCCATTCGAGGGGATGGGTGGCTTGGGGATAGGTGGCTGGATAGCGAGGTGCAAGGGGGGCAGAAAAATTCTAGATCAATTGCCCCCAGTGCCCCTCGTCCAGTTTGCCCTTGAGTCCCTTGAATAGTATATGGTTTACCATGATTTCAGACAATAACCGTTGGTCGTCGCTCATTTTTCTTAATTTCGCATTCTAGCATTCTCGCATAAGAGCGCATTCTCTGCCATTTGCATTAGTTCACTCCTTCCCAACTGCGAGGCGGAGTTTCTTTTGCGCTTCGCAGAGGTTGTGCCACTCGGGCCAGCGGCGTCGTCTGCACCATTCTAACAAACAAAAAAGTGTGATGTGTAAAATAATGCCAAAAATACCATTAATTACAGTTTCCAACCAGAGAGGAAGACTGGGAAGCGATTGCGAAGGAGTTCGAAAGGAAATGGCATTGTCCGAATTGTGGCGGCGCCCTTGATGGACGACATATCGCTATTACCCAGCCACCGAATAGTGGATTGTACTATTTTAATTACAGAGAGTACCACAGCATCGTCCTGTTGGCCCTGGCAAATGCGAATTACGAATTTACTATGATAGACGTGGGAACGAATGGGCGAATTTCTGACGGCGGTGTGATGGAGCTGTGACAGGGCAGACGCGCCCGTCGCAAGACTCCTACTCCGCGCCGCTCTCGCCGCGCACTCGCTACCTCGTTTAAACACCGTAGCTCCAAGGGGTACCGTCTGTAGCCATCGAATTATTATTAACGCACTGTCTCTACTTGCGAGCTTGATATAGCGACGAGGACAACCAGTCGGTCGAGGAGCAGGAGATAAGCTCGAGGAGGAAGGGCCCGGATGCCCCCAACTGCGAGCCATAGTGAGGGTGCCGATCCGCCGAGACGACGAGCCGATCGGGCCGCTCTAAGCCTGGGAGCACGACGGATGAGGACGGACAAACCGGCGTGGCCCAGGAGCTCCTAGCGTCCGTAGGCTGCAGACAGCGGCAGATAGCGTAGCGTAGCGAGGCGTTCGATTCCGGCGCGCGGGATCGATACGCCCGCCCTCGGCACCGATCGATATCGACCGGCGCGGCGGCATCGAGAGATCGAGAGCGTAAGGCGGCAACGTAACACTGGGCAAAATTTTGGTAACGCCGGAAGCGAGTCACTTTGCGAGCGACCACCATAGCGAGTATTAGTGCGAGTGTGCGGACAGAGCAGCGAGATTCGAGAGTATCGAGAGCGAGAAGGAGTTGCGATCTTTGAAGGTGAGCCCAGTGCAATTACCTGCCTGCCTAAGTCAATCTGTAGGTCTTGGTGCCGGCAGTTTACGCTCCTGTAGAGGCAATCCTAGTGCGGGTGACCATCGGTCACTAGGCGGCTACTACCTTGGCGCGACTCTTCAAGTCGCCGCAAAGTCCGCGGTTTAACTTCGAGCTTATAGATTGTGAGGCGTACGAAAGCCAGGAGCGTCACGGCCGTCCACCCCGAACGGCTGTCTTTGGGAGTACGACCGGTCTTTGGGTTTTTCGGCTCCGTGGCTATCCGTCAACTACCGCGTAATATCGAGGCGAGCAGCTCCGCTGCAGAGGCGATTTTCGTGTGCAACTTATAACTGGCGTGTCCGAGCATTACAATCTAGCGACCGCGAGGCGAGCGCAACGAGGCTGGGTGAACTTTAAATTGTATAGCGGCTACGGGAAAGCCGAGGGTCCGAACGCCGACCGTTCGGACGCGAGCGTGAGGGCTGTAGGATTTCTGGCCGTCCCGGCCCAATAAACATCTTCGCCACCCATACGCGTGGGTTTTCTTTGCTTCTTTCTCCCTGACATACAGACTCCGCCACTCTACCACACACGAGCCAGCCAGGAGAACATCAGCGAGCGCCGCCGAGCTCGAGAGGTCAAGCGGGAGGACACCATCCGGACGAAGGGACCTGAATTCTAGAAATTTGGCCCTGCATAGGGCCTGGCGCCCAACCGATTCCTTTCGCGTTTTCAGGTGACCTCGGAGGAGCCTCGGCCAAGTTGGAGCGCGTCCACCGCAGCCGGCGCGGACTGCGGCCCGGAGAAAACGCTTACAATGCAATAACAGTTGTTAATGTTACAGAATTTGGAAAAATGTAGAACGAAACCATTCTGGCAACGTCCACTGTGAGATAGATAAGGTTTGATTCCGATTAGTCCATCCGTCGCAGAGATATCGCCGGCCAAATGACATTTTAGTAGACACTTAAGATCCCCGAAATTTCGGTTTTTATGCAATAACAATGGTTAGCGTTAAACAATTTCGAAAAAATTTATAATGGGACCAAACCGTGAACTTCCTCTATAAGATAGGTAAAGTTTCATCCCGATCGGTCCACCCATCTTAGAGTTCAAACATTAAAAAAAAAAAATATATATATATAGCGGTCGAATTGAGTACCACCTCCTTTTCGAAGTCGGTAAAAAAGGCAAAATGTGTAGGTCAGGCGATGCCGTACCGTGCCAGCTCGGGTTTTCAAAACGGCACATGCAAGGGGCTGCTGACCGCTCGCTTTCGAAGGAACTGAGTGGTTGAGCACCTGCCGCTCCTCCATCGCGATTTTCACAGGCCACCGGCAAGATGTTTTCCGTCAGCTCCCTTTTTTTAGGAGCAAGGGACAACCGGCCAGGACTCGTCAAGAGCTCGGTGGGCGTTACCTAACTTTGTTGTTGAATAATTCGGAAATGGAGGCCTAACGCAAATTTTTACAAACGCCATCATCATCCCTGCCCCCTTCCGAACAAGGTGGCTATAATATAAACCAACATTTTTGGGACATCCTGTAGATACAAAAAATTTCATCGAAATCGTCGAACATGCGTGAATAAACCTCGACGAGGAGGACGATCGGTCGTGGTCGGTAGTGGTGGTCTGTGTGTGCAAGCATCCGTGTTGCACGGGTGTGCGTAGATGCATGATGAATTTTATCTCAAAGAGTTTTAAATTGACCATCTTGAAATTTACAGGGCTTTTAGAGGACACTTCAATGCACCTCCATGATTTTTTTCAAAACGGACAAAAGTGCGTTTTCGGAAATATAAACAATTAAAACTTTTGAACAATTTTTAAACAAATTAAGAAGGTCGCTACGTTCCTCAAATATTTTCACTGAAAATTCAATCTTTTTTGCGTAAAACTGCGTTTTGCACTTCTCGATATCTTATACCGTTCCAGAGATATGATTTTTCAAAAAAAAAGTTGCACCTATTTTGCAATGCACATAACTTGCATAATAATTGACATTTTTACCAACGAAGTGCGGATAATGTCGTTGTATATTAAGCACTACATGTTCACCAAATTTCATCAAAATCGAAGACAAAGTGTCAAAAGGTGTGATCACTTTGCATGGAATCGCCCATATTCAACCCTCCACAAATATCCACGACAACTGGACCCACAAACTGTAGTCCGTGCATTATGTAATGGATATATAAATGGTTGTATTAATTGATATAACAAAAGGAAAGGTGTACGCGTTCGTACGGTTACGCGAAGCTGTGAAGCCCGGAAGAAGAAAATGAAACGGTGGTACTAAGCCCGTAAACGTAGAAAATCGGAGCGATATTACGTGGCGCGGGAATTGAAAGTACTACAAGCAAAATGCTTAACACATAATAACATAATTCGACTAAATATACATATTCGTCTCTGTTGCGAATATAATTGGTAAATCAAGACTGTCTTTTTATTCTTCGGTTATTCTGTGATTCTATTTCACTAATTCTGTTTACTATCTGTATTGACTGATGATTGGGAGATTTTAAAAATTCTACAATTACTCTCACTCCAAGATGCTAAAACATCGCCTGCAAGGTGAAATAAATTATGCAAGTTTAGCATCTGGCACCTTAGCACCTACTATGTTGAGACCACAATCTCTTTACTGTGTACTGTTCGGCATACTACAAATAAAAGTAAACATTCTTTATACATGTTTATTAGAAAAATATTTTCGAAAACCAGTCGTCCGCAGTATAATAAAAAAAATCATAAGTCGTGTTGCTTTCCAGCGTGTTATTATATTAATGTCATGCACTCTCTTCTGAAATCCATCACTTCGTAAATCGTCTTGCCACGCCTGACTCCAAGCCAAATGATTGGCCCGTCAGACAGTATCTGATTTTATTGACAGCCCTATTCTTGATTGTGTTCGGTCAAAATTGCTGATGTCGAGGCACTAGGTGTAAGTTCGGACGCTTCAGGCAGCAACCGATTTGACTTTAGATCGGTCAGCGATCTCAATACTATACAAGGATTACGGAATTAATAAACTTCGTCAAGAATATAATACCGGGCTTTCATTTTTCGGATCGATTCAGATTATCAGATCTAGAATCAATTCGCGGGAAAATAGGGAGTAAACAAATCGATTCGCAGACGATTGATTCAAATGTTGTTAAAAATTATATCATATTACGAGTTAGGCTTCGCGAGTCCTAAAATATACTCTAAGATCGTACTAAGGGCTATTTCACCTTAACCAGACACAAGCCTGCTCATCGATCACGAAAGAATACCCTAAGCTAAAGTTAAACCTTGTTCGCCGGATACACCTCGAGCGGTAAAGATGTATCCTCGTGGGATCTTGTATTATTCTTCTCCTTAAGGGGGAATGCTCAGTGACAAACACATGCGCGTCAACTCACATGGATACACTACCACATGCAGCGTCAAGCGTAGATGAATTTTACACTTAAATTGAACATACTACAGAGTTTCGTAAAACTAGTTAGAATTATTGAAAGTTTATATTCCAAGGAATAGCTGCATATAAGGATTTCTAGCATAGACGTGCCGCAGTTCAGAAAATCCGATTTGAAAGTTAGACTTGCTAAGCGGCCAGTACTGTCATCTAACCAAACTAAGACGCCGTTGGAACTTTTCAATGGATTCAACTTTTTTGCTGTATTATAAGGAAAATTCTGTATCTGTGGCTAAACCTTACGGTCTACTGATTCAATTGGTACCATTTTACTAATAAAATTTTACGTTAAAGTAAGGAAAAAGTGTAAAATACGGAACGCGTCTTATTTCACATCTAGAACTTGGACAAATGGCCGTTTGGTGCGCTAGCACTATTTGCTCCGAACGGCAGATCGTCGTCGGTAACACGGAAAGGCGGCTGTCAGCTCGTATGTCACACCGAGAAATCGGCGCACTTCCGATACCCGCTCTTTATAAACAAATTTTTCACCCTGCCCCCTAAGCCACCCCCTGCATACGTTATATGCAGCTATAGCTTGAATCTCGACCTTTCGAGTCGATCAGGTCAAACTTTGATCCTTAGCAAGTTGGAGGAATTATCTGCAAAATTCGGAAGCCCGCTAAACCTGTCAGCCTCGCTCGAATCGATCACATACTCCAGCCATGCCTGTCTGATGCACACAGATAGGCGGTTGTCAACTCGTATGCCACATCGAGTTACGGATCCTCTGAATTTCGCGGATGATTCCTCCAGTTTGATGAAAATTAAAGTATGGCTTGATATTCTCGAAAAGTTAACTTCCAAGTTGCATGTGCATTTCATGAAATTCATTATAAAGTGAAGTAAGCTAACAGATTTCGGTAGAAAGAGCACATTGGAAAACCTCTTTATGTGCAGGGAAAATGCATTTCTGTGATGATGTTGGTAAAGATACTTGATTCACATAAAAGAAATACATTTCTTGTATAAATTTAATGCGAACAAAAAAAATAATTCCAGGGTACAGGACACGAATTCGCATTTCGTCGATTATGAGGACCACACTTTGTTCTCTGCGCTACTGCAGTTATGTGAAATAAATAGCAGAAGAGATATTATATTCTTCTGTCCAAAGAATGGATTTCTGCCAATTATCGCACAGAGTTTTTTTAAATCTGTTTGCTACGCTCTATTAAACAGTATTTTTCCCCCTACTGTGATTGTATAAAGAAAGGTAGTCTGTTTTTGGTAAAATAAGTCGCGCTCGGTATCGTCCGACAGTCCAAGTTCGAGGCGGCTCAGGCGACGAAGCATCGGTCGGGCAGAAACAAAAGAGGCTATTGGTGTGTGCATACATACACACACAAACGTGGTAGAAGCACGCAGCTGCCTCTATCGCATGGCAGCCGATCAAAATTAGTTACTAAATTCACCGCATGCTTGAAAAAACGGGGCAGTCAGCTTTAGCCTTTCCCAAAATGTGCGTTCCCCCTTAATGCGATTATTTGAATCGTGGTTAACTAAACAGGAATTTGTAATAAAGAGACAATTAATTTTCTTAATGAAAACTAAAACAATGTTCAATATATTTTGAACGAAAACACAGTACAAGAATATAAAATGAGAGTTTCAGTGGTAATGAAATGTTATTACAATATACTTAAAGTGAGTTCGTGTATTACGTTACGATTTGAACGGGGAAGAAACTAACGAAAGAACTGTGACTTGCCTAACGATCGCGATGAGACACGATGTACGTACGGTAACTGTAACTGCTTCGAAGGAGACTAGTGCTCGATCAACCACGGTGTTCTTCGCTGGTCTGAGAGACAGAGCTTCGGTGTCGATGAGTGTTCAGAACTGATTCTCCCTTTACTCCAGAAGTTAAGTGTTTATATACCCGAAACATCCAGTGAAAAGGGGTAAGATGGGAAATGTAGGCGTCGGGAGTCTGATTATGCTTGAGTTCTAGGAATTACTGAGGTGCACTAAGTGCACCCCGCGTTGAGCCCCTACTAGGAATCCATTAAATCTACAGATAAGACGAACCGAAAGAGTCGATGTCACAGTTTTAAGGCTGGAAGAAGGCGCAGGGAAATTCTATGTGGGAGACTAGCGAGTTATAATTATTGAATCTACGCGTCAAATAAAGCTAAGAAAGGTAGTCCGACAAGAATGAGTATGTAACACTTCCCCCCTTAGATTGAACATTGCGCAAATCGTGATGCTTCATAAAAGAAAGCGGACCAATTTTCTTTGCCAATGCCATAAGACTGATTTATGGATAACAAAAGTGAAGTGTGCGGCAGGGTGAAACGAACAGTAGTCTTACGGGGCGGGCAGATGACTGAATGTTGAAACGGATGTAGAGCACTGTATCCTGATCATGGTGGAATACGGAGTCAGAGGTGAAGACTCCGATGGTGGTGTCGATGATATTTCGGTGGTTTGACCCAGGATTCCATTCCAGAAATGTCCTACAGCAGCTCAGTAAGAGGCCTCTCTACTGCGACGTTTCTCAGGACGAAGCGGCTGGGGTGGAAGAAAGTCGGGATGATGGTGGTCTCCCTCTTCAGTTGGAAGTAGTGCTTCCTGATGCTGGCCCACATAGTCAAGCAGTTGGAAGGCTCCATATCTACAAGGCATATAAAAATAATATATCGATTCAATGATAAAATACTTATAAAGTTTACCTTTATACTATTATTAGAAAATTTAAAAAGAACCAACCAGACTGTGCATAGAAGGGTACTTGAAATTTTTGAACGAAAACATGAAATCCTGTAAATTCAACAAAAAAGTTATAGTTGTACAATCAATTTTCATCGCAGTAATGGCAACACTCACCCTGAGCGAGGGGTGCTGCAGCCTGCTCGCTGGTGATGTTTTCACGGAACTCTGCCAATCTTAACGCACGTAAAGGTGGGTATACAGCTGCCGAACCGAGCGGGAGCACGAGCAACTAGACAATAGATACCGACACATGGGCAAGGTTTCGAAACAGTTTTCGAGTGCATTCGACCCACCATAAACGTCGAACGCCGGTATACACTTAGCGAGCCGCGCATGAACATGCACATTAGCATTTTCTCAAGAGGCTCGGGACGGGTTCGCCGGGAGAATTTCCCGATCCGCTGAAGTCGGATCCTGCCCCGAGCAGCAAGGAAAAATCCTCAAACCAGTTGACGTATTCTTGCCCTGAACACAGGTCATTCCTTGTCGTGGGCCGCCTGCCCAGCGGTGGATCGCGGTAGGAGAGACCCGCGTCCAGGTGAGCGATACGATGAAGTATCTTGGGCTCACACTGGACGGCCTCTGGCGCTTCAACCAGCACTTCGGCCGGCTTATCCCCCGTGTTGAGAAGGCGGCGGGCGCCTTAGGACGCCTGCTCCCCAACATCGGGGGACCGTGGGAAGGTGTTCGACGCCTTTATGCGGGAGTCGTCCGTTCCATGGTGCTCTACGGAGCGCCAGTCTGGGCGGACGACCTGGCGGCCAGCCGGCGCAATTGTGCCCTGGTCTTCAGGGTACAGCGTCGGATGGCCGTCAGGGTCGTGCGGGGATATCGCACGATCTCCCTGGCGTCGGCTTGCCTGTTGGCAAGGTTTCCGCCCCTGGACATCCTGGCGGTGGGGGACGCGAGGACCTATTCGGGTCTTCGCGCCCTCCGAAACAGGGGCGGAGCACCCACGGAACGGTCGGTCGAGGAGCTCAAGCGCCAGACCCGGCGACTCGTTGTCGAGATGTGGCGGGAGAGGCTGGAAGATCCAGCCAACTCCCGCCACAGAGCCGTCGGGGCGATTCTCCTGAGCCTTGAGGCTTGGGTGAGTCGCGGCAGGGGGCAGCTCTCCTACCACGCCACGCAGGTGCTCACCGGGCATGGCTGCTTCGGTGAGTACCTGCGTCGCATCGGGAAGGAGGCGACGGCACAGTGCCACCATTGCGACGGGGACCGGGACACGGCGCAACATACCCTCCAACATTGCAGGGCCTGGGGGGAACAGCGCCGTGTCCTGGTCCGGTATATTGGGAGGGACCTCTCGCTGCCGACGGTCATCCAACAGATGCTCGGCAGCGAGAGGTCGTGGAGGGCCTTCCTCGCCTTTTGCGAGGAAGTGCTCTCCCAAAAGGAGGAGGCGGAGCGGCGGCGGGAGAGGACGGACCCCTTCCGTCTGGGGAGGGCCCGTCCCCGCCGCCGCCCCGCACGGGGAGACGCAGTTCCCCCCAATTAGGGTCAAAGTCCCGGACCCGCCGCTGGGGTTTCCTTGCCGGTGGGCCGGGCATGTGCCAAGGGGCCGCCAGGCGGCAGAGTGGTGGCTCTGTCGCCTCCGCAAAGCGGCCCCGTGGCGGGGCGGGGCGTATAGTGGTCGCACGTCCCGCTCAGGTGAGATTGGCGGTGCGGGGGGCACGGTTCGCTCCTCCTTCGCCGGTGGCGAAGGAGTGCAGCGAGCCGTGTCACCCTGCGAGTAGTGGGGGACGCCTCCCTCTCTCGTGAAAGCGAGAAAGGCGATGGCCACTCCCCCACCACGAGACGGGCCCCCACTAGGGGGCGGGCGCGGGGCGGCACCGGTCGTGTTCGAACAGAGTTCCCGGTGTCGCCCCAATAAGCGCTGAGGATGGCCACCGTGGGGTTTTAGCCGGTAAGAGTCCGGCACTACCCCGTTGCCCCCACCAGGGCGGCGGGGTGTCCATGAGGATTTCCTCACGAAAAAAAAAAAAAAAAAAAAGGTCATTCCTTGTCGTATCGGTAACGTGAAAGGAAAACGCAAAAATGAACAATAAATCCTTGCTGTGCATGCCCTTGAAGTATAGTCCGGGCCGAATTAAACATTTTTATGGTCGGGCCCACCCGAGCAAGCGCGCTCCGCTTGACTGACTCGCGGTCGGTGGGCCCAGTTGTGGCAGGGACACCTAGTTACAATAGGCACACCTTTTCTATTTCTCATCAGGTACCGCATAGAAAATCCGATCGTGCAATAAACTCCGCCGGCCCTTTCTGCCCCCGAACTTGAAACCAACAACAAATCAGCGACCACATTAAAACGTGTTTACTTGACCTTAACATTCGGTTTTTCCGTCGCCGTATTTCCTGATCTACCTGGGGGTTCGTACCGCCCCCGAGTGCACCACCCCGAAAAGTGTGAAACCCAATGACAAATTAGGAAAGGGGCACCATTTTCGCTGACGAGCACCGAAAACTACGAGAACCAATGACAAATTAGGAAAAGGCCACTACTTTCGCTGAAAAGCATTTGTAGCCGCGAAGTGGGGGATAACTCGGTTGGCTTAAAAAGGATCATCCCAAACTTAGAAACTTTAATCATAGTCGAAGTCGTCAGCCGGAGCACAGTGTTAAAAAGTTTTAGGAAAGAAGTGAAGAAAGTGAAGTGTTACTGCATAATGGCAGCAAATTCAGAGCAGTGGACGGAGGAGATGTCCTTGGCGCTAATAGACCTATATAAAAACCGGCCGATTTTGTGGTGGGCGCGCCACGAAAGCTATTATCGAAAAAATTTGAAGGAAGATGCGTGGCGAGAAATTGCTTGCCTCCTGGGCTATTCAAGCGACGAAGTGAGGACAAAAGTGGCAAGTCTACTGGCCTCCTATCGAAGGGAAAAGACCAAAGTCCGAGAGTCTATGGGGACAGGAAAAGGTAGGTGTTCGCTCAAATACAAATGATATTGTTTGAATCTGAGTGATTCTTATTTGATTCTTGTTTGAAGTGAATGTTGCATATTTATATGACATATCTCCACGTGTAGGAGCAGATGAAATATACCATAGCAGGTGGTTTGCGTACGACGCCCTGGAGTTCGTCGACGACAAGGACCGGCCTCGGAAAAGATTAAACACGGTGAGTAGTTCACAACATTATTATTGTGGGATCAGAATTTTGATGGGGTCAGTACAAACGTATAAAATGCAGATTGGTTTAAACAAATGCTGAAGATATATATATTTAGTATCGAGAACGTGTCGACTACCACATTATTGGTATCGATCTTGCCAAGGTACAGCCCCCTCCTTCACGCAGTAATCGGCCAATTCGCTTGTTATTGCTTCGGCGCGATGTGACGACCGTCGTGGCACACTCCTGACCGGGATTAGTGAAGTCATTCCCTCTTCGTTACGGCTCCACGCGCCCTCAATCACGCATCCATCTTCTTCGCGATCGATGGACTCGCGCGGCGCGTATTCACGTGCAGAATTCTCTTTCAGATGGTTGTGCAAGTGCACTATTGCCATAACAATTTTTTCGGCAGTTTCTGGCTGTAAAAGCAATGGCTTCCGGAGAACGCGAAAAACAGAGCTGACGATGCCAAAAGTATTCTCAGCTACTCTTCTCGCTCGAGTTAGTCTATAATTGAGGATACGTTTCGTCGATCGTATTGCGTGGGTGCCGGGATATGGCTTCATAATATTTTCCATTAGCGGAAAAGCGCTATCCGCGGCAAAAAAATATGGAAGCTCCATCGTTCTCGCGGGAAGCTCCGTCGGCGACGGCAGTCCAAGAGAGTCCTCTCTTATCATTCGGAACATGGCCGTGTCCCGGAAAACACCACGGTTCGAAATCCTTCCCTGGCATCCAGCATCCACGAATATGAATCGGCATTCAGCATCTACGGCCGCCATTAACACAATGCTGAATGTCGATTTATAGTTGTAATAATCGCTGCCAGAGTGGAGTGGAGACTGGAGCACGACGTGCTTTCCATCAATAGCGCCCACACAATGGGGCAGATTCCACAATTCCTCGAATTTGTCGCTGATACTGAACCACGAAGCGGGATTTCTTGGGAGCTGAAAAAACACATTACATATTGTTCTCGTATGGCACTAGTGTTATAGAAGTTTGTTGAAAAAAGTAGCGGAAAGGTTGCCCCGACAAAGTAGAAAATACGCTGCATTCGATTTCCGCAAGCATGACGTGGAATAGAAATTGTTTTTTATAAATAATAATGAATAGCTCCGTTATCAGCGCACCCACACTCGCTCAATTGATCTGGCAGAAGCATTGGAGTCTCGCGGGAGTTAAAATATCCTATACGTTTCGGTCCCCCACCGCACCGATTGACCAAAATACCTGCGAGTAACCCCACCGCGCCGTGCTACCTCGCCGGTGCGCTCGCACTCGAATGTGCTCGCTCCGGAAAATCATTTCTCGCGAACCGAGTAAGTCTTTGGAATGGCAGAGTAGTTTACATTGTGCACAAATCCGAATCATTCACGCGACAAAGTGAAAATACAACTTCTTTTATTGTTCATTTTCTTTCGAGGAGACAATGGATGATTGCGACGAACCCCATGTCGCAACTCACGACCACGAACCTGGGCCATCAGGACAGGGCCCCCGAAATACTACACACCCACCGTCGCGCTCCAAAAGTCGGTCAAATGATGACCCACTTGCCGCCGAAACATTGGCGATTTTGAGGACGGCAGCGGAAAAATTAAATACCTCCCCATCGTCGTCGTCGTCGTCGTCGTCCTCGGATGAACACATATTTTGTAATTTCCTAGAAAGTAGACTGAAGCGATTCCCACCAGACATTTGTATGAAAGTACAACATTCAATTCTGGACCTGGTGATGAGGACAGAAACGGAGTTGTACGGGGCCCGCGTAGCCCCTTACCAAGTTAATAGTCCCCACTAATTTCATTCATCAACCCCCCGTCCCCCTCCCGTCCCAGCATACCATCCGCGTCAGCAAGCCTCCCCATATCCGGCTCAAATTTATACAATCCCCCCTCCAACAGTACGCTATCTAAAGAGTTTTAGGTTAGTTTAGTTAAGTTAGTTATTAATAAAGAGCCTTTTTTTATACTCAAAACATTTCTCCGTTAATATACCATCCCTTCTACCACCCTCACCTTAATATTTTCCCGCAGCTCGGCGATGAGTGCTTCACAAACTTCCGGGACGATTCGTCCTATCGACTGCTTCGAGACTCGGAAGAGGTATTGCAGACTCGTATATGAACCTCCACTTGCCAGAAATCGTAGCGTTATAGCTAATCTAGAGTTCAAACAGTAAACGTTATGTGTTAAATACAATGTAAAATCTCTTCCCATATTTGGAAATTATTACTCACAAATACTTTTACTAGTTTTTGTAGTTGTTGAAAACCACTTACCTATCTTGTATCGAAATTGGAGTCCGGAAATGGGTTTCCTGGCGCGCTATCTGCGGACCAATCTTTGCCAACAAATACTCGAAACACGTCGGTGACATACGCACAAAGTTTTTGTACTGCCCACTGACGTGCTGGAAGTGCAGATCGCGAACAAGCGCATTGTCGACTCTTCTCCTGAACAACTCCGTCATCCACCACCGTCGTGCGTTTCTAGCCTCTTTTCTTTTCGCTAAACGCGATAACAAGAGGCTTGCTCCACTCAAAACCACTAGAGCTGCAAGTTGCTCCGAATCACTCATTCTTGCGTATTGCTGCTTGCTTGCACTCACTTTGTCACGATAAACTGTTGCTGCTCCTCAGAGGGTTAAGCCGAAAATGAGCTTTACCTTCGTTGCAATGCTACCAGGCAGCTAAACACGACCGCTTGGGAAAAAAGTAGGGGAAGAATAGTGTGACGAGGCAATGACGGGTGTCGGGGGTAGAAAGAAATATACTGTATTTTTTCTCAAGCGGTCGTGTTTGGCTGCCCGGTAGCATGGCTGAAAGCCAGATGACCGTCTTCAAGGACCTACATAAGTACTTGTGCTAAGGGTTTCGACTTGACGCTCGCGGGAGGATCCGCAGACGATCCATAGGAGAATTTCTAGTGTTCCGCTGAAAAAAACTTTGGCCCGGCAAGCATTCGCCGATCGTTCGTGCTCGCGCTCGGTTCGGCAGATGTATACCCACCATTTCCGTCCTTACCAGCCTAGCATCTTCATTGTTGCCCGCCTGGCGAGTTAACAGGGTCTCCTAATAACAAAAATCGAGATAAATATTAGTAAAAAACACAAAACTATAATGAAGTCTCATTTAAATATCTCATGGAAGGGGGCCCGGCAACTCCGTGGTATCAAAGGCCTCTTCTCCAAGGATTGACGAGATTTTACGCTCGAAGTCCGTAAGGGCGCCATAAGAAGATTATCATTAATCATAAGAAGACGCGGGATTCGGGGCACGATGACAGATTTATTAACAGATGTAAGACGTCTTAACAGATTGGGATCTCAGGATAGAATATTCTGACAAAATGCTACCGAGTTGATAGTGGTAGTCAAGGGAGATGGTCGCACTTCAGGTGCGATCAGGAGATCACACTTCAGGTGGTTTCAGTGAAGTAAGTCTTGCGGCGAACAACCGAGCAGAGGGCATGCGGGGCATGCAGGGTCGTAACAATACCTTAAATGCCATGTAAAAAAACATTAATTCTTTTGATGTGCCCATAGATAAAAATCTCTTACTTAATATTGTTACTGGGTGGGCGGCCACGGAGCAAACCCCTGAATTCTTGCTCAATATCAGAAAATTGGGTCAATCTGCGAAATAATGAGATAAAAAAATAGATACGGAATTGTGTCTATCATTCCCAATATCCCCTACTCCGCCTGTATTCTGCCATACGACCGGTGAAATACATAAAACCGATAAAGCAGCTGTGGCTGATAAGTTAAAATCAAAAGTTGAGTCACCCCAACCTGAACACATCGATGTTGATATCATAGATTGTTTTTATCTTGTTCATCATTTAGGTCCAACAATACCCGATAATTTTGAAAAGATATCACAATTAATTTAAAAAACAATATGTAAAACTTCCACATCCGAAATACATATTATATTTAATAGATATTTTTCACCATCCATAAAAGGCTTGGAATGCTTAAACCGGAATGAGATAGATTCAGCTTTAGAATAGTTGGTGAATCGCAATGCAGGCCGAATGATTTTTTTAAAAGTCTAGAAAACTATAAATTTGAGGAAGCATTAGTAAGTTTCTTAACGGATAATTGGTCACGACATTCCATGACCCCGATTCTAAAAGATAAGAAGGTTTATATCACCGTGAAAGAGAAGCCAATTCAAATTTGCAATTCCAATTTGAATGTTTTCATATCACAACAAGAATATGGATATAAGATATATAAACCGTCCAAAAACATTAAAATGTAAAAAAAGCGCCAAGTAGTCTTGTCCCTCACCCCAAAAAAGATCTTGCGTTACAAAAAAATGTGCCACATTCCACAAAAATAACAGTGTGGTGAAACCAGCTCTATCAAGTTGACCAAAAACGTAAATCGATATCATTGGAAAGCCAAGTCTTGATTAAAACAGTCTATTCCCACAAAAGAATTTAATGATAGTGCAGGGAATACAAATATTGTGCTTAATTCAATGAATATTCAAAAAAAATAATGTCATACAGAACTAAATATTTTACGAACAAACAAGAACAGGAACAGGATTTGAATGTGAAAACCAAACCTTCAGTTAGGAATATAAAACAAAACATATGTTAAACAGTCGTGAAAATTGAATTAAAATATATATCTCTTCTGTTCGTTCAATTTATCAAAGAAAACGTAATACTTGGCCCGCCCGGTTCTTCACAAATTGGCTTTCCAATGATATCGATTTACGTTTTTGGTCAACTTGATAGAGCTGGTTTCACCACACTGTTATTTTTGTGGAATGTGGCACATTTTTTTGTAAGGCAAGATCTTTTTTGGGGTGAGGGACATGACTACTTGGCGCTTTTTTTACATTTTAATGTTTTTGGACGGATTTCATGTCTTTTTGGTCTTTCATTTAGTAATTGGGGTGAGGGATAAGACTACTTGGCGCTTTTTTTATATTTCAATGTTTTTGGATGGATTTCATGTTTTTTTGGTCGTTTATTTAAGAATTGAGATGAGGGACAGGACTACTTGACGCTTTTTTACATTTTAATGTTTATGGGGGAGTGAGAGGATTGTTTTTGCATAGGATTTCTTTTCAATATGGAAGTGCTTTTTTGGGTTGTTGGAAGTTTTTTGGGATGTGGAACTAAACTACTTCAAGCTTTTTTTAAAATTTTAATTTTTTTGGGAGTATTCTTTTTGTGTAGGATTTTGTTGAGATCATGAATATTTCTTTATGTACAGTTAGTTCTGTTTATGATTTTGCAAAGGAGACGCTATAAATACCGACGGGATCTTATTAATAATATAAAAAAAAATATGCTTTCCTTTTCATTTGTTACCCTCCTCATCCCATTTTTAGTAATTTCAAGTTTACAGACAGAGAAAACTTGATTTTCTTGTATGCTATCTATATCTTTTTTGTTATATCTCAATTTTGTGGGGAAATCAAACTGCTTCTTGACTCATTATTTTACACTTTTTTAATGTTTTTGGAAGGATTTTACGTCTCAGTGTTAGTTAGTTAATGCTTAATAATAAAGACAATAAGATTTTTAATTATTTATGAATGGTTAATTTATGTTATTTATGTTAAAATATGCACCATCTCCTGTGTGTACCTTTATGTTACAATGTAACTTTAATGTTACAACATATTTATAACTTAATCATGCAGATAGGAGGAGATCTTAGAAATTGAACAGAGTCTGGGAATATAGATTCCCTACATAATATAGCTTGCACTTGACAAATTCAATATTCCAAATTCAAACAGTATGAGGTTTACAGCTTGCCTAATATAATTTAAACTTTTAACTTTAGTCTGTTGGAAGTTAGGAGTATTATAGCTATTGGTAATAATCGGTGCCTATTTACTCATTACCAGTAGCCAGGATGCATTTAAATTAAAGATTACACAAGCTATACCCTGATACGCACTCTAACATTGGTATACCTTGACTAACAAATGTGTAGCTCAAGAAGCGCACAATCTAAAGAAATCAAATTTACTAAGCAAGTACTGACTACCAATAGCTAGTATATTGCTAAATGACATATGCTTGGTAATTATTGCTAGCCTACGTTATTTTAGTTCTTTAGCTAAAGCATTCCTTGAGCGACAAACTTGACAGTCAAGATACAACTAAATTAAACTGCATATGAGGATTTTGCTTGGTTTATATATTATAATTCTAAAGCGTTAAGTCAATCAACGACAATAGCTAGGATACATTTAAATTGCAGATTAGATAAGCTATACCCTCATACACACTTTAACTTTGTTAAATCTTGACTGTCAAATGCGTAGGTTAAGGAGTGCAGAATCTAAAGTAATAAAATGTGCTAAACAAGTACTGATTACCAACAGTTAACATTTCTTTAAATTGTAAATAATTGCTAATATTGCTTAAAAGATTAATATACTACACACTTGACAATTTTAACTATTGGTAATCAGTATTCGTTTTCCGAAACAGGGTCTTCTGAGTTACGCACCTAACACTTTCAACATTTCATAATTCTTAATAATGACAAGATCACAGGGACTGGGGCAAGGACAGTATACTCTTTTATTAACTAAATGAAGCATGGAATCTGGAATAAAATAATAAAATCGGACTGTGTCATATGACGATTATGGCACATAACCAACCATGGCATGACCGGCTTAACCAATGTCGGTATGACGCAGATTACAGATTATAGATCGGTAACGTGAACGCGACATTTCAGCGTGGTGCCAACTGGTGTGAGAAAAGTGAAAGTCACGTTTTTAGGAATTACTGAATCCTATGACTCTTAATTTGCTTTGCCTTTTCCACGAGTAAAAATAAGCAGGAGAATTCATATCTTCTGAATGACGGAACCGATTTGCTTGATTCTTGGCTCATTGGATTCAGAAAAATCAGCAAAAAAATACAAAATTCAGAAATAAATCCGCGGAGCTGTAACTTTGCCATAATTCGAGGTGAAAGTTTTATAGCGGACGACAACCGCTACACTTCGGGATAAGTATACTCGGTAGTCGCGTGCCATACTATAGTATATCCATCTGTCCAAGGACACGTTGACTTTAATGATAGACGAAGACGAAGTGATACACACGAGAGTGCCGATAGTTCTATTACCTGCAGTCTGTTCACGTACATGCGTATTTGTTAGATTAGCCTGCATCTATGAGATGTCGGAATTGTACGGAATTGTCGTATACCAGGCTAGTGAATGTTAACAATATTAGCATATTAGATAGGGTATACTTCGGCCGTTCAACTTATACAGATTATGTATATAGTCCACTTATGTAGTATAGATTGTGTATAGAGACCACGAGTATTTCAAGATTTCAGTGTCATGGCTTCGTAATTTTTGTAATAATTTAGTTATATTTGCGCCGCCTCCGAAAAGTTGCAGCATATTTAGGCTTAATGGGGTTGCTAAGGAAGGTTGCCAGAATCGCATATTATGATTGCAAATTTCTGTATCCATGAAAACAACAAATTATTTTTTACTTTTCAGCTTTTTGGGACTCTCTTAGTTTTTAGTTTTTAGCTTTTTGGAAGTCTGTCAGTTTTTCAAAGTCGGTCATATTTTTTAAAAAATATTTTGTTTTATTTCATGCTTTTTAGTATTGAAAATGAATAGAACCATGGTTCGAGGTTGATTTCATCTCGAATTTCATCGATGTAGTGGTGTACCAGTTATAGACCAACAAATGTAGCCGATTTTTGTCGTAGAAAGTGCATTGCGAAATTTATGGAAGAGCGAGTTCCTCGAGAACTTCCTCCATAAGCTAGTAAAAGTTTCATCCCGATCGAACAAGCCGTCCCAAAGCTATCGCCGGATAGTCGAAAGTTCTGTTTTATGCAATAACAGTTGTTAATGTTACAGAATTTGGAAAAATTTAGAACGAAACCATTCTGGCAACATCCACTGTGAGATAGAAAAGGTTTCATTCCGATTAGTCCATCCGTCGCAGAGATATCGCCGGACAAACGAAATTTTAGAAGACACTTAAAATCAGTGTTAAACAATTTCGAAAAAATTTATAATGGGACCAAACTGTTAACTTCCTCTATAAGATAGGTAAGGTTTCATCCCAATCGGTCCCCCCATCTCAGAGTTCTAGCCGGACAGACATTAAAATAAAAAAAAATACAAAAAAACGGTCGAATTGAGTACCTCCTCCTTTTCGAAGTCGGTAAAAAGATGCTTCCCTTACAAAATGTTTCTCATTCAAAAAAATTCTACAGAAGAGGTGTTTCTTGCTAATGTTAATGCATAATGCAACAAAGTTCCTTGCCATTCCAACAAAATTCTACAAGAAATGATTTATTTCACTGCCTTTACGAAGTTGCCCAGAAAAATTAATGAATATCATTGAAAAAAATATATCAAGCCAACTCTTTCATTAAACTTACACCAAGCCATTTGTTCTTAATACTGACGCGATTAAGATTCCACGGTCGCAAAGCATAGATCTGACACTTTACACTGCTCAACAAGGGTTGATCGCAGCTCAGAGGTACAGAAACGACATAGTAAAATTAATCATAACTGAAACATCTAATACTTAGTAGGCCCGGTTATTCACAAATTGGAGTTTCAAGCATTTCACACGCACAATCTGTCACCAGTCCAATACCAGCTCAGGTGGATTCTGCGAGCGGGCCACCCGTTATATCCGGGGTTTCCCGATCAGACGCAGTGCGTGATTTCGTGCATTACTTAATGATAAATTTAATGATCCACAATAGGCTCTCATACAGGAAGGTCTGTATATTAATTTAGGTTTTCTTCTAAGAAAATCTATGGAAATAAACGGTGTTTCTTGTGCAAATTAGACTTTAATTAATATTTTGAGAACGCATAAATGAACTGTGAAAAAATTAAAAAAATATTGTTAAAAATTTTCACTGTTTCCGAAGTTAAAGAATAAGTAACGAGGCTGATGTGCATTTTAGAACTTGAGATTAATATTCATGTACAGGGTGAGTCAGTTGCCTTTGGATCAGGTATTACCGACCGCGCCAGCGTCTATCCCTCTATCCCGTAGGCGCGGTCGGTAATACCTAATTCAAAGGCAGCTGACTCACCCTGTACATATGCATGCTGCGTAATGTTATTTTATCATATGATTTATGTTCACAGGAAAGGAGATTGAGATGAATATGTTTATTATTATTAGTTTAGTATATATTCTGTTATATTATAGAATTTAAGTGTACATATGATCATATACGTTGTATCCTCCCGGATTAAACATAAGACCGGTAGGTTACTTCCAGCCAACCGTTAAGGAAATAAACACCGCGTCCAGAAAAGGTCGTTTCTTCTTTTACATACCGAAAGTACATGCGTTGCTTCTAATATGTTTTGATTTTCGTATGAGCCATCCCAACAAGGGCCAGGAATGTCGCACCACCATCTGGACCCAGGCGCCCATCTGTAGTTCCGGCACCCGCAACCACGAGACTCCGGATCGACATGGAGACTCCACTATGGACCACAGCAGCCCTCGAGGAAGTTCCACCGCAGGACCGGCCACTCTGCAAAAATTCCGGGCAGTGGAGGAGGTACGTCTGGGAGGAGGGATCCATCGGCGACGCAGGGGTACGGCCCTGTTCCGAAGACTCCTCGAGCCTTGGCGTTCGGACCGTGTCATGTGACATCATAAAGTACAGTCAGGGGCGTTGGGGGGAACACAGAAGTTAAGTTACGAGCGCCCCGAGCGCGAAAGGAGCCGACATTCGTTGTGTAGAAGTGTATTCATCAGGAAGCTATTTACCAAGTGCCGAATTCTGTGCAACACAAAGGATTACAACTCACCGCCATGTCTTCGTAGCGGTAAGTGAACTGCTATTATTTGGGTTAAGTGTGAGTTAAGAATCTCATATTTGTTAATAAGTCACGACGGGATTATCGTCTATCGTCTTGTCGTCCAATCGTTCCGTTTTAGATTATGTTTCTCCACGGAGAATTTACAGATTATCTATAAAGAATCTATAAAGAAGCTTCCTGAAGTGCTCCTGCTCTTGCAACAAATGAAATTGTATATCGTCTCAACTTTTGCACTTATTTTTATTTCGGAATGATCGAAATTTTGTAACAATTTCGTGGCCGCCGTTTTTCCGTTAGTGTTGTCGTCTCGAGACGTTAGCGAATTCTTTTTGGACCGACCACATTAGCATCTATAACATATTCTACTGATTTTGTTAGCTCCTCACGAGCACATTGTACTATTTGTGAGTGAAGCTCACCTTTCGCTCTCAAGATTGGCCAGATTGTCTCAAACATCTTTCCTAGGACAAAAAACGATAACTTAATAAGGTTTTGTACCTATGGTTGACGATTTTTGTGAAAATGTCAGGATGTGTATTTTTCCAAGCGTCATTTCACATGTAATGTTCCGTTGTTTGGTAACTTAATTTTTTTTAAGTTACGCATGAGCCAACTTTACGGTAAATTTTTTTCCAGAAATTGATATCTCGGTAACTATTATACATAGCTACAATATTCAAACGCCAAACTGATGCGAATGAATCGAAGATCAATCGAAAAAATACATCATGTAAAAATATTTATTGCAAACAAATGATAACGCTATAAGTTGCTATATTGCTTGCTATAGGTCTTCTGCAAATGCCCTCTAAGGGATTTTTAGAAACACGGCTCGGGGACCGAGTTATCAAGAAACTCGATAGAGTGTCGCTCCAAGTAATAGTATACCCCCCAAAGAACATTAAAATGTAAAAGGATGCCAAATAGCAGTGTAATATCACGTAAAAGAGAGCTTTTCCGGTATCAGATTTTTCAAAAATATATATATATATATCATATAACAAAGCCAAGTTTTTCCCGATTTCGAAAAGGAGGAGGTACTCATCAATACTTATACAAGCTTAGATACTTTGAAGGAACCAAAGTATTATATCAAGGCCATTACATAGTAAAATTAGTATTAAGTCCAAAGTAGTTTCCCATTGGATTTTTAGTTTAGTTTGTTTAGTGTTAAAACTGCAAGTTAAATCTAAGAATCATGGAATAAATACTTGGCTTTGTTGTGTGATATCTATATATATTTTTGGGAAATCTAATACCAGAAAAGCTAATTTTTACGTGATATTAAATTATTACTTAGCATTTTTTTACATTTTAATGTTCTGTGGGGAGCGGATATAGTGCCTTTTTGATAGCTGATTTTTAAGAATAAGAATATTCCTTGCGCGGCTAGATGCTTTTTTAGATTTAACCTTTTAACAACGGCGAAATCTAGTAGAGAATGCCAATTTCGACCATCGAAACTTTAGCTGTGATAAATGCAATCTTAATGTACATTTAGAGCGCCCATTGGCGCCAGCAGTCTACAGTGAACGAAATTTTAAAACGCCTAAAGGCGCCAATAGTAACCAAAGAGGTAAGAATATTATTTAACAGTGTGAAAAGTTATGAAAAAGCACCACACTATTCAAAGTTTTCAGCAAGATTTTTTTAAAACAAAACACTGAATGCAGAAAACAATGGTTGTGTTATTTCTACTCGTTAGTATTTAACAAGTGTGAAAATTTTAAGGAATAATTCTAAAATATTCCATCACAAAATTGTTGCTTAATGCGAACTGAATTGTTTGAAAAATTGTGTCTGGTTACAAACAAGGACTGAATTTTTTTTACATAATACCACTTGTCTCTGTCCAATATAACTTATACGTATCGAACTCAATTATTTGTAATTCAAAGATATGCTGGCCGCTGGTAATGACCATTTACTCAGAAAATTTCAGGTCCTTAGCGTAACTGATTATTGAGATACGTACTTGACAAGTTTCATATTTTGAAATTGACATGAGTACAAGAATAATCTCAAAATTGTCAACATGGATCGCTAACAAACTAAAATCATGATATCTCCTTAGAGAATGCTTTTTACTAATAGCAATTATTAATAATTAATAATTATTGGTCCATTTATTAAACATCAGCTTTTTTGTTGGAATGTTCCATGACCTACCTATTCTAGAATTTTGATAATCCATGATTGGATGGTGTAGAACGCAATGGCTTACCTAATGTAACTTGGCGGAATCAAATATAAAAATTCTTAACAGTATATGTAGTACACACATTCAGATTTTCGTTAAGTGCATAGCCCAAGAACAACTTTATTTCAGAAGCTAACAAGCAATAAACAAATGCTGATTAGCACTATCTAGCATGCATTACAATTGCAAATACTTCAAAAATAATTCTTTATCAGCATGGCGTACCTTACAAGCATTTAAGATGCAATTGACCTGAAGGCAAACGAGTCGCCCCTATGCTTATCTTAGACCAAGGAAAATCGAGAGAGATTGAAAGAAATCGAGAAAATACAAAATCCGAGTTTCGAAATGGTTAGAAACTGACAATCTTAGCCCCTCGCGTTAAAATTAGCTGAGATTTTTCCGGATAATCCGATATAATCGAGCTGCTCATATTTTTCGGGTAGCTCCATTTTTTTACCGACTTCGAAAAGGAGGAGGTACTCAATCGCCATACATTTTTTCTATATTTGTCCGGCGATATCTTCTCGACAGATGGACTAATCGAGATGACACCTTTTCTATCTTATAGAGCAGTGCCAGCTAGGTGAGGCACTCTTCTTTTCCGTTCCACTACTGGGTAACCTATTTGGGGAAGTTAGGGGTACTACCAGGTACCCCACTTGCTCGTCTCTGCCCCACTCTAGGTGTCTAACAATACAGCGCGCGAACATTTTGGTTTGAAGTTCAAATGGGGATACCAAACGCGTCTTGATAGCCCCTTTTTATCTATTACGCGACTTCTGTCAATCTGAAACTAAAGGGTTATGCTATCAGTTTTATAAATGGGGTATCTTGTTACTCGAATTCGCAACAATTTCAACTTAGCTTTTTGATCAAGAGCATTGTTCAGGCTAGTTGTAATAACCATCCATAAAGTGCCGGAATAATACATCCTATCCTGTCAAAAATATAGACCTCCATATGTTACGGAGCGGGAGGAATTATTAATTAAGGCTTAGGATAATTAAGAGTAATGTAGGATTTAAAGAACTTAGATGTAGACTTAAGGCAAATCTCAGGCTAGGACTCAGGTTAAGGTAGAATAGAATAGAGACTAGAAATGCAATATGATCTTAAAGGTACGATAATTATTCAGTCAATAAATATGTATACTATATACAGAGGTGTTGGTTAATGCGTCAAATAGCCACATTAATAGTTGTAACCACAGGTAAGCAGAGCCGGAACAGTGTAAGCGAGCTACTTAGATTTTTGGTGATTCCGAAGCACAGAGTAACGTTTGCAAGGTAATCTGACACGGCAAAGGCACAAGGTAAAAGGGGAAGAGTTTCGGTTCGCGAGACTATTTATAAGATCAGGAGACTCAGTAAAGTCTCGTGCCAAGTAGTAGTATATAGTAAGTCGCGCGCCTACCGAGGATACTTATCCCGAAGTGTAGCGGTTCTCGTCTGCTATAAAACTTTCACCTCGATTTATGAAAAAGTTATACCTCCAAGAATATATTTCTGAATTTTGTATTTTTTCACTGATTTTTCTGAATCCAACGAGCCAAGAATGAAACGAATCGGTTCAGTCATTCAGGAGATATGAATTTCTCCTGTTATTTTACTCGTGAAAAAGGCAAGGCGGATTAAGAGTCATCAAGGGAACGAATTCCTAAAAACGTGACTTTCACTTTTCTCACACCACTTAGCACCACTCCGAAATGCTCCGAGCTGCAGAGACAATACGGCTGTGTTGTGTTTAGGTTACCGATGTATTAGGTAAGCCGGTATCAGGGATTTTCCTGGGACCACTCAGGAATAGAGCTACCCGCAGCCAGCGGGTAGCTCTATATAGCCAGCAGAGTAGGAGCGGTAACATTTTAATCTCACGACTGTTTGGCATTCACCTGTTCTTTAATTAATTTAGTTTTAATTCGCGATAAGTCAATCTCTACTCTGAAAAAAATCGCTTTTCTCATTGAGAAGGCTACAAAATACATGTTCTTTGAAAAAATTTTTTAAGCAAACCTATCAGAGCTATGAAAATGAAATTTGCTGGTACCAAGTTTCATATCGATTGCTGTAAATATCATCCACGAAACGAAAGGGAGTGGGAATGGCAGGAGAAGTAAAGCAGGAGACAAGGCATGGAAACGCAAGGAAAATATTGGGACCCTGAAAAGGACCGTTGTTACGAGCCAGGCTTCGCGAGTCCTAAATATGTTCTGAGATCGTGCAAAGGGCTATTTCACCTTTGCCAGACTCGAGTCTTCTAGTTCCCAATCGGCCCTATATCAATCCTGGGATCGTGCTAAGGGCTATTTCACCTTAACCAGACTCAGGTCCCTATTCTCCTGTTTACCCCTTTATACTAGTTACTTCCAAATAACTCAGAACAGAACTTGGGATCGTGCTAAGGGCTATTTCACCTTAACCAGACTCAAGACTGGACCTTGTTAATTAAAAGAATGGCTAGTTACTTTCAGTAGCTCAGAACAGGTCTTGGGATCGTGCTAAGGGCTATTTCACCTTAACCAGACTCAATCCTGCTCATTGATCATGAAAGAATGCCCTAGGCTAAAGTTAAACCTTACTATTGCTCGCCGGATACACCTTGAGCGGTAAAAGTGTATCCTCGTGGGATCTTTTATTATTCTTTTCCTTATATGTGCTTATTTAAATCAAGGATGACTGAACAGGAATTTCCAATAAAGAAGCAATGATTTTGTTAATAAAAACTAAAACAATGATCAATATATTCTGAATGAAAATACAATACAAAAATATAATAATGAGAGTTTCAGCAGAAGTGAAATGTTGTTACAATATACTTAAACTGAGTTCGTATTACGTTACGATATTGAACGGGGGAGAAACTGACGAAAGAACTGTGACTTGCCTAACGATCGCGATATGACACGATGTACGTACGGTAATATTGACTGGTTTCGAAGGAGACTAATGCTCGATCTACTACGATGTTCTTCGCTGGTCCGAGTGACAGAGCTTCGCTGTCGATGAGAGTTCGGAACTGATTCGCCCGCTTTCCACTAGAATTTAGGGCTTAAATACCCGAAAACCCAGAGAAAAGGGGGTATGGTGGGAGTATAGGGCGCCAAGAGTCTGACCATGCTTGAGTTCTAAGGAACTACACAGATGCACCAAGGGCACGCTGCGTTGCTCCCCTACTAGAAAGCTATAAACACTAGAGATAAGACGGAACGAAAGGAGTCGAAGTCACAGTTTTAAGGCTCGAAAAAATACGCAGGAATATTCTATGTAGGAAGCTAGCGAGTTATAATTATTGAATCTACGTATGAAATAATGTTAAGAAAAGTAGTCCGAGAGGATGAATATGTAACACCGTTTGTAAAAATGCTTCGTCAATGGTTCTGACGAAGTCTCTACATTTGAAAATATTGGGGCCCTGAAAAGGACCGTTTGTAAAAATGCTTCGTCAACGGTTCTGACGAAGTCTCTACATTTGAAAATATTGGGGCCCTGAAAAGGACCGTTTGTAAAAATGCTTCGTCAATGGTTCTGACGAAGTCTCTACGTTTGAAAATATTGGGGCCCTGAAAAGGGCCGTTTGTAAAAATGATTCGTCAATGGTTCTGACGAAGTCTCTACGTATGAAAATTTTGCTGGCCCTGAAAAGGGCCGTTTGTAAATCGTTGAACACGCAGAATTGCGCGCGTTCAGCAGGATGTTGGCGGCAGCCGCCTGAAGCCACTGGACGACCTCAGCTTCGCTGGGCATGTCCACGCTGTAGGTGATGGTCTGTGGGACGAAATATTATTGTTGAAGAATCGATTGACAGAAGTCGAGTATTGGATAATACCTTCGCATATCCCCAGAAGAAGAAGTCGAGGGGTGTCAGGTCGGGAGACCTGGGTAGCAAAAGGGCGGTTGGGCTCCCGCCCAATCCACCTATTTGAGAACTCCCGATCCAGATGGTCCTGAACTCGTCGGGTTCTGTGCGGAGGAGCTCCATCTTGCTGGAACCAAATGTTGTCCCTCGCATCGCGGGGAACAACCCCCAGCAAGTTCGGGAAAACTTCCTCCAAAAAGGCTAGATATTGGGCCCCATTGAGGCGGTGGGCATGATGTAAGGCCCGATTATGTGGTCGCCCAATATCCCCGCCCAGACGTTCATGGACCATTTCCTCTGAAACCCCCCCGTCCTCTTTACATGGGGATTTTCTGTCGCCCAATAATGGGCATTGAGGCCGTTGAATATTCCTCGCTCATTAAACAGAACCTCGTCGGTCCAGAGAACCTGCTTGAGGAAATTCGGGTCCCTTTGTGATTGCGCTAAAAGCCACCCACAGTAGTCGCGTCTGCTCAGGTTATCCGGCGGCAGTAACTCCTGCACACGAGTGAATTTATATGGGTGGTACGCCTTGCTTCGCAAAACGCGCCCCACAGTAGATTTGGGAATCCTAAACAATTAAGAAACATATGAGGAAATAGAAAAACAAGTCTCAAATACAAGCCTTTGACAGCATGATAGATAATCTTTCTTACCCCTGAGTTCGGGAAATTTCGCGGATGCTGGTCTCCGGCTCGGCCTCTACCGCGGCGACAATGGTCTCCTCTGCCCTTTCCGTACGGGCGGATCGCGGTCGCCCGACCTCGCTGCCGCGTGGAAGCGCGCACGCATGATCCAGCATGCGGCCCCGGAGGCTCGCGAACGCGGTGTAAGATAGGTGATCGCGGTTGGGATAGCGCTCTCTGTACAACTCCACGGCTTTTTTGGTGTTATCATTGCACCGCCCCAGGCACATCAGGATATCGTAATATTCTCGATGCGACAATACAACCATCCTGAGTTTCGCGTCTTACAAGGATTAAGTCTTTACTCTGAGAAGATACTGAGAACTCTAATCTTAAGATCTAAATGCACGCATATTTAAAAACTACGGAATCCCATTTTTGCGGACATTGAAGAGAGGAAGTCAAGATCATTGGCTGAAAAAATTTAAAATATCCGTGGTGAGGGAAAAGTAGTGTTGATGGAGGAAGAGGTGGAGGTGCCATGAAGGGGCATGACAATTTTGCGCCTGAAAGGGTTGCGGGTGGGTTTTTCCGCGCCAGGGTTGAGCGGTTGGAGGCTCTCGCTGTCTTGGATACCTGACCAGCAATGGCTCATAAAGTTGAAATATTATAACTAGTCTTTATTGACTCCCCTTTGGGGTTACAATTCCGTATCGCCTACCCGTGCATTCTCCCTTCTTCTTAACCTAACCCTTAACCTAGACGCTTCGCCTCTCTTTCCGCACGCTTCTCTCACCGCTCCAATCGCGACAACGAGGAAGTGAACTCGGATCACCGCGGTCGCTGTTCCAACGCTTTGCCACGGCGCCACTTCGATATTTGTAGCAAAAAGTATCACAGGCTCCTGATAAATTTGGTTCACTGGATTTGGTCGGATTTAACTGAATCTAATCGGACGTCGCGAAACAACTCATCAAGGATATTCGTTATCGTAAAAGCATATTAAGAAAGTGGGAAAGCAAGAGAAAAGGCAAAGAAGCGTCCGCAGGACAACTTGAAGTCAAATTCTAACCCAATCCCAATCCCAACCCATTTCTAATTGGCATTTAACTTAAACAAAATATCAGCACAGCTAGCATACATTTAACTCACTGCCGAGATCTTTATACTTTCGGAATGCCGAGTTTAGATTTTTTAGGGAAAAGTCAATGTCGATCGGCCGGTCGTTTGGCTGGCGGTGACTGAGGGGTGTGTCATTGTGGCAGTTCGATAATTCGGGGAAGAGGTAGACGAGTCTCGGAGAATCTTAGAGGATATTGAATGCAGGAGTTGAGCCCTTCTTACGTTTTAAATATTTTGGGCCCTGAAAAGGGCCGATAAAAATGTCTGGCTCTGAAAAGAGCCGTTTTAAAAATGTATCCTCAGAGATATTGCTGGAAGTGACCACCATTCATCTCCACGCAGACGCGTGCCCGGCGCAGGATACTTTCCCGTATCCGCGGGAAGATATCTGCGTCGATTACCTCCACGGTCGCATGAAGTCGGGCGATGGCCTCTTCCTCCGTCAGGCGACGAGCCAAATCATCCATGGTGCTCTGTGGAAACATATGAATTTAAAATAATTTAATTATAATACATTGAGACTTGCATATTCCAATAGTATCGCTGCACATTACCTTGACATGCCCCCAGAAATAAAAATCTAAGGGAGTGAGGTCGGGCGACCGTGGTGGCCATCGCTGAAGGCTGCCGATGCTCATCCAGCGACGGTTAAAATGCCGGTTTAAAAATTCCCGCACGATGAGGGCCTTGTGGAGTGGTGCTCCATCGTGCTGAAACCACATGGTGGCAAATTCCTCAACAGGAATTCGTTGCTGGAGCTCTGGTAGCAGTACCTCGTTTAAAAAAGCGAGGTACGCGCCGCCAGTTAGTCGTGCGGGCAATAGGAACGGCCCAATGACTTGATTTTTGTAGATCCCCGTCCACACATTCAGCGACCATCTGTCTTGGGAACGACGTGGCGCCATGTTGTGTGGGTTCGCCCTCGCCCACGTGTGGGAGTTTCTGGTGTTGAACAACCCATCTTGTGTAAATAGACTTTCGTCTGTTCACAAAATTCTGTTCAAAAACTCAGGATTGTCTTCCAGTTTCTTCAGCAACCATTCGCAAAAATCCTTGCGAATAGGTTCGCCGCCTGGGAACAGGCGTTGCACCCGAAGGAAGTGGTAAGGGTGGTATTCAAGACCGTGTAGCACCCTTAACACAGTCGATATGCTGATACTGTAAATGGATATGTATTAATATGTGATTAACGGTACTCATTTCAAACAAGGCGTGATGCCTCATGCCAAATCGAGGTGACATTGCATATGGTATTTTCCAAAATGCAATATACATAATTTTGTTTTGTTTTGCTACGCGGGTAGCTAAACCTCTCCCCGTCTGTCACGTCGACTTGGAATGAAGAATCAACGATTAAATTTAATATCACAAAAGTTTAAATTTCTCTACTTCAGTTACTTACCGGAGTTGCCGGGAAGTTTGCCGCACACTCATGGGCGGAAATCGGTCCACTAACAATTGGATGGCGTTTTCATGCCGGATCGTCCGAGCCACTCGCGGTCGCCCCACACGACTTGGTTGCGACATCACCGATCCGATCTCATTAAACCGTCTCAATACATTCCGAAACGTCAAATATACAAGCTTCGGCCGCGTCGGATACCGACGATGATATTCAGCGACGGCATCGGTCGCTTTCCCATCGCAGTACTGCAACAGGACCGTAAGCATATTGACGTAGTCGTCTAATTCATGTCTTTCGGCCATTGTAGCGGAAAATATTGTACGAGAAAATCTTTTAGAATGTAAAGACACTGGCACTACTGTCACCAAGGCGATCAGCGTAAAACTGCCCTCATCGGCAACTGTTCGTCTTGAGGACAACTTCGTCAGCGTCATCAGTTTTATGGTACCGCGAGTTTCCAGGGGTTCCTCAGAACGGGGGAGGTATACCGAAACATTGTAGCGACGTTGGCGACGCTGGCGACACCGATCAAAGCCAACGTCATTGTCTTATGGTGGCCGTAACATAGCAGTAGGGGTACAAACATCTGGATAGTTTTTGGAGTGGAATCTCATAGGGTACCAACAATTTTTGGGGGGTAAAAACATCTAGAGGAATTCTAGAGTATAATATCGAATACAGAGAATCGGTTTACATGGGGTGCAACTCATGGCATACCACCCCACCCCATAAGTTTTTACTCTTCGGGGTACAAACGAAAAGAAAGTGAGTACAAACAAGTACAAATGGGGTACAATCGATTGCAATAATTAAAAATCGATTTCGATTAAGTCGGGTGCCAAGTTCGCACGGGTTCGTCCAGGATAATCGGTTGGGCCTATCTTTTGTCATAAGCAATTAATCAGAGATGTTAGGAGCTCCCGATGGGAAAGGAGTAATGCTTTCTGAAGACTGTGGTATAGTTTCAGGGCCAAACAAATTTATTAAAAATCAGAAGAAGAGAGATTTCTCTGGCCGCCCTTCTTGACAATTGTATACACAAGGACACTTGATCTTTCAATCACGGTGTGGTTGTGGTAGCCGCGAAGTACTAATGCGGTACTTGGTTGTTTTGAATGGAAATAGACACTCTGTAGATCTAGTCGAAATAGTCGTTTAAGATCTTAATGTGGTATGTAATTCCTGAACGGTCGCTGAACTAAGCTGACTAAAATTGAGGAGAAACGCAAATGTAAAAACTACGCAGATCCTGTTTTGAACGTCCTTGAAAAGGGGCAGGCAAAATCACTCCTTCAAGGTGAAGAGGGAAGGAGGTGGTTCGCGAAGACAGCGCGGTGGAGGCGTCAAGAGGGGCACAACAATTTTGAGACGCCAAAAAAAAGGGAGATAGGTTTTTCCGTGCCCGGGTGACGGCCTGGACGACTCGTCTCCAGGCTACCTAGCAGGTATAATGAGATTAACCCAAGTACGCTCGGTATCGGTCGGTAATCCAAGGTGCGTTGGCGCCTTCGGATAGGTATCTGCATGCCGGATGCGGATGACCGCGTTTACAATAGTAGGCAATAGTCATGAAAGTTGGCACAACATACCAAAAAGGAAAAGGGCCAGAATGAAACGTGGAAGTAATCACAGAAATACGCAGATGTGCGCCTGGTCATCGTGAATTAAGAAAGTCCGAAACCTTTAACGGTATTTAAAAAGGCAGATGGCTAATCCCGTAGAAAGTAAAAATGCAGCTTCGAGGAAACCTTGGACGGCTCGCAGCGTAGAGACCCGCGAGTCCAAACAAGAGGACCCTTCTCACTGTAGCTCTTCGTCGGTCGATTAATTGAGAGCCGCGACTTAAGGAACACCATTGATATTTTCTTTACGTATTCAGTCAGTCAGTGTCGCCTGAGCGGTTACACAGCCGGTGATGATGACCCGGCGGGGGTTTCACTGCGTTAACTCAGGGTACCGGGGTCGCGGGTAGACAAAACTTGGGGAATCTTTGAAGAAGGCTTCGATGCGGCTACCAATTTAATTTCAGCAAGATACTAAAGCAATTACCAGAAAACCCGCTCGTTGCAGCTCTTCGTCGGTCGGTCAGTCGAGAGCCGCGACTTAAGGAACATAATTGATTCCTGCTCCATGTATTCAATCTGGGCATACGGAAAATACGGTTCTTTTGGACCTTCGGGTATACCATAAAGTAATAAACACTGTCGGCAATTCGGAAAGTACAGAAAAACCAGATGGTTTATTACTGCATGGTCGTCCTGATACATAGGATGGACGCTGCTTGCAGAAAATCAGCAATTTTTACCCGTCAAAAAATAAATACTGTTCCATTTAGGGTAGTCGAATGGGCCTAATTTTTGTCAAAAGCAATTAACTAGAGGACCCGACCCTTGGAGCTCTTCGACGACCAGTCGCGGTCAGACAGCTCGACCCAACAACGCGCGCGGTACCTGTTTATATGCAAGCTAGAGTTAATCCTTCCCTCGGGATGACCATACAGCAATAAACAGTGTATTTTCTCTACACTTTCCGAGCTGGCGACAGTCTTTATTACTTTATGGTACACCCGAAGGTTCAAACGAACAGTAGATTCCGCATGCCCAGATTGAATGCATGGAGCAGTTATCAATTGTGTTCCTTAAGTCGCGGCTCTCGACTGACCGACCGACGAAGAACTGCAACGAGCGGCTTTTCTGGTTAATGGCTTTAGTATCTTGCTGAAATTAAATTGTTAGCCGCATCGAAGGCTTCTTCTAAGATTCTCCGAGACTCGTCTACCTCTTCCCCGAATTATCGAACTGCCACAATGACACACCCCTGCGCCACCGCCAGCCAAACGACCGGCCGATCGACATTGACTTTTCCCTAAAAAATCTAAACTCGACATTCCGAAAGTATAAAGACCTCGGTAGTCAGTTAAATTTATGCTAGCTGTGCTGATATTTTGTTTAATTTAAATTCCAATTAGAAATGGGTTGGGATTGGGATTGGGTTAGAATTTGACTTCAAGTTGTCCTGCGGACGCTTCTTTGCCTTTTCTCTTACTTTCCCACTTTTTGATATGCGTTTACGATAACGAATATCCTTGATTAGTTATTTCGCGATGTCCGATTAGATTCAATTAAATCCGACCAAATCCAGTGAACCAAATTTATCAGGGATCTGTTATACTTCTTCTTACAAGTATCAAAGAGACACTGTGGCAAAACGTTAGAACTCAGGCCAGTACGGTCGCTCTTCTAATGTTTTGCCACGGTACCACACTTATCGCAAGCGCATGCCGGCTATTGAAGACGGTGATGCGATGGCAACAAAATACAAAAAGAACAACCCCGACAATGAGGAACCGAACTCGGATCATCGCAGTCGCTGTTCCAACACTTTACCGCGGGGCTACTTCGACATTTGTAAGTAAAAATAGCACAGGCTCTTCATAAAGTTGGTCCACTGGATTTGGTCGGATTTAATTGGATCTAATCGAAAGGCGCGAAACAACTAGTCAAAGATATTGGTTATCGTAAGCGCATATTAAGAAAGTGCGAAAACAACGGGGAAAGACGAAAAAGCGTCCGTCGGGCTTTTTCTAGGAGCAAGCGATAGCCGTCTGTGACTCGCCAAGAGCTCGAGATGTCTTGCGAGCGAGTGCCCGCGACAAGATCGAGTAGTTGGAGATTAATCACAAATTTGTATGAAAAATTTTGGAAACAAATGTTGCGAAATTTTTAGATTAGCGCTTTCTGGGATAAAAGTAGGAAAAGAGACGCTGGACGAATGCGACAATACTCTGCAAGTGTTAACAGTATGAGTATCAACCACCAAAACCAGCGAGACGCAACCACTAAATACGCCCGCTGATCTTTGCTGCGTGGGACACCTTGGATAGCCGCCTCATCGCTAAGCCACTTACTGCGAGCCTGCGCTGCACCGATACTTACTCGCGCGTAGTGTGCCGGTCGCGTTCGACGATCGCGGCTGAGTCAGGCGGGGGAGCGGCGAGAATCTTGGGCGCCTCGAGCTATCCCACCGCACCCCGTCACGTCACAGCTACCCTGGACAATCTCAGCCGCTGATTGGTCAATTGTTTTGGCTAATAACTCCCAAAGTTGGATACAATTTGACATTTTTGAAGGTGCTATAGTCATCAGAAGGTCACGCCCCACATGATGGCTATCACCGTTATATGCAGTTTTGGAACACCCTGTATTTTAAAATATTAACTTATCTTGTTTTACATTCATTTTACTCCATCCTGATTACTACCATTCCAGTTCGAACAGAATTATTTTCTCCAAACGCGATGCACATATGCCTGTATTTAATGCTAAAGGGAATGCCAGTAGTTTCAGCTCATTATGACTTGGGAATAGAATATCGGCGTAATGCCAATCATCTAGGGTAATTGGGTATTTATCTTATAACTTTTCTTGCAATCGTACATGCTGCCATGGCTTTCGTCATTTATTTATATGTACAGGGTGAGTCAGTTGCCTTAGTATCAGGTATTACGGCGCGGTCGGTAACTCTTGAGCGCGGACCGGTCGGTAACACCATTATCGACCGGTTTATCCTATTGTGGAGGGGAGAGGCTGAGCTGGCGACGAGGCCAACCGACCCGTGCCGAGCCGCGCGGAGTAAGCCGAGCCAAGCCAGCCGATAGGCCAGGTCGGCTTTGTCATAGCAGGTAGCGGCCAGCTGGCCTCTCGGCTGGCTTGGCTCGGCACGGGTCGCTTGGCCTCGTCGCCAGCTCAACCTCTCCCCTCCACAATAGGATAGACCGGTCGATAATGGTGTTACCGATCGGTCCGCGCTCAAGAGTTACCGACCGCGCCGTAATACCTGATACTAAGGCAACTGACTCACCCTGTACATGTATAAGTTATTATTAATACATTACTGCTCTTGTATAGTAAATGTGAACTAACAAACAAAAAGGCATGTTATCCCCTTAAAACATTAATAACGTAAAAAGGAACGCCAAGTAGTAAGCGGAAATAAATGTAAGTAGTAATAATCTAAGTCAATCCTGGGATATTGTTGAGTGCTCTTTCAACACAACCGTACTCAAGTCCCTAATCTCTTTTTAACCCCTTTTTACTAGTTACTTCGAATAACTCAGAACAGAACTTGTGACCGTGCTAAGGGCTATTTCACCTTAGCCAGACTGGTGTGATTATCGCACCAGCCGAATCCACACTCGGCCTCCTCCCTATGACGCTACGCCTTCAGTTCGTTCAGCAACTTCACGCGTCTGGAAATTGGCCACTCCCGTACTTGTATCACAGTCTACTATTGTTTGAGACCTGTTCCCAATTGCAATATAATCACAATCATAGAAGCTATCGTGCTGACGAACTGAAAAATCGATTATGTAAATCGTAAGGAACGAAGATGTCCTAGTTATAATATTGGTAGAGGGTGTCACGAACCGCATAAAAGAATTGGTACCCAAAATAGCTGATGCCCAGGCAGGAGAATCTTAATGGCTTGTGCTTTGTTTGCAGACCGATTAACAATAGCTGTGTTATGAATATGATCATTTTCTGAAGTATCTTTAGACACTAAATGTACGACTCGAATTTATTAAATAATTGTATTTTAATCAACTTACATCTTTCCGCATTTTCTCGTCGTCCATGTCGCATATCAATCTCACAGCTGTGTCACTGACTGTCATTGCCTGAATCAATCGTATTCATTAAATAAAATGTTATTGTAAAAGCTAGAGAACGTATCTAATCACCTTGCCACCAACGTTCTCGCAAATATAATTGGTCATGAAGAATTTGAAGATGAGCATAATCGGCCATGTCGAAAACAATGCTCAGTACTTATATTTGTTGCCATCAAACGGTAAAAGTATCAAGCGAAATATCAGTATTGTAGCGAGCAGTACAGACTGAAAAGAGAATCCTATCTCGATGTAAAGTTGGGTCTCAAACAGTCGAGTTATGTCGCATAAGATGTTGCAAAGTCGAAAGTGTAAATGCCTGCCAGGAAACAACACATTCTTATTACCTTATTTACAAAAATAAATTTCTCTATTAAAATAGGTTCACATTTATTTATGTACATCATGGTCCAAATGATGCGCTTGTTCTTTTCATTTAAGATGGAAACTCCACGAACAGATATCACCTTCTTCTTTCGAATCCATCCTATGTAATCATTGTCATCAAGCGCAAGTTCTCTTAGGGCACTATTCATGCAGTCGAATCTCGTCCCCGCAAATCTATATGTTGTATTCGTTCTTTATATATTCGTGCTTTCGTAAATCACCTTTTTGAAAATACATTTTTCAAAGGATCCTATCGAGAACATACCCCACAAGAAAGCAGAAGTGCATGTTGACGATAAAACGACAAAAGAAGGGTATATTCGAAATACACATGGCAATTGTTTCGTATATTTGACTCATGTCCGTTGATAACACTAAGCTGTTCATTACATTTACCATAGATAGCGAAGACATCCAGGCAACTAGAGTCACCACCAGTACCCTTCTTAATCTAGAGTAATCGGGTTCAATTCCCAACCCTCCCAATGTCTGATCGATTTCATTTATAGCTTGCAAGCACTGCCGGTATCTCTATTATAACGAAAGTATTACAATAAATTTGCAATGTTTATACTATTGAAAACAGCTAAAAATTAAAAGAAGACAACAAAAGGTTACTAAGAATCAGTAAAGGATTTAAATACCATATGTACCTTTGCATGCAACTGGCTGAAGCAGGCCAATAAAAGAATCTGAATGCTTGTATAGCCCACTGTGGCATAGCTCATCCACCTCGGCAGGATTGGATCCTTTACCTCTAAGTATATACATTTGGTGCTGAGCATGGCGACTTGCAAGCTGCATGACACAATAGCGCAAAGAAGACTGGGGAATCGTCGTAGTTTTCCCTCGGGATTCTCGATTATTGCAAATCCAAAAATTGCCACCATGACTGTGAGAGGCCGAATGGTCCGTTGGAAATGTGTTTTCATCCTTCTCGTCCAATGCAATCCCACTGACTAATTGTAGCAATTGGCAGAGGCCATCAGCACTCATGTCAACTATGTAATAAGCTGGATCGATCTATCTACAACTGGCGGGGAGGTATCAAGTAGAATAGGAGTGGGCGGAAGTGAATCGATGGAAATAATGAGGCTCACTAATGGCTATTTAATTGTGCACTACACTCTCTTAAGGACTAGCGAATACAACTAGCGATTCTAATTCTTGCTTTTTATTACCGATTTCGAAAAGGAGGAGGTATTCAATTCGATCGCTATATATTTTTTTTTTTTAATGTTTGTCCCGCTAGAACTCTGAGATGGGCGGACCGATTGGGATTAAACCTATCTTATAGAGGAAGTTAACAGTTTGGTCCAATTATAAATTTTTTCGAAATTGTTTAACACTAACCATTGTTATTGCATAAAAATTGATTTTTTCGGGGATTTTAAGTGTCTACTAAAATTTCGTTTGTCCGGCGATATCTCTGCGACGGATGGACTAATCGGAATGAAACCTTTTCTATCTCATAGTGGATGTTGCCAGAATGGTTTCGTTCTAAATTTTTCCAAATTCTGTAACATTAACAACTGTTATTGCATAAAACAGGACTTTCGACTGTCCGGCGATAGCTTTGGGACGGCTTGTTCGATCGGGATGAAACTTTTACTAACTTATGGAGGAAGTTCTCGAGGAACTCGCTCTTCCATAAATTTCGCAATGCACTTTCTACAACAAAAATCGGCTACATTTGTTGGTCTATAACTGGTACACCACTACATCGATGAAATTCGAGATGAAATCAACCTCGAACCATGGTTCTATTCATTTCCAATACTAGAAAGCATGAAATAAAACAAAATATTTTTAAAAAAATGTGACCGACTTCCAAAAACTGACAGAATTCCAAAAAGTTGAAAACTAAAAACTAAGAGTCCCAAAAAGCTGAAAAGTGAAAACTAAGCAGCACCAAAAATGCGCTGAAAAGTAAAGAATAATTTGTTGTTTTCATGGATACAGAAATTTGCAGTCATAATATATGATTTTGGCAACTTTCCCTGGCAACGCCATTAAGCCTAAATATGCTGCAACTTTTCGGAGGCGGCGCAAATATAAGTAAATATAAGTTATAATTTTCTTAACTTTTCTTCTGGACAGCAATGCTTGGGGTGGATGTAATCACATGAATATATAATGTTGTTGGGAAAACATTAGAAAAAACGAGTATATATTTTGAATATATTTTTTTAAGCAAACCTATCAGAGCTATGAAAATGCCGTTTGTAGCAATGCTTCGTCAATGATTTAGACGAAGTCTCTACGTTTGAAAAAATTGCTGGCTCTGAAAAGGGCCAATTAAAAATAATGCTATTAGCGTCGCATTTGTGCAAAATGCCCTCCACCGTGTTGCAAGCAGAGTCGTGCGCGTTTGGCAACGTTCCGGCGAATATCTTCAAATTGATCCGGCTGGATATTTGCGGCAGCCGCCTGAAGCCGCTGGACGACCTCAGCTTCGTTGGGCGCGACCACGCCGTAGGTAATGGTCTGTTTAATGAAATATTATTGTTAAAGAAACGATTGACAGAAGTCGAATATTGGATAATACCTTCGCGTAGCCCCAGAAAAGGAAGTCCAGCGCGAGCAGGTCGGGAGATCTCGGTGGCCAAAGGGCGGTTGGGCTCCCAATCCCAAACCACCTATTTGTGTACACCTCATTTAAATGGTTTTGAACTCGTCGAGTTCTATGCGAAGGAGCTCCATCTTGCTGAAACCAAATGTTGTTCCTCGCATCGCGGGGAATAACCTCCAGCAAGTTCGGGAGAACTTCCTCCAAAAAATTCATGTACTGTGCCCCGTTGAGGCGGTGGGGCATGATGTGGGGTCCGATGATGTGATCACCCAATGTGCCCACCCAGACTTTCATGGACCACTTTCTCTGAAGCCCCCGCGTCCTCTTGACGTGGGGATTTTCTGGCGCCCAATGATGGGCATTGCGACCATTAAATATGCCCCGTTCGTTGAAGGGAGCCTCATTGGTCCAGAGGACTCGTTTTAAAAAATCAGGATCCCTTTGGGATTGCCCCAGAAGCCACCCACAGTATTCGCGCCTCCCTACGTGGTCCGCCGGTAGTACCTCCTGCACACGCGTAAACTTGTATGGGTGATACGCCTCGCTTTGTAGAACGCGCTCGACAGTAGATTTTGAAATCCTAAACAATTAAGAAACATGATGAAATAGAAAAACATGCCTCAAATACAAGCCTATGACAGCATGATAGTCTTTCTTACCCCTGGGTTCGCGAAATTTCGCGGGTACTGGTCTCCGTCTCGGCTTCTATCGCGGTCGCCCGACCTCGCTGCCGTGTGGAAGCGCTCACGCATGATCGAGCATGCGGCTTCGGAGGTACGAGAATGACGAGTACGAAGGGTGATTACGACTGGGGTATCGCTCGATGTACAATTCCACGGCCCGCTTCGTGTTATCGTTGCACCACCACAAGCACATCAACATGTCATAATATTCGCGATACGATAATGCTCCCATCGTGACTTCCGTGTATCAGGAGACTCGGAAGAGTCTCGCGCCAAGTAGTAGTAGTATATATAGTATTGCGCGCGACTACCGAGGATATTTATTTCGAAGTGTGGCGGTTGTCGTCTGCTATAAAACTTTCACCTTGAATTATGAGAAAGTTACAGCTCCAAGGATTTTTTTCTGAATTTTGTATTTCTTCTCTGATTTTTCTGAATCCAATGAGCCAAGAATCAAGCGAATCGGTTCAGTCATATAAGAGATATGAATTTTTCGGGCTTATTTTTCTCGTGGTAAAGGCAAGGCGGATTAAGAATCAGCAGTCTTTTCAGGGATTCCTAAAAATGTGGCTTTCATTTTTCTCACACCAGTTGGCACCACGGCGAAATGTCGCGTTACGTTACCGATCTATGATCTGTAATCTGTGTCATACCGACATATTGGTTAAGCCGGTCATGCCATGGTTGGTTATGTGCCATAATGGTCATATGACATATTCCGATATTATTATTTTATTCCAGATTCCATGCTTTATTTAGTTAATAAAAAAGTATACTGTCCTTGCCGCAGTCCCTGTGGTCTTGTCATTATTAAGAATAATGAAATGTTAAAAGTGTTAAGTGCGTAACTCAGAAATCCCTGTTTTGGAAAACGAATGCTGATTACCAATAGTTCAAATTGTCAAGTGTGTAGCATATCAATCTTTTAAGGAATATTAGCTATTATTTAAAACTTAAAGAAATGCTAGCTATTGATAATCAGTACTTACTTAGACTAATTTCGGCGCTTTAGGTTTGCGCTCTGTCAGTTAGCTACTTGACTATCAGAAATAATTTGTAAAATGATTACTTTAGTTTCTGCGCTACTTAAGCTATGCATTTGACGGTAAAGATTTAACAAAGTTAAAGTGCGTATGATGGTATAGCTTGTCTAAGCTGCAATTTAAATGCATCCTGGCTATTTGTAATCAGTAAATAGGCGCTGATTGTTACCAATAGCTATCATGCTTTTAACCTCCAACAGACTAAAATTAACATTTTAAATTATATTAGGCTAGCTGTAAACCTCATACAATTTGAATTTGGAATATTGAATTTGTCAAGTGCAAGCTATATTATGCAGGGAATTTATATTCTCAGACTCTGCTCAATTTCTTAGATCTCCTCCTATGTGCATGATTAAGTTATAGATACGTTGTAACGTTAAAGCTACATTGTAACATAAACATACACATAGGAGGTGGTGCATATTTTAACATAAATAACACTTGATATTTTATTAAAATTTTACTTTTATATTTAGTTAAACCGTTCATAATGTTACGAGCCAGGCTTCGCGAGTCCTAAATATGCTCTGAGATCGTGCAAAGGGCTATTTCACGTTTGCCAGACTCGAGTCCCTATTCTCCTGTTAAACCCTTTATACTACTTACTTCCAAATAACTCAGAACAGAACTTGGGATCGTGCTAAGGGCTATTTCACCTTAACCAGACCCGAATCTTCTAGTTCCCAATCGGCCCTATATCAATCCTGGGATCGTGCTAAGGGCTATTTCACCTTAACCAGACTCAACCTGCTCATTGATCATGAAAGAATGTCCTAGGCTAAAGTTTAACCTTACCATTGCTCGCCGGATACACCTTGAGCGGTAAAAGTGTATCCTCGTAGGATCTTTTATTATTCTTTTCCTTAATGCGCTTATTTGAATCAAAGTTGACTGAACAGGAATTTGTAATAAAGAAACAGAGATTTTCTTAATAAAAACTAAAGTAATGTTCAATATATTCTGAATGCAAACACAGTACAACAATATATCATGAGAGTTTCAGCGGTAGTGTAATGTTGTTACAGTTTACATTATACTTAAAGTGAAATCGTTTTACGTTACGATATTGAACGGGGGAGAAACTAACGAAAGAACTGTGACTTGCCGAAGGATCGCGATATAACACGATGTACGTACAGTAATATTGACTGGTTCTAAGGAGACTAATGCTCGATCTTGTTCTTCGCTGGTCCGAGTGACAGAGCTTCGCTGTCGATGAGAGTTCGGAACTGATTCCCGCGCTTTCCACTAGAATTTAGGGCTTAAATACCCGAAAACCCAGTGAAAAGGGGGTATGGTGGGAGTATAGGGCGCCAAGAGTCTGACCATGCTTGAGTTCTAAGGAACTACACAGATGCACCAAGGGCACGCTGCGTTGCTCCCCTACTAGAAAGCTATAAACACTAGAGATAAGACGGAACGAAAGGAGTCGAAGTCACAGTTTTAAGGCTCGAAAAATACGGAGGAATGTTCTATGTAGGAAGCTAGTGGATTAAAACTATTGAATCTACGTGTGAAATAATGTTAAGAAAAGTAGTCCGAGAGGATGAATATGTAACAATAAAAAATGAAAAATCTTATTATCTCTATTATTAAGCATTAACTAACTAACAAAAAGACATGAAATCCGTCCAAAAACATTTAAAAAATGTAAAAAAGTGAGTCAAGTAGCAGTTTCATTCCCCCACAAAATTGAGATGTAACAAAAAAGATATAGATAGCATACAAGAAAGCCAAGTTTTCTCTGTCTGTAAAGTTGACATTACTAATAATGAGATGAGAAGGGTACCAAATGAAAAGGAATGCTTTTTTTTTTATTTTATTAATAAGATCCCGTCTGCATTTAGCGACCCCTTTGCGAAATCATAAACAGAACTAACTACATAAAAAAATAGACCTGATCTTAACAAAATTCTACACAAAAAGAATCCTCCCACTTCCCAAAAAACATTAAAATGTAAAAAAAGCTTAAAGTAGTTTTGTTGCACATCCCGAAAAACATCCAACAACACAAAAAAGCATTCCGGATTTGAAAGAAATCCTATACAAAAACAATCCTCTCACTCCCCCAAAAACATTAAAATGTAAAAAAAGCGTCAAGTAGGCTTATCCCTCACCCCAAAAAAGATCTTGCCTCACAAAAAAATGTGCCACATTCCACAAAAATAACAGTGTGGTGAAACCAGCTCTATCAAGTTGACCAAAAACGTAAATCGATATCATTGAAAAGCCAAGTTTTGATTCAAACACTCTAATCCCACAAAAGAATTTAATGCTAGTGCAGGGAATACAAATATTGTGAATACAAATCGAGTTTCAAGTCTTTCACACGGCAAACGAATGGAATATTATACCGGTGTGCTATCATTAAGAAAGTTACGTTCCCCAAAAAATACTGTCCATCTTACATCCTCACATTAACAATATAATAGCGATTTCCGATAATGTAAGATATCATTTCAATAATAAGATTGCATCTATTTGTGTGTAGACTTGAAACTCGATTTGTGAAGAACCAGGCAGGCCAAGTATTACGATTTCTTTGATAAATTGAACAAACAGAAGAGATATATATTTCAATTTAATTTTCACGATTGTTTAACATATGTTTTGTTTTATATTGCTAACTGAAGGTTTGGTTTTCACATTCAAATCCTGTTCCTGTTCTTGTTTGTTTGTAGAATATTTAGTTCTGTATGACATTAGTTTTTTTTGAATATTCATTCAATTAAGCACAATATTTGTATTCCCCGCACTACCATTAAATTCTTTTGTGGGATTAGAGTGTTTGAATCAAAACTTGGCTTTTCAGTGATACCGATTTACGTTTTTGGTCAACTTGATAGAGCTGGTTTTACCACAGTTATTTTTGTGGAATGTGGCACATTTTTTTTGTGAGGCAAGATCTTTTTTGGGGTGAGGGGCAAGACTACTTGGCGCTTTTTTTACATTTTAAACGTTTTTGGACGGATTTCATGTCCTTATATTATAAGAAAATGGTGTTTGCTCTGAGCAGATACTAAGAACTCTAATCTTAAGATCTAAGTGCACGCATATTTAAAAACTAACAAATCCCATTTTTGCGGACATTGAAGGGAGGAAGTCAAGATCATTGGTTGAAAAAATGAAAAATATCCGTGGTGAGGGAAAAGTGGTGGTGGTGGAAGTGGATGGAAGTGGAAGGAAGATGTGAAGAAGAAGGTGTCATGAAGAGGGACGACAATTTTGCGCCCGAAAGAGTGGCGGGTGTGTTTTTTCTGGTGCTCATAGATTGACAGTTGTTGTGCCCTCACCGATACCCAACACATAAGCGCCCGACTCATCGCCGCCTCGCAAAGGCCAACGCCCAGCTGCATCTATGCTAGCGTAGCATAAGTACAGAGTCCAAATGAATCAGGCGGCCTCGCCCGGTCACCAGGGCGCGGCCCGTCCCAAAACTGCAAGCCTAGGAAAATCCCGAGCTAATATAAGGATCGCCGCCGACATCCGACGGCTCAGCTCTATCAGATCTCGTCAGAGCGCTTACGCTATCCGCGTGCTTGTACCATTGTTACACATTCAGTTCTTTCTCAATAAAACATCTACCGTTGACAGTCCGGTGAATTCCAATTCTTTAACCGCTCACGAACTCCAGACCGCCTATCCCGAGACTACCCTACGCCTAACCGCGCTAGGGCACAACAATTTGGTGGCAGCGGTGGGATAGTGCAGAGTTCGTGGCGACTTAGTCGCCACCCACCCGAACCAAGACCTCGTCGAGGTGCCACCGTCAACCCGTGGTTGACCGCTTCTCCTGGGAGGAGTTGGGGGTAGTCTAAGGATCCCCTTGAGCTCACCTCCGACGAAGGACCGAGGTGCACGCCGAGCAAACAATCTGTAAACGAGAAGAACCGACCTGAATCTGCAGCCCCCCAGCCAACCCAGCTTCGCCGTGGCCGAACTACAGCTGCACTGTCGTCGTGCCTGAGGGACAGACGACCCAGCCGTGCCGTAAGCCACCCGTCGCTGGAGGAGGAACCGCGCCGAGACGCGACACGCACCGGATACAACTACACACCAGCCACAACCCAATGGCACCAGTCACCCTAGCGTGAATAAACTCGCCAGCATACCTAGGCCGCTGTGGCCAATTAAAGGTCCCGCGACTGCATGACCGAAGGCAGAAAGAACGCCCCGAGTTTCCAGTTTCCGGGCCATAGAGTACTGTCAAGGTCGCTCGATTCCATATTCGAGGACAAGCTAACGTACACTCGCGACACCCAACAAAACCTGTTCGGTACAGACAGTGGCAAAAGGCGACTTCGCGCCCCCGAGGTAGACCTCGACTCCGATTCCTACCACAGCGGCCTGACTTCCGCTGAAGCGACACCTTCACCTACACACGTAGAAAAACAGAGAGAATACCCCATCAGGCGCCTAGATTTTAGCCTACTAGAGCGACCCCCTACCAAGATGTCTAACCCTAACCCCGGCCCCTCTGGCACCGGTAGAGAGACCATTAGGAGCGCGTTATCCTACATCTGGGACTACAACGGAAATCCAGGTACTGACTTACTCGCCTTCCTAAGATCCTGCCGATTCGCGCAGACGCTCGTAACACTAGACGATCGCGCGCAGTTGCTGGAAGCCGTACTCGATACTAAGCTAACGGGACGAGCTCTAAGCGAACTACAATATAAGGTTATTACCAGTTTCGATGAACTGACGCACGAGTTGAGATCGCGCTTCGCTGAGACCCGGTCACTGAGCGCGGCCCAACAGGAATTTAACTATTGCAGTCAACGAGAAGGGGAAGACGCGTCCTGCTACGGCGCTCGGGTAGAGGCACTGCTAGCCGAACTAAAATCCCTCACCCTATCCGACAAATACGGTGCCCAGGGTAACTCAGCCCTCGAGGAGTCCTTAAACCAACAAGCCCTCAACAATTTCTCAGCGGGCCTAAAAGAATGCCTCCGCACAATTATACGATCCCGCTCCTTTGTCAACCTACACGCCGCAATCTCAGCAGCCGCCGAGGAAGAAAGAATACTGGGCATTGCCCCCGCACGTGCCGCTGACACCTCTAATCGCAACGCACCGCGAAACCGACTCCGGCCGCCTGCAACCCGATGCGCCAGGTGTAACCGGCCGGGATACGTCGCGAAGGATTGCTATACTAGACTCAGCACCCCGGCAACACCAAACATGAACCCCCCGCCAGCGCCCGCCGAATCCCAGATACTCAAATCTCAAGCGAGAGGTACAGCGAGTCACGGTTACCTGCGATTATTGCGGCAGGCCCGGCCACTCGGTAGAGGAGTGCCGGACTCGCCAACGGGAAAACGCTCGCGAAGTAGAACACCTCCTTGAACAACGATACGAAGCCCCCGAAAACGGCTTCTCCACATCTCCCGACACCTCGCAACCCGCGCCCACCGAAGCGCAACCCCGAACAATCAGCTCGTACCTTAACCGCTCCGTTAACGTAACCGCCCTGAACGCCGTATGTAAGATATTCCTTAACATAAAGGCCCCCGAACTACGAGAATCAACTGCCCGCATACTAGTAGACACCGGCGCCGACATCACACTCCTTAAAATCGGCAAGGTCCTACCCCGGGTAGAAACTAGGGAACTCACCTACTCGCTGACCGGGATTGGCAAGGGCAACGTGAGGACGATCTGCCTCATCCAACTAAACATGCAAATCGGGAGCAAAACCATCAGCCACATCGTCTCCGACGATTTTCCCACCGCCGCCGACGGCATCCTGGGCTACGACCTACTGCGCCAACACCCTTCGTGCCTGTTGCCCGAAAAATATCTGGAAATCGAGGGCGAAAGAATCCCCCTCACCACCCTGGAAGAACAGGCCCCACAAGACGACCCCGTCGTGCTCTAGCCACGTACACAAACCATCGCCACCGTGAAAACCACCGGGAAAGGACAAGGCATAATAGAGAAACAGGACATCGCCCCGGGCGTGTATATAGGCAACAGCCTCGCAGAGGATAGAAACGGCAAATGCGTAGTCACAATTGTAAACACGACCGACAACGACTACCAGCTAGTCGCTCCCCTGGTCACCATGGAAGAACTCACAGCTGGCAACCACGCCGGCCTCACCAGCGAAACCGGACCTGAAGCCAGCGTCACGGTAATACACGGACACAGCAGAATGCAAGCACTACGCGAGGGCTTAGCCACCGCTCACCTAAACATCGAAGAGAAAACGACGCTACTGGATCTCTACAGCAAGTTCGACGACGTGTTTTACTTAGACGGAGACCACTTAGGCGTCGCGAGGGGCGCCGAGCACTCGATACCACTGATAGAGGCCGCGGCACCCATCAACTCCAGGCCCTACCGACTCCCTCAAGCCCATAAGGTCGAAGTAGACAAGCAAGTGCGGAAAATGGTGAACGAAGGAATCGTGAGCACAAGCAACAGCCCCTGGAACTCCCCTTTGCTAGTCGTCCCCACAAAACCCGACTCCACCAGGAAGCCCCAGTACAGAGTCGTAGTAGACTTCCGAAAGTTGAACAACGTCACAGTGGGCAATTCCAACCCACTACCCAATATCACCGACATATTAGACCAATTAGGGGGCGCCAAATATTTCTCCACGCTCGACTTGGCCTCTGGATTTCACCAAATCCGCATGAAAAAGGAAGACCGCGAAAAAACCGCTTTCTCCACACCGTACGGACACTACGAATATAACAGAATGCCGTTCGGACTGAAAGGAGCACCCGCGACCTTCCAACGACTCATGAACTCCATCCTGTCCGGGCTACAAGGAATCACCTGCTACGTCTATCTGGATGATATCGTAGTGTATGGGCGCTCACTACAGGAACATCAGCGCCGCCTCGAACTCATCCTCCGGCGCCTACGAACCAGCGGCCTAAAACTACAACCATCAAAATGCCACTTCCTCCGTAAGGAAACCATCTTTCTGGGACACATTATAAGCGAGAAGGGCATAAAACCGCACCCCTCTAAAATAAGCGCCGTACAAGACTTCCCCACCCCCGCCAAGCTCAAGGACGTCCAATCATTCATAGGACTAGCCGGATACTACAGGCGATTTATTCCCGATTTTTTGACCATAGCTAAACCCCTTACACAACTAACCAAAAAGGGCCAACCCTTCAAGTGGAACTCTAACGAACAGGAAGCCTTCGACAGCCTAAAAGCCAAGCTCACCACTGCACCGTTACTCCAATACCCCGACTTCACCCAACCCTTCGTCCTTACGACCGACGCCTCTGGAAAGGCGCTGGGCGCCGTGTTGTCCCAAGGAGAAATAGGCCGCGACCGACCGGTCGCCTACGCCAGCCGAATGCTCAACCAGGCAGAGCAAAACTACAGCACAACCGAAAAGGAACTCCTGGCAATAGTCTGGGGCACCCAACACTTTCGACCATACCTCTATGGCACCAAATTCACCATTGTCACTGATCATAAGCCGCTCACCTGGCTATTTAACGTGACCGACCCCGGTTCACGGCTGACCAGATGGAGATTACGACTGGCAGAATATGATTATGACATCCACCACAAGAAAGGCACGCAACACGAGAACGCCGATGCCCTCAGCAGAATCTACGTGACCACCCGGCGCCAAGCTCAGATATCCAACGACGCTACCGACACAAGATCGCCAGCCGCTGACCCGTGCCAAGCTACCGCCGACCTCACCGAAGACGATAAGACACGCATCTTACACGAGTACCACGACGCCCCACTCGGCGGACACCTGGGAGTCAAGAGAACTCTAGCCAGACTGCGACTAACCCATTCATGGACTAACATGAAACGCGACGTAGAGACCTACATTGCCAAATGCAAAACCTGTCAACAAAACAAACTGGGAAAGGAACGAAAGGTACCCATGGTAATTACCGACACGCCCACCCGACCCTTCGAAAAATGCGCACTGGACATCGTAGGCCCACTAACAGAGACGACACAGTGCAATAAATACGTACTGACGTTCCAAGACGCCCTAACGAAATTCAGCAAAGCTATTCCCCTACAAACCCAAGAAGCCGACACAGTCGCCAGAGCATTCGTCACCAAAATAATCTGCGAACACGGTATCCCAGAAAAAATCCTTACCGACCAAGGAACCAACTTCCTCAGCGATGTCTTCAAAAATGTATGCAAGTTGCAGCATATCGACAAAACACAGGCCTCAGCTTACCACCCCGAGTCAAACGGCGCCCTAGAACGAGGCCACAGGACCCTCGCGGAATACCTGCGAAATTTCGTCAGAGAGGACCAAACTGACTGGGATGAATGGCTACCGTACGCGATGTTCACCTACAACACGACCCCCCACTCCGCAACGGGCTTCACACCGTACGAACTTACCTACGGACGCAATGCCACCTTACCGAGCTCCCTGTCGCGACCGCCCACACTAACCTACACCTACGACAAATACGCGCAAGAACTACGCGAACGCCTGCGATCCACTACCCAAGTAGCGCACGACCACCTACAAATCGAAAAGGCCAGAGCAAAGGCACAATACGACAAAAGAACTAAGGCAACGGCATTCACTATTGGAGACGACGCACAGTGGGCTCAAACGCTGAAAACGCAGACATAGGGATTAAATTGTATTTTATCGTAACAAAAATGTATTTGTCGATGTTCTTTGCGCAATTTATGATATATGTTGTACGATTTTGATGTTGTGCTTTCTTTTTGATACTATAACTGTAGTCTCTAGCCTATAACCTACCATATAACGGTAGTATTATCCGATGCATAAAATAGATGATTTTTTTCCTCAAAAGCTTCACCAGATGTCACATATCAGACATAGGTCAAAATATTCGTCAAACCTTCTACTTTAACGCCCTGAAATCAGATGGTGCGTTTGTTTGCAATTTTGGAAATGCCAGCACATTTTGTCGGCCACTACACTAATGGGACAATCAAAATAGAATATCGCTGATGCAAATAAGAACGAACGTCTGTTAAAACGCAATAAAACACAACTTCCGCTTTCGCGGTATCAAAGCACGAGTTCCAAGAAGAATTTCTACACAAGTCTAATCCGGAGATTGTTGTGATAACGTTGCCAAAATCGTTGATGAATATGGGAATGTTATAACGGTATATTATCCGATGCATAAGATAGATGATTTTTTTCCTCAAAAGCTTCACCAGATGTCACATATCAGACATAGGTCAAAATATTCGTCAAACCTTCTACTTTAACGCCCTGAAATCAGATGGTGCGTTTGTTTGCGATTTTGGAAATGCCATTTTGACCTATGTCTGATATGTGACATCTGGTGAAGCATTTGAGGAAAAAAATCGTCTATTTTATGCATCGGATAATACTACCGTTATATGGTAGGTTATAGGCTAGAGACTACAGTTATAGTATCAAAATAAAAGCACAACATCAAAATCATACAACATATGTCATAAATTACGCAAAGAACATCGACAAATACATTTTTGTTACGATAAAATACAATTTAATCCCTATGTCCGCGTTTTCAGCGTTTGAGCCTACTGTGCGACGTGCTCCTACACGACGAGACAGTGCGACGCGGACGCTCCAAAAAGCTCACGCCCATCTGAATAGGGCCCTAGAAGATAATAAAAACCCACGACAATGAAAACCACACCATCAAAATGAAACGCCGCGAACTACGCGTCCACGCGAACCGACTCAAACACTTTATCGAATAAACACAAACAAACTAAATGCAAGTAATAAACAGTCAAAAAAAAAAAATATAAACCAAAACATATATATGCATAAATAAAATACCAGTAAGAGTAAAGGGTCATCAATTAAATACACCAAATATACAGTAAACTCCCCATATATTACATAACTATATATACCCAAACCATACACTCATACACTATATACAAAACTACAATACATTAGCTCCTACCACGTGCAGCAAATGCTGCACGTACCGATACGTCGTCCCTACAACCGGGACGACCTCCTCGCTGCCATCCATAAGGAGCAGCAAATGAAAAGCCACGTCTTCCTGGGCCAACTCCATAAAGCCCGCAAGGGATTGGGCGTCCCCCCGACCCATCACACCCGCAGACACACATGCCCTAAAGAACTCTTCGTCTGAAAGGACATGAAGCACCCGACAATACTCAATGGCGCGGCTGACGCTGCCGTATGTCGCCCAAAAGCGACGGCTGGGCCACGCCCCGCCAGTCCGCCCCTCCGCATGACGATCTGTAACAAATAAATACCCACAGAATTCACAACACGACAAACAATGAAACAAACAAAACTACGAAACACACACTGTAAGCGTTTTCCCCGGGCTGCGTTCCGCGCCGGCTCCGGTGGCCGCGCTCCAACTTCACCGAGGCTCCTCCGAGGTCACCTGAAAGGCGCGAAGGGAATCGGTTGGGCGCCAGGCCCTAGGCAGGGCCAAATTTCTATGTTTTAAGGTCCCTCGCCCGGATAGTGTCCTCCTGGTTGACCTCTCGAGCTCGGCGGCACTCGCTAGGAGCTCCTGGTTCACGCCGGTTTGTCCATATTCGTCCTGCCCTCCGTCGTGCTCCCAGGCTTAGAGCGGCCCGATCGGCTCGTCGTCTCGGCGGATCGGCACCCTCGCTATGGCTCGCAGTTGGGGGCATCCGAGCCCCTCCTCCTCGAGCTTATCTCCTGCTCCTCGACCGACTGGTTGTCCTCGTCGCTAAATGAAGCTCGCAAGTAGAGACAGCGCGTTAATAATAATTCAATGGCTACTGGCGGTACCCCTTGGAGCTACGGTATTTAAATTAAGTGGCGAGTGCGCGGCGAGAGCGGCTGCGGGGCAGGAGTCTTGCGACGGGCGCGGCTGCCCCGTCACACCCTGCTGCCGAGTTCAGAGTACAAACTTCATTTACTGTACTGGGCTTGTACTTTCAGCTATAGGTATGCTTGGTGGTGCGTGACCCTGTAGCTGAAATCTTTATATCGCCTATGCTGCAAAATTACGATGGATTCCCGAAAAGCGATTATATTCCTTTTTCAGACAACCTTAATTTGGGAAGAAACTCACATTCCAAATTAATATGTAATAAAGGAAATATTGTTTTTTAAGTTTCAAATATAGTATTCACATATATCTGTCGCCTCGGCTTCATGACTTCTCAAAGTTTTCCATAGTCAGCCATTACCTACTACATAGCACTGCTAAATATACAGTCCCTAATATGTATATAAAATACTGCAAATCAATCCTATTAACTATTCCTACCACGTCCGGTATATATAGTACTATATACTACTACTTGACGCGAGACTCTACCGAGTCTCCTCATATAGTATGACGCACGTCTACCGAGGATACTTATCCCGAAGTGTAGCGGTTCTCATCTGCTATAAAATTTTCACGTCGATTTACGAAAAAGTTACAGCTCCAAGAATTTATTTCTGAATTTTGTATGTTTTCACTGATTTTTCTGAATCCAATGAGCCAAGAATCAAGCGAGTCGGTTCAGTCATTCAGGAGATATAAATTTCTTCTGTTATTTTACTCGTGAAAAAGGCAAGGCGGATTAAGAGTCATCCAGGGAACGAATTCCTAAAAACGTGACTTTCACTTTTCTCATACCACTTGACACCACTCCGAAATGCTCCGAGCTGCAGAGACAATACGGCTGTGTTGTGTTTAGGTTACCGACATATTGATTAAGCTTGTATCTGGGATTTTCCTGGGACCACTCGGGAATAGAGCTACCCGCAGCTGGTTACCCAGGAAAATATGCTACTTTACTACTTGACGCGCGGAATCTTCGGGAACGCGGTATTTTTCCCTGATCGTCGATTCGGTTCCGGGAAGCGGAAGTAACCAGGGCACCAGGTACCCTGAGGTACCACTCCGAGACGAACAAACAGGTAAATGCCGGATGCAAATTTTCCGCGGAACCGCAATCGGGTTTCCTCACACGGCAGCTTAGTTTCGAGGATGGTAGGAAGGGCCGCGAATTCGGCAGAAGACGCAACCAAGACAGACAGAGTTCAGCTTTGTACGAGATTTATTGCTCAGCAGAAAGAGGTTCAAACAGGGACTAGTGAGCGGTAAAACGGGCTTCACTCACGCGCGTTACACAGTGCCCGTGGGGAGCAAGCTACAACAGAAGCGAACTATTATACGAAATGGACCGACGCAAACGAGAGTGAGTCTCGAACAACGAGACGAACGAACGGAAGAGCTAAGGTGAAAACAATCTCGATCAGCGCGAACTTAGACTACTGGACGGAATAAAGTGATTCGTTTCGAGAGCGGAAGCCCTCCAGGAAGGTCGGTAACGGGGATTCTAAAGACGACGGGAACCTTGCAGTGCAATGAACTACGGTTTGGAGAAGCACAAGATGCATGTTTACAAAACCGGGACAGGACAATCCCCTGGCCGGTTCTTACGTATAAGAGATGCCCTCAGGCTTGGCTTACCAAACTGAAGTAGATGAGTAGCTTCGGAAGAAACGCACTGGTTCGGAAAAGGCTCTAAGTAACCACTAAGGTTCGAAAACGAATGTCCGCTCCTTCCGCGCGCGAGGCTTTAACAGATTCGTGTTTACATCCCCCGGCGCCCCTGATTTTGGCCGTGTGGGCCACCCGATGCAGTCTGGGAGCCAAGGCTCGGGGGAGCCCTCGCAACAGGGCCGTACCGCTGCGCTATGGAAGATCCGAGAGGCCGCTGCCGATGGATCCTTCCTCCTGGACGCGCCTGCCTTACCGCCCGGAGTTCCTATGGCCTGGCCAGTGCTGTGGCGGAACTCCATCGAGGGCTGCTATCGTCCATAAGGAGGTCTCCACCTCGAGCCGGAGAGAGAGAGAAGAATCTTCTTTCAGGCCCTTCAGCGGGGCTTGGATCATCCCATGAGTGATTTTCGCAGAGTCCTTCGTCTTTAAGTTTTCCACCGTCCGACTGAAGCTGTTCATTTCCCGGATCTGTTCCTGAACGGCTTTATCCATGGCTCAGTAACAAGTTCCACTGCACCAACAGTCACCGAAAACTACCGAAACCACCGAAACCATCGATCACTTCCTCCCCGAGAAGAAAGCAGCCACCCGAAGAGGATTCGGTTCGAAGGGCCGATGTTTTAACTCGGAAATGAGCGCGTAGATGGCTTGGGCTGAGCAATGGTTGATGTAATGATTGCCCGAACTAGTGGAGAGAAATTAGGCACTAATAACACGTGTAAAATCACGTGCCAACGAGCGGAAAGCCGATCCACACTCGTGTGAGACAAAAAAAAACTTGGACTTGATAGCGAGCAAGCGACACGTCTATCTCGAAACAACAGTCATTAGCGAGTGTGAACTCGGTGGCCGTTTGAAATCGACACGGCTGCCTGAGAACTTCTAATGAGAGCAATGCCCCAAACACCTGACATTGACACAATCATACCTTCGATCACGCACACACATCATAATAGACCGCACGGATGCCAATCTCGGGGATGGCGCCATACCTCCGTCGAGCGCTTAGCTGCGCTGAAGATGGGTGAACCGAGCCGAGCGGCTCCGAAGAACGCTCGCATCCACGCTGCCAAAAGCAAGCAGCGCGCGATCAGCTAATGCTACGTATAAACTATCAGGCGTTACTCGGGCCCCTCATACTGCACACCCTGGATTCCGAACACTTCCAATAACTCAGAACAGAACTTGGGATTGTGCTAAGGGCTATTTCACCTTAACCAGACACGTCCTCCTCTTAATGCTACTACGCCTTCGGCTTATGCAACAACTTCACGCGTCAGGAAATTGGCCATTATCCGCACTTGTAACACAGTCTACTATTGTATGAGACCTGTTCCCAATTGCAATATAATCACAATCATAGCAGCCATTGTGCTGACAATCTGAAAGACCGATTAAATAAATCGTAAGGAAGGAAGATGCTCTATTTATAATATTGGTAAAGAGTGTCACCAACCGCATAAAAGAATTGGTACCCAAAATAGTTGAGGCCCAGGCAGGAGAATCTTAATGGCTTGTGCTTCGTTCGCAGACCGATTAACAATAGCTGTGTTATAAATACGATCATTTTCTGAAGTATCCTAAGACGCTAAATGTACGACTCTAATTTATTAAATAATTGTACTTTAATCAACTTACATCATCCCGCATTTTCTCGTCGTTCATATCGCATATCAATCTGACAGCTGTGTCACTGACTGTCATTGCCTGAATCAATCGTATTCATTAAATAAAATGTTCCTGCGAAAGCTAAAGAACGTATCTAATCACCTTGGCACCAACATTCTCGCAAATATAATTGGTGGTGAATATTTTCAAGATGTATAAAATCACCCATGTTGAAAACAACGCACAGTACTTATATTTGTTCCCTTCAAACGGTAACAGCATCAACCGAAAAATCAATATCATAGTGAGCAATAGGAACTGAAAGGAGAAGCCTATGTCCATGTAAAGTTGGGTGTCAAACAGTCGGGTTATATCGCATAAGATGTCGCAAAGTCGAAAGTGTAAATGCCTGCCAGGGAACAACACATTCTTATTCCCTTATTGACAAAAATAAATTCCTCTATTAAAATCGGTTCACAGTTATTTATGTACATCATGGTCCAAATGATGCGTTTGTCCTGTTCGTTTAAAATGGAAACCCCTCGAATAGATGTAACCTTCTTATTTCGAAGCCACCCTATATAATCATTGTCATCAGGCGCAAGTTGTCTTAGGGCACTATTTATGCAGTCGAATCTCGTGCCGGCATATCTATATATTGTACTCATTATTTACGTACTGCTCCTTTCATAAAACACCTTTTGGTAAATATATTTTTCACAGGATCCTCTCGAGAACATACCTCACAAGAAACCAGAAGTGCACATTGACGATAAGATGAAAATAAAAGGGCATATTTAAAATAAACATGGCAATTGTTCCATATACTTGGTTCATGTCCTTTGACAACGCTAAGGTGCTGCATACATTTAGCATAGAGATCCAAGACATCCAGGCAATTACAGTTACCACCACTACCCTTCTTAATCTAGAGTAATCGGTTTCAATCCCGAACTCTCTCAATGTCTGGTCGATTTCATTCATAGCTTCCAAGCACTGCTGGTATTTCTATCATAGCGAAAGTATTACAATAAATTTGGAATGTTTATACTATTGAAAACGGCTGAAAAATTAAAAGAAGACAAAAAAGGTTGCCAAGAATCAGTAAATGAATTAAATACCATATACCTTTCCGTCCATTTGGCCGAAGCAGGCCGTTACAAAAATCTGAAGGCTGATATATCCCAGTGTGGTATAGCGGATCCATCTCGGGTAAATCGCATCCTTTTGCTCCAAGTATATAGATTTGGTGCTGAGCATTGCGACTTGCAAACTGCATGACAGAATGGCGCAAACAAGGCTGAGAAATCTTCGCGCTTTTCCCACAGGGTACTCGATTAATGCAAATCCAAAAATCGCCGCCAAGACTGTGAAAGGCTGAATCACCCTTTGAAAATGTTTTTTCATCCTTTTCGTTCGGTGCAAACCTAGTGACTGATTGTCGTAATTGACACAGGCTATCAAGACTCGTGTTACCTATCTAAACTAGAACGATCTATCTACAACTGGCGGGGAGGCATCGTGTGGAATAGGAGTGGGCGGAAGTGAATCGATGGAAATAATGAGGCTACCTAATGACCGTTCAATTGTGCCCTACACTCCCTTAAGGACACTTTTATTCATTTGTTTCCACTCGAATGGATACCAATACAACTAATGATTCTAATTCTTGCCTTTACTTAGTAATGTTGACTTGCATTATATGATTTGTCCCATCCGTGACACGAGATTTTAATAATTTGAATAATTTGGATGGCGATAATACACAATTTACGGTGTTTTAGAATATTCCACCATAGTTGTCTCTGAATATCATGAGACTTGTCAGAGGCTCGCGCCAAGTAGTCGTATACAGGGTGTCCCAAAAATGTTGGATGATATTATAGCCATCTTGTTCGGAAGGAGGCGGGGATGATGATGGCATTTTTAAACATTTGCGTTAGGCCTCCATTTCCGAGTTGAGGTCTAGACACACGAGCGGCTTCCCGGCCAGGCCAGGCCAGGCCAGTTAACCACGCCTGGAACTCAGCAGGTCATCCGCTATGCGTTAAGAAAGGTCCCCGCCACCGTACGTAGCCTGATAGCCTAAGCGAGGACTCGAAGCCGATTTAAGGCAGGCCGCGCTCAACACTTAGTATAGCCAGGTGCGGTTCTTGCAAGAAAATGGATTTTTGCATTTATTTAAAAATGTCTGAGTACTAGAAACAGATTGTCTTGAGAAATCGGAGAATACGGTTTGAATAACTATTGTGAATCATGAAAAAGATTATGCTTTTCGTATACGACAAATTGTAGATTTCCCTACACAAGTGCATTTCGTACGCGAGAAATTGAGAAAAAAGAAATGACAAAACAAGTTGCTCGGAGGGAATCGAACTCCCCTTCGATATGCCATCGATTTGCCAGAACCTGTGGCTACTGACGACTAGGCCAGTGAAACCGTCTCGAGCCTTGTTCAAAGAATACGGCATTCCAAGGGTTTATAACCTACCGACTTGCTGGGATTCGGCTGTCGGCCTGCCGGAAGGCTGGCGGGCCAGCAAGCCTGCAGGACGATCGGCCGGGTCCCGGCAAGCAGCCTGCAGGACGATCGGCCGGGTCCCGGCAAGCAGCCTGCAGGACGCCGGCTGGGTCCTAGCGAGAAAAAGGTCGTCGCACGTACTGCACACTATGTATGCACGTACAGGATGACTCACTTGCCTTTGAATCATCCCCTTCACACTCGAGTTGCAATTATTTCCATTATTGGTACAATTTGATATTATAAATAAATGTCAACGTGCGGAAAAAAACTCGGTAAATACTCCTTTATATTAAAATTACTCAACACCGTATAATCATACCATTTTCAACGGCGTATGTTCATCATTGGCGATTCAAAGGCAAGCGAATCACCCTGTACGTACTTACATGTGTACTTACAAGTACGTATATTTACCGCATCCCTAGTCTTCTATGAAACATAACAAAGTATTATGCAGCTCGCCGATCGCGAGTTTCAGATGCCCTACATTTTTTCTCAACTTGTCAGCGCTCTAAACTTTATTACCCCGAGATGGAAACTCGTACCCCCTGACTGCTGGACCCGCGCAAATTTCCCAATCCCATACGAAACAAGCTGCAGAAACCTCTCAGTGATTCCGACCGTTCCAAATTCAATCTAATCGCATGGTATAATGGGGATTATATAATAGGGGAATTAGAGGAAGGGTGTTAATTAAATATTTTGACAAAGAGGTTCAATATTTACGATCAAATAATGTTATTATTAAAAAAACAATAGCCCTGCATTGATTCTCGGGGCTCAATATGCGGAGCGCCCCCCGCACGTATTCTGCGTAGCCGTCAACTTCGTCCTTCGGCTGCTCCGCCGCTGCTTTTATGCATGATTGCTGCGCCGCGTCGCGCTGGCGCCTGTAGGCCAGCAGATCCTCAATTGTGGCCCGCTTTCTTTTGCGGCCTTGGGCTGGTTCCGCTTGCCGCAGCGTTCTTCCGCAACTTGCTGAAGAACTTGCCGAGGGTTCGTCGACGAAGTCGCTCGCGTCCGGGTCCATCGGGACGGTATTGTCCGATTCCGGGGACGACTCCCCCACTTGCGGCGGTTCCACGATGTTTGAGATACGATGGCCGTGGTGCCCCATGAACGGCCGCAGAAATTGAAGCTCACGCTCGTATCTTACGGCGGCGAGAGTGGAACCACCCTGGCCGCTCCTGGTCTCCCTCTTTTTGAGGCTCCGCCTGTACGAGTCGCGGACCTGGTTCCACCTACGTTTTAGGTCATAGCCTGAAGGAACAAGATTTTATTAAAATGAACTGTCAGCAGAACGAGAGCTTGTCAAAGATAGGAGTGCTGTCGCAGACCACGCAAAATTATACGTCGTTTGAGACGGCACTCAAGAAAGAGGAGCAAGAGAAATACGAGCAGTGATAGTAAGGAAATATGAGTGGGAATTAGGACAGAGTGGGTGGCTATAGCGTGGCTATACTGAATGAATAATGGAAAAAACTTACTCGGTGTCGCCAATCGTTCGCCGATTTCCTGCCAAGCATTTTGCTTTTGCAAATGATTGGCGTAATCAGGTCGCCGTCGATTGTATAATTCCAGGTACTCCAGTACCAAAGGTTCCAACAGAATCAAAGATTCGTCGCTCGGCATAACTTTCTTTTCAGAACACTTTCTCAAACTTCAAAATCAGCAGCTCCGTCACCCTTCACTCTCAAACCAGAAATGATTCTTGCTGACTTCTGGCGAAAAAGTTTTCCCGAAAGGCTTCGTACTCGGGAGTTAATTGCATGCAATTTAAAACACGTGGAGGAGTCGAGACTGGGAGAAGACCCCTACCTCTACGCCCGACTCTATGCCCATTGCGAGTTTGTGCGTTCGAGGTACCGTCTTTCCCATGTGGTAGAAATACTTGCCGATCGCTAACATTTTCAAAAATCAGTGCCGCATAATGTCAAATCTCATCGATTTTATTTATATGAGAATTCAGAAAATGAAGAGTACGCCAAGTAAACTACATTCTACATCTGTCATGGAGTAATAAAATGTTGAGAAGTGGCAACATGTAGGTGCAGGAGTGTGGAATAGTGGGCGTTTATCATTTCACGGATTAATGTATAACCAATATCTGGAAAGGTTCTATAGTTGGCAAATAAAGAGCAACTAGAAATGTGCTTAGAATGAAATGAGATTGTAACCGGACACCAATCGGATTTTAAAAAATATCATTCATGTGAAATAGCAATATAAGCGAAAGTTATAGTTAGCGAAGAGTAAGTTGTAGGATTAATATTTTTAGTTTATCATATTTAGGCAATACAAAACAACAAGTTGGATTTAGAGCCAATGAAAACAGAGTGCGGAGTTCCACAATGCTCCGTATTCGGACCTTTGCTTTTTACCATATGTATAAATGATATAATTAAACTTTTTACGGAAGCGTGCAATATAGAAATGTTTGCAGACGATAAGATAGTATATGCGAAGGCTGAATTGCAGTGAGAAAGTAGAAAACAAATTGAATATAGTATTACCTGTAGTTGAAGAATGGATGAGAAACAAAACTTATAATATGTCAGGAATTTTCCTGGGGCTGCTCGGGGATAAAGCTGCCCGCAGCCAGTTGCCCAGGAAAATGGTATTAATTAGACCCGGACTTGAACGGAACTCACCAAAATTGACCAAAACGACAGACACAAACGTGAAACTAATTCCTGACCCTCGACTACGATTCCGGAACTAAGAAGGGCGCCAGGTATCCAGCGATACCGCGTAATCTAACCGGACAGGCGATCCGCCGGACGGAACTTCCGGGAAGTCGCAGTCGGATTATCTACCGCGGCAGCTCAGAGGCCGGTGGAAGAGGAGAGCGGTGGATTCGGCAGGAGACGCAACCAAGACAGATTTTTAATAGCCTCGAGATTTATTGAGCTTGTAAGGATGTTCCAACAAACGTGGCTTGAGATAATGAAGAGACGGGCATTGCTCACGAACGGTACAAGATGCTCGTGAGGAGCAGGCGAATTTGATCTGGCTATTGCGCGAAACGGCTAACAAAGATTGGTGAAGTCTCGCGACGGCGAGACTTCCGGAAATGGGTATAATTCAGCTCCAGAGGGGAATCTCGAGACCGAACTTAAGCTACTGGACGGAATAAGACTCGTGGCGAGATCGGGAGCCCTCCAGGAAGGTCGTGACTAAATTCGCGGTAAAACTCGTGGAGACTTCACAGTGGGTCAACTACTAGGAGGAGCACAAAGACGGGACGTGTACACGACTCGGTCAGGACAATCCCCTGACCGGTCAAACGTCGAAGCGAAATATAATTTAGGCCCAAAGATGGTCGCTTACCAATAAGTAGTTTTGAGGCGGTGTAAACGGAACACTGGATCTCTAAGTCGAGTACGAATCTACACAACGAGTGTTCGCTCCTTCCGCGCGCGGGACTTTAATAGATTTGGTATTATTACCCCCTGCACCCCCTGACTTTTGGCCGATAGTGCCGCCTAACGCGACTCGGGCTCCAAGGCTCGGGGAGCCTCCGCAACAGGGCCGTACCCCTACGCTATTGGAAGATCCTACTGGCCGCTGCCGATGAATCCTCCCACCTGGATGTGCCTTCCCAACCGCCTAGAATTCCTGCGGTGTGGCCGATACTGCACTGGAACTCCTTCGTGGGCTGCTATCATCCGCAGTGGCGCCTCCACGTCGAGCCGGAGTCTCGTGGCTGCTGGTGACGATATTCGAGATGGTCGTCAGGATGCAGGTGGTCATGACACATCCCTGGCGAACGGTGTCTAGACGGCTCACGCGAAATTGAAAGAGAATTTGGAGCGAACAACAAATTATGAAATTGGATTAACGGTCGACCTTGCCTGGAGGTTATGTTATTTTTTTCCCTAACGGCGTTTGTGATCAACCTTCCGGTCTTGTTGTTTGCTAGGAGAGGACACTTCGTCACAATAATGAAGGTTGGAGGAAACATATGATATAAAAATACTTATCTTCTTCAAGCCGCACCTCAGATCTGAAACAAATACGTGTTAAAAAATTCTTATACAAAATGATATAAGACCAGAGATAAAACAGAGATACTTTCCTTCTTCGACGAATAAAATTTGTTTGGTGGTCATACGGTGTTTTCTATCTTCAATCTTCCTCGCTTCCACTACTCTCGGTGCTATCAGCATCTTTGGCATCTCCGATATCTTCGGCTGGTCTTACATCTTGTAAGTCTTCGGCGAGGTCTTCCATCTGCCCGTCGGTGTCCCAATACGAATCTTCGATTTTTATTGCGTGGTGGCAGTATCCTTGCCAGTCGGCAGCTGACACTACGGGGATTCCTTCCTGTGTTGCATTAAGCAACTCCGCCATTGTTAATGTGCCCACATTCTTCTCCCGAACTGCGCTCTTAACTTTGGCCCACGCCAACTCGATGGGGTTTAGGTCGCACATATAAGGCGGCAGCCTAAGCACCGTATGACCACCTTCCCGAAGTATATTGTCGATCCTGTACTCCTTGACAGGGCTCTTATGTCGGTCGATTACTTCGGCCAGCTCTGCCTTTCTTAAAGTTCCGTCGAATTCAATCCCATTGTGCCACAGCCACTCCATCATTGCGCTCTTGGTAGAATACTTCGATGGCGGTTTATTGGCGCGCACCGAATGGTATAGTGCATTGTCCATTACCACCACGCTCTTCGGTGGTAAATTGAGCATCAATTTTTCTCCAATCCACATCTCAAAATTAATAGCATTCATTTGGCCATGATAGTCGCCACTAGTCGACCCAGCCTTGAATACCAATTGAGTATTGGGGAGAAAACTGCCATCGCTACTAGCGTGCACCACAATCAATCTGTGTGAAGAACTATTGTTCTTCATTATGCCCGGAGTTTCTAGACTTTGCCAACACTTGGCTGAGAGTGTTCTCAACCCATGTCTCATCGTGATAGACAATGGTTGTGCCTTCTGCACGGTGCCGTCTTATGGCCCGAATATACCGGGTCCTCCATTCTACTATCTGTGGTTTTTCCACCAACACTCCCCTCACATTTTGGCTCTTCTTCTACCGAAAGCCCATATCTTTTAAAATCCTGCGCTAGGTATGCAGTTCCCAGGGAAAAGCAATCCTTTCTTTAAGAGCGGCCAGAAGTTTTGGTCCAGAGGGGACTTCCTTGCTTTCGAGGTAAAAATGGTTAATTACCGTTCTTATTCCTCCTTTTTCCTCTTCAGTCATTCTGCGGATTGCGGTACTCCTGGGCAGAGTTTTCCGGGGGACACCAACTGGGCTTCACTAGCTGCGGCACTTTCACTTCTGACCCTTTTCACCGATCTCTCCGAAATCCCGACATATGCGGCTGCACGCTTTGTCGCTTGTTTAAGTGGAAATCTTGGCAGTGCGGCTTTGGCCTCCTCATTGCAAATCGAGATGATACGGCGAACTATTTGTCGAGACTCGAAGTTAATTATCTGCCCGTTGTTCCTTGGTGTTGCCAGCTCAAACAACACTTCCTATATCTATGAAAAAAAGTGATCAGCAAAACGCGTCATGGGTGTTCGTGTTACTAGTAAGCTGGTTAAAATCGCGAAACAGCTTAAATACCAGTAATACCTAAACTTGGTGTTCCGGAATTGGTCAACAATTGTTTTTACCCCCCACAGCAGAACTGTAAGGGTAAAACGAATCATGCCAATACATGTCAGTGGCCGCTGGCACTCTTTTATGGCTTTACCATAATTTAGAGCAGTTCAGAACACCGTCGAGCCCTAAGAAACAGTGGCGAATTGTAACGATATTCGGGTTATTCCCGATAACCATTTTAGGCCATTCGGGGAAAGGCATGTCGATTTTCAATTTATCGCAGGTGTGGTGGCCGCGTGTGAATGAGTCCAGGTCATAGGGACTACGCCATAGATCTCTACCGCACATTTAGTAATCAGTGGACTGTATTTTTGTAAAATAAATAGGTGTTCTGGATTTATTAATGTGGGGATGTCCGGTGACATCCATGTTGCCGTGTGCTATTTACAGACATGTACACGAATATTTACAATGGCCTATCGATCGATGATCGATAGGTGAGTCAAATATACAACAGTTCGTTGGTGAGCATGGTCAAGAGCATGAGTATGGATGCGATGGACAACGTGTGCTTGAGGGTGTACTGAGAGCTCCCGAAGGAAGCTCGGCACACATGATGAGAGGAACTTGAGTAGGGTCCTGAATAAGGTGTAGGAGGTGTTAGGTCCTACGTGAGTGGAGTATTGCGCCGATGATGCACTAAAGGCCACTTTCGTTGCCTGGCTCCAATTCCTCGTGAGAATACAATGTGGAATGAACTGGTCATGCAAGTATGGATCATAAAGATGATCCACATGAGCCATTTGGCGTGAGAAATACAATGAGCAGGACAGGTGATCAGATCAGAGCAGTTCATGAGATACTCGCCAGGGTGTGCATGGAGCGCACACCTGTTGCGTGTTCACGGGTTTGTAAGATCTGAAGTGGGTAAGTGTGCCCGTGGAATGCTGAGCACCCTGCTCGTGTAGGAGGGAAAGTTTGAAATAAAGTAATCAGAGTTGGATTGAAACAAGGTTGAAGTTAATATATTGAGTTAAGTTAAAATGCTACTGTCCAGTACAGGATATGAAAGGAAGATCTAAGTCGCTTGCTGCTCAAAATCGAAGTGACGTTCGTTCCTGAAGACGGAATCGACGAACGTCTTCGAAGGCTTCTTTCTCCGGCGCGTGAGAAAGGAGCCAATCAGGCGCTCGCTAGGGCAGACGCAGGCCCTTACGCATTTCTATTAGTGCCCTTCGGGAGGGCCTTACTCCTTCCCTAAATTTTGGAGGCGTACGCAGTCGAAGGGCTCTCCCTCTCCTTCCTGATCCTATTCTGGCACTGGGCTACGTGCGCTGGTCGTTGGTGGGAAATGGCAGCGAGATGGGAAAATCCCTAGGCCGTGGAAAACCCGGACCCTTTCTCGAGGCGAGGCGAGCGAACTTTTATGGTTCTTTTGTAGTTCGCGGACGCTGGTCAGCGCGTTCGAGGAAAAGAGTGAGCGCTCAAGAATTTTAGGGCCTATTGTGTTAGGCTTAGCGAGGAATTCGAAGAAGTCGCGATGTCACTTCTTTGTTTATGATTTTATTGCAGGATTAACCGTACCTGATTATCGTTACTACGAATTACTGAACATCTGCATGCCAGATGTCGTGTCCTAATCTTCTAATTGTTCGCGAGGGAAGAAGCCGTATGTTAATACGCGAGTCGCGTTTTATGGTTTGAGCACCCGCTGAATTGAAGTTGTTAGCCTGGCGGATTAGTCGGCTAGGTTCGCGTGTTTGGAGATACGGATACGTAACACACCCAGAGTGATCAGACTTCAATCTGGTATCTCGAGATCACTTTTTTTCTTAATAACAGTGCGATAAACAACTTTTTAAAAAATCGTACCCAACTTTCGAATAGCTCATTTTAAAAAGGGAGCTTTCCTTTACAAGATAACATTAATGTGAATTCACCAAAAAAAAAATCCAACACCGTGAACTCTATGGAACTTGCATAATTCGAACAGAAAAAAGACAGCTCGAGTTTTCATTTGTTTAATAACAGACAAATTACTGTAAGCAAAAATGCGATATAGGCTCTGAAAGAGGAAGCTTCAAGCTGTAAAATGAGTCTTAAAAAACTGCTGTACGATTTTGTCGAGCCGAGTTATGCCACTTCAAAAATCGGTGATTTTTCGGTAAAAAAAAGTGATGCATTAATTTTTGTGAGAAGTGTAGTAAGTACTTCCGCCAGGAAGGCACCCCTCTCATCCTCCACTCCTGAATCCCACATATGAGATTTAGCATTACTTTTCTTAGTTTTCAACGTATTTTACCAATTTACAAATTCAGACTAATAATATTCACATTGGCTTGCAGTTATCCAATTAATCTAATGCATATCAGCCTATAATAGGCTGGTGCTATGCTTCTACTATGAGATTATTATCAGTTTAATGGACTGACCAGTATAGTATCTTCAAATGCTCAAGTTCATACAATATGTAATAGTGATAATTAGGAGACTCGGTAGAGTCTCGCGTCAAGTAGTAATAGCGTGAAACAATCGGGGATACTTATCTCGAACTATAGCGGTTTGCGATCGATACAAAACTTTCACCTTAATTTCTGAAAAAGTTACAACTCAAAGGATTAACTTCTGAATGCTGTATTTTATTGTGAATTTTTAGGAGAATCGTATGACATATGAAACAAGCGAATCGATGCATTCGTTCATGAGTTATGAATTTCCTGTTTTTTTACTCGTTGGTTAAAAAAAAAGTAATTCCATAAAAATCAGAATCAGACCTCAAAATGTTTATTTCATTTTTTTGATACTGGCAGCGTCGCTTCTGTAGTGATGCTGCGCAGGCAAGAAGCTGTTTGCTTTCTTTATTTTTTGTATACATCCATATTTGTTACTATGTTAGACATTTTGAACTTCGGTTGGTTTCGAAAGAAAAAAATGCACTTATACTATTGCAAAATGTTAAACTTGTCAAGTGAGTAGCTCATAAACCACTTCAACTAAATTGAGTAAATGAATGCTGATTACTTATACGGAGAAAATTGCCACGTGCGTAGCTGAAGGAATGCTAGAACTAAAGAGGAATTGTTTGCAATCATGTTAGACTGCAGATCCAGATAAACTGAAAATGCAACTTAGTAACGTAACAATTTTTTCGAATCAACAACAATATTTCTCAGTGAAAATGATTAAAAGTGATCGGTGTATGACTAAAAATAGTAAGTATCTATTATATACACAAGAATTATGAACATTATATATTATTAACGCTACTATTTCAGACTTTTTAATTAATTTTTACAAAACGGTTTGTTTAAACCTTGTGAAATTTTGCACAGGTTTTTCATTGTTCGTAAGCTATCCGTACTAAAAAAATAGAAAGTTTCGAGCATTTTTTCAACGCTTTATTGCTGTTTTTGCTATTTCACTCGACGAAAGTGTTTTCTCCATAAGAACGCGTGTTAAATCAACGAAATTTCAATGGTAATAACTCAGTAACGGTTTGGTGAATCCCTTTGAAATTTTTTGCGCGACTTCGCAAAGGCAAAGAGAACAATGTCACAAATTTTCACAAACTTTATAGCATTTTGTAGTTTTTTGAAATGCCTTCCATACAATCTTAACACGAACGCCCTTAGACGCGAGTACCCCCCCCCCCAACCTTAAAAAATAGATACTAAAATTTAAAAAAGCGCCAAGTAATTTTGTTCCGTACATAATCTAATTTCAAAGCTTTCACACGGCAAACAAATGAAATATCCATATCATACAAATCTGTTTTATTTACATTTAATATACATTCATTATCACAACGTAAAATATATCCATTGTATTTGTTTGGGGAGGAACTTAAACTGATCGAGGATTGTCAGATTGTAGGATACCTTAGAATATAGTATTAGGTTAGCAGTAGGGTAGAACTTAGGCTAGTAGAAGAATAGGACTTAGATTTAGGTAGATTAGGCTAAAGATTGGAAGCAGTGTGAACTTATAATGTACTTTGATTATTCACTAATAATATGTACAAATATTTACACGTCTTTGTTAATATGCCCAAGCAAGCACATTAAACCACAGGAGTTTTGCGATAAGCGTAAGCGAGCTACTTAGCTTTCTTTCTTCTGAAGCACACAGTGATGTCACGACAAGCGTTGCAAAGCGAAAGAGTCGATGACCCAGTGATCGACTCCAAGCGACACCTGTCAGTTCACCTGTTCGTGAACTATCATCGGTGATTATGATCGATAATTAAGAGCATCAAGAGCATCAATCAATCAAAACTCCCAAACTAAGAAAATGACATGTTGCGACGTTGGATATTCTAGTGGTTAGACTTTGAACAGATCTAATTTAACAATAAGAAGGTGCGCAAATTTGTAATTCGATTTGTGAAGAGTCCGGCGCCGCATGCATTACGTGTTTTAAATGGTTTCCATTTTGGTATGGCGTTGTTTCTTGTTTGTAGGATATTTAGTTTTGGAGTGTTTTAAATGTTTCAATGTAGACTTGGCTTTCCAAGCATACCCATTTAAGTTTTTTTTCTTGCCCGGGACAAAATGTTTTTAGAACGTGGTACAAAACTACTTGGCGCTTTTTTACATTTTAATTTTTTTTAGTGGGGGAATCTTTCCAAAAACCTACGCCTCAATTATTGTGGCGTCGATGCTGTTCAGAAGGCAGTACCGTTCGTAATCTCGAGTAATCCGTTTCGATTGCCAAGTCCTTTAATCTCTCATCGTCTTCACCGATTCCTTTTAGCCACCGATAATACCTGTGCCGTAATATCAATATTTGAAAAAGCGCCCGCGCTCGCTGGAAATATACTTTTATCCTTTACGATCAATGCAGTTCTACTGTTTGCTTTATCAAACACGCTCTTTCCTGTTTACGATCTGTAATAAACTCAGAGTCCTGGATAATTAGCAAATGAGGTAGCATACGGGAGAAGGATCGATGGAAATAGTCCCTTACGCTTCATTTCCAATTCTATTGATTCCTTGTAGTTTCAACTGTAAGTTGTACTAGTTATTAACTAGTGTTGGAAAAACTCGCATTTGAAAGATACTACATGCGGCATTTTTCTTGAAAGTTTATTGCAATAGAAGTTCAAGGGATAAATTTTGTTAATTGATTCCGGAAAAGGAGAAGGTTCTCAATTTGTAATGTGACTTTTTTAATGTACGGCCCCTGATATCTCGATGATGAGTGGAACTCATCTTCTCTCTATCTTACAAAGTAACATATTATTTAGTATGACATCAAGATTCTACATAACTTATTTTAAATGTTGCTGTAAAGTCGCATCAACATACAGAATACTTTTGAGCGCATTTTGCCTCCTAGTAGAATATAAGTTGTAAATTGTTCTACGTTACCAGTTTTTTAAAAATAAAGTTTATTCAAGACCTGTTTTCAGTTGCAATATAATCACAGTCATAGTAGCCATCGTGCTGACGATCTGAAAAATGAATTAAATAAATCGTACGGTAGGAAGATGTTGTAGTTATAATATTGGCAGAGGATGTCACGAACCGCATATAACAATTGGTAGCCAAAATAGTTGAGGCCCAGGCAGGAAAATTTTAATGGCCTGTACTTTGTTTGCAGAACGATTAACAATAGCTGTGTTATGAATACAATCACTTTCTGAAGTTTTCTTGAACGCTAAACATATGACCTCAATTTATCAAATAATTGAACTTTAATCAACTTACTTCCCGCATTTTCTCGTCGTCCATGACGCATATCAATCTGACAGCTGCGTCACTGACTGTCATTGCCTGAATCAATCCTTAATTAAATAAAATGAATGAATTCATTGAATAAAATGTTCCTGCGAAAGCTAGAGAACGTATCTAATCACCTTGCCACCAACAGTTTCGCAAATGTAATTGGTGGTGAATATTTTCAAGATGTGTAAGATCGCTCATGTCGAAAACAATGCACAGTACTTATATTTGTTCCATTCAAACGGTAACAGTATCAAGCGAAACATCCGTATCATAGTGAGCAATAGGAACTGAAAGGAGAAGCCTATCTCCATGTAAAGTTGGGTGTCAAACAGTCGGGTTGTGTCGCATAAGATATCGCAAAGTCGAAAGTGTAGATGCCTACCAGGAAACAACATATACTTATTCTCTCATTTACAAAAATTGATTCCCCTAAGAAAATGGGTTCACATTTGCTTACGTACATCATGGTCCAAATGATGCGTTTGTTTTTTTCGTTTAAGATGGAAACCACACGAATAGATGTCACCTTCTTGTTTCGAACCTATCATATAAAATCCTTGTCATCAAGCGCAAATTCTCTTAGGGCACTATTTATAGAGTCGAATCTCGTGCCCGCACATCTATATATTATATTCAATATTTACGTACACTCTTCCTTTCATAAATCACCTTTTTGAAACTACATTTTTCAAAAGATTATTTCGAAAACTTACCCCACAATACACCAGAAACGCATGTCAACAATAATAGGAACATAAAAGGGTATAACCAAACTAATTACGGCAATCGTTACGTATATTGGGTTCATGTCCTTTGATAATGCTAACGTGTCAAATGCATTTATCATAAAGACCCAAGTTATCCAAGCAACTAGAGTCACCACCACTGCCCGTCGTAATCTAGAGTAATCAGTCTCAATTCCTAATCCTCTTAATGTCTCATCGATTTCATTGATAGCTTCCATGCACTGCTGGCACCTCTATCGTAACGAAAGAATCACAACAACATTTTGTAATGTTTATGCTATTGAAAACACCTAAAAAAAATTAAACAAGGCAGAAAAATGTTCTCAAGAATCAGTAAAGGAATTAAATACTGTACACCTTTCCGTGCAACTGGCTGAAGCTGGCCAATACAAGAATATGCAAGCTAATATAACCCAGTACGATAAAGCGGATCGAACTCAGGAAAATTGCATCCTGTATATCAAAGTATATAGATTTGGTGCTGAGTATGGCGACTTGCAAGGTGAATGACACAATGGCGCAAAGAAGACTGAGGAGTTTTCGCGGTTTTCCCTCGGTGTACTCGATTAATGCAAATCCAAAAATCGCCGCCGTCACTGTCAGAGGCCGAATCGCCCGTTGGAAATGTCTTTTCATCCTTTTCACTCGTTATAGTCCTACTGACTGATGGCGGTAATTTGCACATGCTATCAACACTCATGGCAGCTATCTAAGCCGGAACGATCTATCTACAACTGGCGGGGAGACATCATGTGGAATAGAAGTGGGCGGAAGTGAATCGATGGAAATAATGGGAGTAACTAATCCCTATTCAATTGCTCCCTACACTCCCTTAATTACACTGTTATTAATTTGTTTCCACTCGAATTTATACCAATATAACTACTGATTTCGATTCTTGCTTTCTACCGACTTCGACTTTGTACTTAGTACTGTTGACATGTATTGAATGATTTCTCCTATCCCTGACATAAGATTTTAATCATTTGGAAAAAGGTTTGGTTTAAAACATGTGTTGCGATAATACACAGTTTATGGTGTTTTTAGAATATTCCTGCACTGTTGTCTCTGATTATCGCTTTTATCACTGAGGGTGTAGCACTTACCCGAACACTTCAAAAAACATTAAAATGTGAAAAAGACGCCAAATAATAGTATCACGTAAACAGATTTTTCAAAAAAGATACAGATATATAAGAAAACCAAGGTTTTATTTAATGATACTTCGGTTTATCTTCAACAATCATTTCATCATCGCATTTATTCATGGAGCACTTATAAAGAATGCGTTCATCATTTGCTCCTGCATAACCTCTCCGGTCACCGAAGGTCCAGCTCAGAGTAGTGTCCCAACATCAGCTAGTGATGCGCAGATGCAGATCGATGCCTGATCAGCCAAGGTGTGCACCACATACACATCCTGGCGACTAATCTTATGAATTATGTCCTCCTCTTCTATCAGGCGCTGATAATGCTGTCGCCTCGGAGACGTCCAACAGTAAGCATCTGCTTTGATCACCTCTCCTGATTACCTTATTTTTTCAAGCCGAATGGCTCAAGTTGGTCATTCTGATCATCCACGCTTGTACGTTCCAATCATTAACTCGCAATCATCGGACGAATTGTAGCCAGATCACGCAACTGATCTGTAGTGCATCAACGGCGCAATACTCCCTTCATATAGGCGCTAACCCCTCCTACATCAAGTCTCAAACTTTACTCAAATCTTCTCATCGTGTGTGCGAAGTTCCCATTGGGAACCTATGTGCATCAACAAGCACACATTGTCCAACGCTGTCTTTCTCATCTTTTTAACCATGCTCATCAGATCATTACGTATTGACTCACCTACTGATCGTATCGATCGACATGCTCATATATCGACTCATGTAAATAATCAATGTAAATAGTGTATATGGGTCATTCAGCGTCCACCCGACAAAGGTTTTGTACCTATGGTTGACGACTTTTATGAAAATGTTAGTATGTATAGTTCCGAAAGCATCATTTAAAATGCAATATTCCGTTGTTCACCAACTTAATTTTTTCTAGTTACAAGGAACCAAAGTTTTGGGTAAAAATCGAAATGAAACTCTCTCTATCTTACACAATAACATATTTAGTATCAGATCGGGATTCAACATAACTTGTTCGAACTGTTGCCGCAAAGTTGCATCAATATACAGAATCGACATTATCTTGTACTTTTAAGTGCATTTTGTCTCCTAGTAGAATATTAGTTGTACATTGTTTTACGTTACCGGTTTTTCAAAGATAAAGTTTATTTGAGACCTGTTCCCACTTGCACTATAATCACAGTCACAGATGCCATCGTGCTGACGATCTGAAAGATCAATTAAATAAATCGTAAGGAAGGAAGATTCTCGAATTATAATATTGGCAGAGGGTGTCACGAACCGCATATAAGAATTGGTAGCCAAAATTGTTGAGGCCCAGGCAGGAGAATCTTAATGGCTTCTGCTTTGTTTGCAGACCGATTAACAATAGCTGTGTTCAATATCAATACGATCATTATGTGAAGTTTCCTTGGACATTAAATGTACGACTCTAATTTATTAAATAATTTTACTTTAATCAACTTACATCTTGCCGCATTTTCTCGTCGTCCATGACGCATATCAATCTGAGAGCTGTGTCACTAACTGTCATTGCCTGAATCAATCCTTAATTAAATAAAATGAATCAATTCATTAAATAAAATGTTCCTACGGAAGCTGGAAAACGTATCTAGTCACCTTGGCACTAACATTCTCGCAAATGTAATTAGTGATGAAGATTTTCAAGAAGTGTAAAAGCATCCACGTCCATATCAAGGCACAGTACTTGTAGATGTTCGTTTCAAGCGGTAACAGCACTAGCCGAAACGTATATATTATACTGTACAAAAGGAACTGAAAGGATACGGCTATCTCCATGTAAAGTTGAGTGTCAAACAGTCGAGTTGTTTTCCGCAGGATATCGCAGAGGCGAAAGTGTAAATGCCTGCCAGGTAACAACATATTCTTACTCTCTTATTTAGAAAAATAGATTCCTCTAATAAAATGGGTTCAAATTAATTTATGTACATCATGGTCCAAATGATGCGTTTGTTCTTTTCATTTAAGATAGAAACCCCACGAATAGATGTCACCTTCTTGTTTCGAACCCATCCTATATAATCCTTGTCATCAAGCGCAAGTTCTTTTAATGCATTATTTATACAATCGAATCTCGTGCCCGCATATCTATATATGGCATTTATTATTCACGTATTCTTCCTTTCACAAATCACCTTTTTGAAAATGCATTTTTCAAAAGATCCTTTCAAAAACCTACCCCACAAAAAACCAGAAGCGCATGTCGACAATAATAGGAGCATGCAAAGGTAGATTCAAAAGAAATAAGCCAATTGTTACATATATTTGGTTTGTGTCCTTTGAGAACGTCATGGTGCCGCATGCATTTAGGAAAAAGGTCCAAATCATCCAGGCAACTAGAGTCACCACCACTGCCCTTCGTAATCTAGAGTAATCAGTCTCAATTCCCAAGCCTCTCAATGTTTCGTCGATTTTATTGATAGCTTCCAAGCACTGCTGGTATCTCTATCGTAACGAAAGTATTACAACAAATTTGGAATGTTTATACTATTGGAAACAGCTGAAAAATTAAAGGAAGACAAAAAAAGATTATCAAGAATCGGTCAAGGAGTTAAACATCACATACCTTTCCGTGCAACTGGCTGAAGCAGACAAATGCAAGAATATGAAGGCTGATATAGCTCAGTATGGTTAAGCGGATGGAACTCAGAAAAAGTGGATGGTGTACTTCCATGTATATATATTTGGTGCTAAGCATGGCGACTTGCAAGGTGAATGACACAATGGTGCAAAGAAGACTGAGGCGTCTTCGCGGTTTTCCCTCGGGGTATTCGATTAATGCAAATCCAAAAATCGCCGCCGTCACTGTCAGAGACCGAATCGCCCGTTGGAAATGTTTCTTCATCCTTTTCACTCGATGCAGTCCTACTGACTGATGGTGGTAATTTGCACATGCTATCAACACTCGTGTCAGTTATCTAAGCTGGAACGATCTATCTACAACTGGGGGGGGGGCATCATGTGGAAAAGAAGTGGGTGGAAGTGAATCGATGCAAATAATGGGGCTAACTGATCCCTATTCAATTGCTCCCTACACTCCCTTAATTACACTGTTATTAATTTGTTTCCACTCGAATTTGTACCAATATAACTAGTGATTTCGATTCTTGCTTTCTACCGCCTTCAAGTTTGTACTTAGTAATGTTGACATGTACTGAATGATTTGACCTGTCCCTGACACGAGATTTTAATTATTTGGAAAAAGATTTGGTTTAAGACATGTGTTGCGATAATATACAGCTTACGGTGTTTTTAGAATAGTCCTCTACTGTTGTCTCTTGTGACGGGGCTAGTGTGCTTCGCCACAAGAAACTCCTCACTCTGACAAGGGAGGTCTGGTGAACGCCCGCCATTACTTTTTCGCTCGCTCTCTCTCACTCACTCATGCCTGCAGGCTACCTTTACATCGTTGTTCCAAGGCAGGCACAGGCAAAATATGCAGGCATTAACGCGAGCTTGAACGCCAAGAGGCACCTAGGTCGGCACGACGGACTGAGCCACCTAGTGGAATGGCTGTCCGGGTAGGCGAGGAGGAGAGTCCGGCTCAGAGGAGTGCGCAGCCTGCCAGGCAGGATGAGCTGGGGATTGTCCAGCAGATGTTGGAGCAGCCCCTGAGGACGGACAGCCAGCTGAAGGACGTCAGGGAAGGAAGTTGAACGCCCGTCACTCCTGATGTTCGACCGGCTCGCTTCGACGGATCGTTCGAGGCATACATGAGATCGAAGACGGGCCTAATGCGCGGGCTCGATTTCCACAACGTCTAACGGATGGAGCCACGGGAGGATTCGTGGTTAGCGGCGCTGAGGGTGTGAGGCTGCCTAGCGATTTAGGGACTCTCTCTCATCGCTCAGATTGCGACCGCCCTAGTGACCTTACGTATTCGAGCGTTTCTTTTGTTGTGAAAGTGACAAGAAACGTGGAGAGAGAGCGAGATCGACCCATTTAGGCACCAGACGACTGGATATCTCCTTTGACCGGCTTAGGCCTGAAATAGGATTGCGGCAACTTCAATGGCCGAATAATCGATCGCGGTAAGCCTTACATCTTCGTGCCCTATCCTTAGGATTTCTATGTAAAACCCAGAACCCAGCAGTCGAATTCCTCGCATTTGTTGTTTTTCCAGTAAAGTCTAATCAAGCCTGTATTTGCCCTGCATTCCTTGGGGCGACTTCGCAAGTCGCTTCTGAGTCGCGCGGTAGCATTTTAAGACTGCGTTTGCCAAACAAAGTGGTCACCATCTTGCCACTTTTTGCCGGGATCCACGATTGATCGCCCGCTCAAACGGTCTTACGGATTCCCTCTTATTCGCGGCGTACATCGTCCGCCAAAGTTCGGCTCGTCTAATAATTGCAGTCCGGTAATCGACCGACCATCTGTCGATCGCACGACGCGTTTCCCTACCGTGGGGTTAAATTATCTAGGGGCCCTCGTGGCCTGGAATCGAGAGCGTGTTAACTCGATTTGCCGTAGGTTATTTAGTTGTAGTACCATCGGTCCGCCCGACATAAATAAACACAGCGTTATTGTTACACAAAAAGTCGTGTCAAGAATATCATTGCAGCTCTTTGTCGCCATAGTGTGTCGTCCCTGGCTTCCCTTGTTACCCGCCCCTCTCCTATTACATCTGGCCAGCCGGGCCAACATTCGCGTGTCCCACCGATCTTTTCATCTCCTCTGGGTTGCACGTTTAAATAAATGTTGGTCTCGGTCACGGGGCCTGGCGCCCATCTAAGCACCCAGAAGGCTCGAGATTCGGAGAGGAGGCTCGGTTGAAGTTAGCCAACAAGCCTGGCGAACTCGGGAAAGTGGTGGCATTCTGAATATCGCTTTTATCGCTGAGGATGTTGTACTTATCCGAACACTTCAAAAAATATTAAAATGTAAAAAAGGCGCCAAATAATAGTATCACCTGAACGATAGCTTTTCTGGTATTAGATGTTCCAAAAAAGATACAGATATACAAGAAAACAAAGGTTTTATTCAATGATACTTCGGTTTATGTTGAACAACCTCTCCGGTCACCTAAGCTCCAGCTCAGAGTAGTGTCCCAACCTCACCTAGTGATGCACAGATGCAGATCGATGCCTGATCAGCTTAGGTGTGCATCACATACACACCCTGGCGACTAATCTTATGAACTATCTGCTCCTCTTCTCTCACGTGCTGATAATGCTCTCGCTTCAGAGACGTTGAACAGTAAGCATCAGCTTTGATCACCTCTCCTGATTACCTTATTTTGTCAGGCCGAATGGCTCATGTTGATGATTCTGACCATCCACGCTTGTACGTTCCAATCCTTAACTCGCAATCATCGGGGGAATTGTAGCCCGGACACGCAAGTGATCTGTAGTGCACAAACTAAAGTACAAATATACAGAATCGACATTATCTTGTACTTTTAAGTGCATTTTGTCTCCTAGTAGAATATTAGTTGTACATTGTTTTACGTTACCGGTTTTTCAAAGATAAAGTTTATTTGAGACCTGTTCCCACTTGCACTATAATCACAGTCACAGATGCCATCGTGCTGACGATCTGAAAGATCAATTAAATAAATCGTAAGGAAGGAAGATTCTCGAATTATAATATTGGCAGAGGGTGTCACGAACCGCATATAAGAATTGGTAGCCAAAATTGTTGAGGCCCAGGCAGGAGAATCTTAATGGCTTCTGCTTTGTTTGCAGACCGATTAACAATAACTGTGTTCAATATCAATACGATCATTATGTGAAGTTTCCTCGGACGTTAAATGTACGACTCTAATTTATTAAATCATTGTACTTTAATCAACTTACGTCTTCCCGCATTTTCTCGTCGTCCATGACGTATATCAATCTGACAGCTGTGTCACTGACTGTTATTGCCTGAATCAATCGTGAATTAAATAAAATGAATGAATTCATTAAATAAACTGTTCCTGCGAAAGCTGGAAACCGTATCTAGTCACCTTGACCCTAACATTCTCGCAAATGCAATTAGTGATAAAAGTTTTCAAGAAGTGTAAAAGCATCCACGCCCATATCAATGCACAGTACTTATAGTTGTTCGTTTCAAGCGGTAACAGCACTAGGTGACACGTAAATATCATACTGTACAAAAGGATCAGAAAGGACATGGCTATCTCCATGTAAAGTTGTGACTCAAACAGTCGAGTTATGTTGCATAAGATGTCGCAGAGTCGAAAGTGTAAATGCCTGCCAAGTAACAACATATTCTTACTCTCTTATTCACAAGAATAGATTCCACTAATAAAATAAGTTCAGATTTATTTATGTACATCATGGTCCAAATGATGCGTTTGTTCTTTTCGTTTAAGATAGAAACCCCACGAACGGATATCACCTTCTTGTTTCGAACCCATCCTATATAATCCTTGTCATCAAGCGCAAATTGTTTTAATGCATTATTTATACAATCGAATCTCGTGCCCGCACATCTATATATTATATTCAATATTTACGTACACTCTTCCATTTATTATTCACGTATTCTTCCTTTCACAAATCACGTTTTTGAAAATGCACTTTTCAAAGGATCCTTTCAAAAACGTACCCCACAACAAACCAGAAGCACATGTCGACAATAATAGGAACATGAAAGGGTAAATTCAAAACATATAAGCCGATTGTTAGATATATTTGGTTCGTGCCCCTTGAGAGCGTTACGGTGCCGCATGCAGTTAAGAAAATGATGTAAATCATCCAGGCAACTAGAGTCACCACCACTGCCCCTCGTAATCTAGAGTAATCTGACTCAATTCTCAACCATCTCAATGTCTCGTCGATTTCATTGATAGCATCCAAGCACTGTTGGTATCTCTATCGTAACGAAAGTATTACAAGAAATTTGGAATTTTTATACTATTGGAAACAGCTGAAAAATTAAAGGAAGACAAAAAAAAGGTGACCAAGAATCAGTAAAGGAATTAAACACCACATACCTTTCCGTGCAACTGGCCGAAGCAGACAAATACAAGAATATGAAGGCTGACATAGCTTAGTATGGTGACGCGGATCCAACTCAGGAAACCTGAATGGTGTGCTTCCTGGAACATATATTTGGTGCCAAGCAGGGCGACTTGAAAGGTGAATGATACAATGGCGCAAAGAAGACTGAGGAGTCTTCGGGGTTTTCCCTCGGGGTACTCGATTAATGCAAATCCAAAAATCGCCGCCAAGACTGTGAGAGGCTGAATCGCCCGTTGGTAATGTTTCTTCATCCTTTTCACTCGATGCACTATTGCTGACTGATGATGGTAATTGACACGAGCTATCAATACCCATGCCAGGTATCTAAGCTACAACGATCTACCTACAATTGACGGGGAGGCATAATGTGGAATAGAAGTGGGCGGAAATGAATCGATAGAAATAATGAGGCAACGTAATAACCATTCGATTGCACCCTGCACACCCTTAAGAACACTGTTATTCATTTATTTCCACTCGAATTGATATCGATACGACAAGTGATTTCAAATCTTGCTTGTACTTATAAGGGACATTACCCAGCACACATACGCCAACTTTAATGAAATCTGTACCGAAGGTTTGTACCATCAAAAGATGGAATACGATTTTTTTAGCGGCTATGATTCAGTTTGAAGGGGTGTAAATATCATGTAAGTTGAGAGTGTAAGTCGGCAAGTCCTTGTATCTTGGAAACTGTTGCAGATAGAACCAAAACATTTTAGAGTAATATCTCTATCTTTTCGCAAGAAATGGAGCCATGTTAAGCCATGTTAAGCCATGTTAAACCATGTTAACGCCAATCTAAAAGCCGTAAAAACGGGTTCATTTTTGAGATATGTTTTTCAGAAATCTTAGGTACGAGGTCAATCAACATTTTTTTATTGCAAGAGGCTTCTTTTGCCCAACTCCTAGTAATTTTTTAATTCCCGCACAATTAAAATTGTAAGTACTTTATTGATAATTATTTATTGGTAATTAATTAATTTATTGTAACATTTTCTATTGACCGTGACTACTGCTGCTCAGACCTGGATCATCTAATATCAATAAATTATATGTGTTTGGATAACGTATTAAATCCTCTAGGACTCTATAAAATTAAATTTTGTTTGGTACGCCAGAGTTTTTGTTTTTAAGTGAAAAAGAAGCAGTGAATTTGCAAAAAATCGATAGTTTGTATTTAACACGTTGCCATTTTATCCATTTTATTTTTGTTAGAAATCTAATTCTATAGAGTCCGAGAGGATCTAATACGCTATTCAAACATGTATAATTTTTTGATTTGAAGTGATCCAGGTCCGAGCAACAGTGGTCACGGCAAGGCAATGGCAATAGTACATCGCTCCCTCCCTCACTGTTCGAAACAAAAGGTCCTGACAGTAAACTGATGTGTGCATTATAATGCTATCACATCAGAAAGCGGGGAATTGGGGACAAATAAAAGGATACATTTTTTTGTTGTTGTTACATTTGTCAGAGGCCACGGGTAGCATTCTCCAAGAGTCCGTGAAGCGGGCGAGTGAAACTTATGCTAGTGTTACAATAAATTAATTAATACTTACAATTTTGTTTATACGGGAATTGAAAAATTACTAAAAGTTAGGTACAAGAAGCCTCTTGGAATACAAAAATGTTAATCGAACTCGTTCCTAAGATTTTAAATAAAAAATCTCAAGTTCCCAAAATACGAAATCCTTAAATATCTACTCGCTACGTGCAAGAAACATATATAAGCGCGAGTGACACAAATAATAGCGAGGATCGAATATTTACTCGAAGAAAGGTATTTTTCATTTTCCCAACGTTTTTATGGCTAAATTTTACGATTTTCCTCATTTACGCAACAAAAACTTTTAATAGTAACAATGCCTTGAATCCGACTTAGTAACGTGAACATTTTTTCGAATCAACATTCAAAATTATACGTCGTATGCACAAGTTATTAATCTCAGTTGCTCAGCTAATTTTTGGGTTTTCATACGCTATATATGTGTATAAAAAAGTTCAGGAAGCTGGTAGTATTTTTTCAACATTTGTTTGCAGTTTCACTCGATGAAAGTACTTTCCCCATAAGAACACACACGTATAAAATAAATGGAATTTTGAATCGTAGTAATTTAGTAACGGTTCAGCGAATCCTTCGGTGTAATCCTTCAGTGTACCCTTTGATATTTTTGGTGATACTTCCAAAAGGCAAAGAGAACAACGTCATCAGTACATCATTAAAGGACTGTGTCAATAAGGGATTTTGTTTTCAGGACTGAGTTGGAATCATGAACATTTTGCAAACACATTCTAGATATATATTTTACTGTTTGCCTTAATAATGATTTCTATGCACACAAGCTTCTAATTATTTCGATCGTCATCGTTCTGCTTTTTTCCATGCCAATCTTTCAGTTTAGAGAGTATCGACATCACAGCCTGCAGTACGTCGAAATTCTGCGGGAGAGTACTGCCTTCTTTACATGCGTTATAAATCACAGCTGAAATACCATCACAAAATAAACATATGAAAACATTATATGTTGGAAAAGAGATGCAGTCAAACATACCATTGATTAAATTGTAGACTTGTGTATCCTCAAAAACTTCTTTGCCCTTCACTTTCTTCATTGCTGTAAATTTTTGGGCAACCTCTTTCGATAAGAACTTTCTAATTATAGTTCCCACATTCCTTAATAAGGACTTCTTCCGGTCTATATTTCGAATTAAACCAGCTATCTAACGATGTTGAATAATCATATATGTCATCTCATTATTCATGAAGTCCTTATAGTGAACCTGCTTATCATCCACTCCCGCGAAAGCCTCTCTTCTCACCTAGCGCCCAGCTGACGCCCTGGCGACACTTTGCGCCACTCATAGGCCAAATCGACCGGCTCACCACTCAGCTAGTAGGACAGCCACCCGTTAGCCACTACTCAAGCCCTGCTCATCTCAACTGTTTCAGCTCACCCAGTCAGACTACTCATGGATCCCGGTTCAGAATTTTCATTAATTCCTACTGCCTGTGTTAAAACTCATCATCTACACCGTCAGCAGTCAACGATCCTCGTCATTGGGATTGGTAACTCAGTGGCGATACACAGCGAAGGTATTGTCACTGTCACTTGTTAGAGTGCGGTTATCATTGCACACGTGCTGGACAAGCCGACTACAGTCCTGCGGGCATAATCATCGGGGTAGATGCCTATCATCAAATGGCCATATCAGCAGACTGGGCATCAAGACACACTCAGATTCACTGCCGATTGCTCTGTCAACAATCTTTGCCTAGACAGTGCTCGGACCAGTTCCAGAAGCAGTTCATCAAGAAAGGTACTCATTCCACACAACGATCACCTAACAGTAGAGTTAAATTCTCGTGGTCCGATTAAAACCACCGAATACTGGCAATAGGTAAAAACTGTCCAATCGATCTATAGAAATGATACATTTACGCAGAGAACAATACTGTCATTTCGTTTCTTTGCAGGCACCGAAAGATATGAAAGCTCGAACAGGAAATAAAGTCGCCAGTATCCGTGTTGTCAGGACCAGGACGGCCAATTTCCCCGATAATCTCAACGTCCTTACGGACACTGAATTTCCGCCTGCTTCTCAATTTTCTTCCCATCCTGCCTCCCCAATTTCTTTACCTCCATCTCCTGATTTTCTTAGAAATATACCCTTCTCATCTCAAACCAGAAATGTTGTTAGAGGTGCTGACGATTCCCTGCGCCAATTCATCACCTTGGAGCACAAAAATCAGGCTCATTTACAGGTAAAGTAAGTACATCTTTCCGCTGCGTTTCAATATCATTGGAAATTTATTATTAATACATAATATTACTTCATTTTATAGGTGCTGATGCAGGAATTTAATAGATCTCAGGAGGAATTGCACTAAATAAATGAGGACCAGCAGCGCTTAGCCAGAGTTGTTGAGGTAATTGTGCGAACATTTAGAAATAAATTGGAAAATGCTTGAGAGTTTTATGTGGGGTTCATTTTATAGACGCTGGCCGACGCCATCAATGGCTTGGTGGACGGGAGGTGGCACGGCAGCGCCTACCAGAGGTGGCAGACGGGGACTATTGAAGCCATTGCGCTGTCGTTTGGTTATAAGTCGTGAGGAGACCGGTGTTACGTTCCATTCCTTTATCTTTCTTTTTCTATGGCTTGATAATGCATTTATGCAACTCTGGGGTTGCCCGTAATCAAAGTTTAAGATCGGGTAGAGACATAATCCGGCAACAGTTCTACCGGTAGCAATACAGGGACGAATGTAGAATATCATATAGAAAACGCAGCGCTGTGGTGTATGAACGATGATGTGAAACTGCAAGCACGTAGATTTCTGACGCGTCACTCTTTAAACAAAAGCCATTTATACACCCTATGGTAACCAAGTACAACACAACAATCAATCTATTATAGGTTCAAGCAAGAATTTAATACAGTATCTTGTTATGACAAATCCATAAATAAAACTCAAGCGTTCTGTATTGTAACCCGAGCGAAGAGCCTGTTGAAGCTCCAGGAAATCTAGGAGCAAACATAAGAAACCCAATATACTAAGTATATTTACTTATATATATATTGATTCAGACTGCCCCACAGAGTTTGTATGAATATTTAATGAATATCATAAGAAAATGTAATTTATTATTTAAAGTTAGTATATAACGACGTGTTACTTGCAGAATACATACATTTCACTTTACATCTGATCCAAAAATTAGTTCATTGCACTGCAAGGTTCCCGCCGTTCTTAGAATCTCCGTTAACGACCTTCCTGGAGGGCTTCCGCTCTCGAAACGAATCACTCTATTCCGTCCACTAGTGTAAGTTCGCGCCGATCGAGATTGTTTTCACCTTAGCTCTTCCCGTCTGTTCGTCTCGTCGTTTGAGACTCGCTTCCGTTCTGCGTCGGTCAATTTCGTTATGATAGTTCGCTTCTCTGGAATCTTGCTCCCCACGGGCGGTGTGTAAAGGTCTAACCACAAAACAGTTAACCACGCCTGGAACTCAGCAGGTCATCCGCTATGCGTTAAGGAAGGTCCCCGCCCCCGTACGTAGCCTGATAGCCGAAGCGAGGACTCAAAGCCGATTTAAGGTAGGCCGCTCTCAACACTTAGTATAGGCAGGTGCGGTTCTTGCCAGAAAACGGATTTTTGCATTTATTTAAAAATGTCTGAGTACTTGAAACAGATTGTCTTGAGAAATCGGAGAATACGGTTTGAATAACTATTATGAATCATGAAAAAGATTATGCTTTTCGTATACGACAAATTGTAGATTTCCCTACACAAGTGCATTTCGTATGCGAGAAATTGAGAAAAAAGAAATGAGAAAAAGAAGTTGCTCGGAGGGAATCAAACTCCCCTTCGATATGCCATCGATTTGCCAGAACCTGTGGCTACTGACGACTAGGCCAGTGAAACCGTCTCGAGCCTTGTTCAAAGAATACGGCATTCCAAGGGTTTATAACCTACCGACTTGCTGGGATTCGGCTGCCGGCCTACCGGAAGGCTGGCAGGCCTGCAAGCCTGCAGGACGACCGGCCGGGTCTCGGCAAGCAGCCTGCAGGACGGCCGCTCTGGTCCTAGCCAGAAAAAGGTCGTCGCACGTACTGCACACTATGTATGCACGTACAGGATGAGTCACCTGCCTTTGAATTATCCCCTTCACACTCGAGTTCCAATTAGTTCCATTATTGGTTCTATTTGATATTACAAATAAATGTCAATGTGCGAAAAAGACTCGGTAAATACTCCTTTATATTAAAATTACTCAACACCGTATAATCTGTGACGTTGCGTTTGTCGTACGTCACAAAAACAACCCTCTCGCTCAAATCGAGCGCCGAGAAAATAGTAAACTAGCGTCTCCAATAAAGAGCCTCAGAAGAGCGAGAATCTCAACTAACGCCGATCAACTTCGCCTAAGCCAATTAGGGAGCAGCAACCAGGGACGACCAACTACCCACAGCACCCGAAGTCACCAACTCTGCCAGCCCAGAGGAATTCGGCCCGACCAGGATGAACATTAAGGGGTCAGCAGTCTCCGAAAGTTTCCGACGACGACTGGTCAACGTGGGAGGAAACTGGGTGGTGAGGCAGGCGACCCCGAGGCACCCAGCAACGTGGGAGACTGACCGTTTGTCGTCTCGACGGAGCGGGGTTGGCGCACTGTGGGGCCTATGGCCCTGGCGTCGTTCGTCCGAGGGCTTAGCGAGCCCTGCGCGCGCGGTAGGATCCGGCGACCAATAGCGATCGATTTCGGGGGCAAAGGCGGCTAGGCGAACGTTAGAGAAGAGCGCGTAGAATTCGTCACTCTTGTGCTGACGATCGAAGCGAGCGGGCTAGCGAGCGACTACCGACATTATCGAACAATAGCAACGATTACCGAAGGAAGGAAGGAAGGAAGGACGAAGCTTTAACGCTCCTCTAACTTCCAACTAACGCTTAGGGAAAAACTAGCGGTAAGCGAACATCTTTCCGGTCTAGCAGTCTGTAAGGGACCCACTTTTGTGGGATCTCAGCTAGACCTTCGCTGTTTCTTCGCCCTTCAGGCTTGTAGTTGCCCGACTGTAAGTTTCGTCTACGATCTATTCGCGATCTTCCTCTCTATCGAACTTCCGAGCTTTCCATCTAATCTCTATCTGTAACTGATATCTTCCTGCGGGCTGACGAAGTCAGCCAAGAGTCAACGTGTAGCTTTGCGTAGAATTCAGACGACCGCGAATTCATCAACCGTCTTAACGCCGAACAACCGCGTCGAATTAGCTAACATCGGACTGTGATCTCGACTTTCTTCTAACTCGCGCCCACGTGCTTCGCCCGAGGTTGCTAGTGAACACCTCGAGCGAAGGACCTTGATATCGCTTTGCATTGTCGAAATAAAACAGTTTTCTAATTCAATCCTGGCCACTGTTCATTCGTGTCGAACCCACGTGCTCTCCCTTTGTCGTCTGAGCTAGCCGAGAGGCACGTTACGCCGTCTCGGGAGATTCCTCGTAGCCCGCCCTTTTGCGAATTACGGATCTTGTGTGGCATCTTCGATGCCTGGCGCCCCTTTCGTGTGAAACTAAGGGCTGGCCGTCTTTGAGTCTCCCGAGCCGAAGTATCGGGAAAATGAGTATGGAAATCTAACGTAGTTGACGAAAAACCATTCAGCTGAAGTAAATTTCAAGTATCGTAAAGTAAAGTAAAAGAAATTCTCTCAATCAGATATTTCTTCTTATTATCGTTATTATTCTCGAGTCTGTCCCGAGCATTAACGAGACTCGAGAATAATCTCACATTTTCCTGATAAATCATACCATTTTCAACGGCGTATGCCCATCATTGGCGATTCAAAGGCAAGTGAATCACCCTGTACGTACTTACATGTGTACTTACAAGTACGTATATTTACCGCATCCCTAGTCTTCTATAAAACATAACAAAGTATTATGTAGCTCGCCGATCGCGAGATTTAGATGCCCTACATTTTTTCTCAACTTGTCAGCGCTCTAAACTTTATTACCCCAAGATGGAAACTCGTACCCCCTGACTGCTGGACCCGCGCAAATTTCCCAACCCCATACGAAACAAGCTGCAGAAACCTCTCAGTGATTCCGACCGTTCCAGATTCAATGTAATCGCATGGTATAATGGGAATTATATAATAGGGGAATTAGAGGAAGGGTGTTAATTAAATATTTTGATAAAGAGGGTCAATATTTACGATAAAATAATATTATTATTAAAAAAACAATGTAAATATACAATAAACTATTGTAAAAATATAATATAATATAATAAAATAAAAAATACAAATACAATATATACTAACAAATATAAAAGAATATGTTTTCTACTCCGTTGGGAGCTCGCCCGCATCTGGCTCATTGTTCAGATTCGCGCTCCTCGGCGCCCTCAACTCCTCCATTCGGAGTTCCTCGCGGATCTCCGTCATCCGCATTCTCGCCCTCGACTGGTTTTCGGGGCTCAATATCCGGAGCGCCCCCCGCACGTATTCCGCGTACCCATCGATCTCATCTTTCGGCTGCTCCGCCGCTGATTTGATGACAGATTGTTGCACCGCGTCGCGCTGGCGCCTGTAGGCCAACAAGTCATCTATTGTGACCTGCTTTCTTTTGCGGCTTTGGGCCGGTTGCGCTTGTCGCGGCGTTCGTCCGCAACTTGTGGTTGTCGAGGGTTCGTCATCGAAGTTTGTCACGTCCATCGGGACGGTATCATCAGATTCCGGGGACGACTCCCCCACTTGCGGCGGTTCCACTACATTCGTTGTCCGATGGCCATGGTGCCCCATAAACGGCCGCAGAAACACGAGCTCATGCTTGTATCTTACGGGCGCCAGAGTGGAACCACCCTGGCCGCTCCTGGTCTAACTCTTCTTCAGGCTGCGCCTGTATGAGTCTCGGAACTGGTTCCACCTATGTTTTAGGTCATTGCCTGGAAGAACACAATTTTATTATAATTACCTATCAGCAGAACGGGAGCTTGTCAAAGATAGGAGTGCTGCCGCAGTGGGTGGCTATAGCCTGGCTATAGGGGATGGAGGTGGCCACGGATGGGAATGAACAGCCTCAATTCAGGAAAATTCGTTAATTGGTGAAACGGAAAGTAAAAGTGAAACAGAAAGAGAGCAGATAAAGAGGGATATTATGGTTACGACAATATGAGGTTTTCATTACGCAATGTAGTAAGTGTATTGAGTTATGGAAACAAACTTACTCGATGTCGCCAATCGTTCGCCGATTTCCTGCCAAGCATTCTGCTTCCGAAAATGATTGGCGTAGTCGGATCGCCGCACATCATATAATTCGGGGTACTCCTGTACCAACAGAATTAAACTCCCGTCGCTCGGCATTACTCTCTTCTCACAAAACTTTCCTATACTTCACAAACTGCAGCTCCGTCACCCTTCATTCTTAAACCAGAAATGATTCTTGCTGACTTCTGGCGAAAAAGTTTTCCCGAAAGGCTTCGTACTCGGGAGTTAATTGCATGCAATTTAAAACACGTGGAGGAGTCGAGACTCGGCGAAGACCCCTACCTCTACGCCCAACTCTATGCCCATTGTGAGTTTGTTGCGTTCGAGATAGCCTTTCCCATGTGGTAGAAATACTTGCCGATCGCTAACATTTTCAAAAATCAGTGCTGCATAATGTAAAATCTTATCGATCTTATTTATATGAGAATTCAGAACACGAAGAGTACGCCAAGTAAACTACATTCTACATCTGTCATAGAGTAATAAAATGTTGAGAAGTGGCAACATGTAGGTGCAGGACTGTGGAATAGTGGGCGTTTATCATTTCACGGATTAATGTATAACCAATATCTGGAAAGGTTCTATAGTTGGCAATAAAAGAGCAACTAGAAATGTACTTAGAATGAAATGAGATTATAACCGGACACCAATCGAATTTTAAAAAATATCATTCATGTGAAATAGCAATATAAGCGAAAGTTATAGTTAGCGAAGAGTAAGTTGTAGGATTAATATTTTTAGTTTATCATATTTAAGCAATACAAAACAACAAGTTGGATTTAGAGCCAATGAAAACAGAGTGCGGAGTTCCACAATGCTCCGTATTCGGACCTTTGCTTTTTACCATATGTATAAATGATATAATTAAACTTCTTACGGAATCGTGCAATATAGAAATGTTTGCAGACGATAAGATAATATATGCGAAAGCTGAATTGCAGTGAGAAAGTAGAAAACAAATTGAATATAGTATTACCTGTAGTTGAAGAATGGATGAGAAATAATAAGTTAAAAATGAATGGTAACGAAACAAAACTTATAATAATAACAAGTGCAAGAAAACAATTGAAGAGAAATATAAATGTATTAGAGAAATTAAAAGGGATCTCTATTAGAGAAATTAAAAGGCATCTTGTCCAGAGAACTGAAACATATCGACAATAATCCCAATTCTGAAGAAAGAAGAATATATAAGTAAAATAGATAAATAAACGGAAGCATTATACCGAGATGTCTAAATGAAAAGGAACTAGAGCGAATGGAAATAATGAAAGGAGGTTAAAGGGTACAAGAGAATTGTGCGTGCAATTTAAGCGAATATTAATATATATATTATTGCGACATTCGGAAACATGTAATGCGAAGTACAAACAGCTAAAAATCCTAAGGACCATAAGTCATTCTCTCTCTCTCTCTCGCCCGCTCGCTCGCCCGCCCGCTCGCTCGCTACCCCTAAACGGCCACCCTACGCCTTCCCACCGAAATCGTGGCATCCTGCCACTTTACGCGACCGATCGCACTTGCGAAGTATTCTGTTAATAGGTGCCGTGCTGCAGCACCTTCGGTGGAGGGTGGGCCTCTCACACCAGGAAGGCTTTCTAAGTTCGAGGGGAGGGTGTCCTCCCGTGCGGCTTGAGGTGTAGGGGTGGCCTGCACACCTTCTACATCCCTAAGCATGTTATGCAGAACGGTTGTTGCCAGAACCACCGTTCTGGCATTATCCGGCTCCACCTGCAACCGCCGCGCTCTGCTTAATCGATAATTAAAGATTTTGGCTGGGTCGCTCTTCCGCACACGGTGGCCCGGATACGGCCGCATTAAATGTGTCGTGAGGGAGAACGCCTCGTCCCCCACAATAACATAGGGGGCAGGGGTTTCGGTGCCCGGAAGCGCCTTTGGCGGTGGCAACCCAAATCCCCCCCCGCAAGAGTCTGCCCATCGCGGAATCCTCCAAAATTCCGCCGTCGCTGCTACGGCCGCTCGCGCAGACGTCAACAGCAACAAATTTGTACTTGGCGTCGACCACCGCCATGAGCACGATGCTGCATGTTTTTTTGTAATTAAAGTAGAGGGATCCCGTCCCCCGCGGCTTCTGGATCACCACGTGTTTGCCGTCAATGGCCCCAACGCAATTGGGGAATTGCCACAAACTGTGGTACTACTGGGCAATCTTCCCCCACTGCTCGGTGGATGGTTGCGGCATGTATGTTGGTTGGACGACCCTCCACATCACCTCACAAACGCCGTATACAATCTTTGCCACCGTTGACGTCCCCATGCGGAAGCTGTAGCTAAGGGACTTAAAGCTGTCTCCGGTAGCCAAAAACCTGAAATTTATAAATCTCATTACATATTCCAGCACTGATGCATTACATGTATGCCGATATAAGCTATTGCAACTTGCTGTTGAAGATATCGATAAAACAATACACACCTCAAACAAATTGCCAGCCTCTCTTGCGTGGAGATTGCCTGCCACATGTTGGTGTCTCGCTTGCCAATCTGCGGTGCCAGCAGACCGTGCAGAAGGTTGAATGAGTGGGGAGTCATATGGTAATACTCCCGGAATCTCGAAGGATCCAGGAGTAACTCCGGATGGAGATTGTGGAATTCACCGAGCTCCTAAAAATTTAAAAATTAATATTACTGTGTTCAATATTCCCCTTTTGAACAGCTGTGACGATTCATTGTAATCGGTACAAGTGTTGGCAAGCAACCGTCAATAAATGTGTGGAAAATGCAGAAACCTACTTCTCTTTTTTGATTAATGGAATGAACCCAGTGCTCCCGCTGGTTGTCCTCTTCCTCCTCTTCAAGGAGAACTAGAAACTCCTCATCACTGTCGTCCGACCGGGTATGATCGTAGCAACTCATGGTAATCTTCACTCACAAAAATAGAAACTTCACATTGCGGCTGCTCAGGGAAGACTGATCTTCCGACAACGACTCTGTGCGTTGCACACATTTGCGGAAAATGTCCGCAACTACCGTTGTTGACAAATCCAGCTCTTCTGATTGGCTATAATGACTTGGGAATGGGAAAATTCACCCTGGTCAAGGAAACAGAAATTATGTAATTGGCTGTACTTCCTGAAGGGCAGGTGAAATTCGATGAATTCTACGAAGAGACCCAGGGCCACTCTCGCAACCAGAATTACCTAGAATTGGCATACCTTTCACGTATTGAATACTCTACCGAATCGCCGATGTCCCGTTTCAGTAAACTTACCTGGAAGCACCATGGTTACCTAGAGCGTGTGTACGTCCTAAACTCTAGGACCTATACAATAAACGAAATGCACCGTTCATCGTTCAGTACGTGCGACGACGTTTTTCTGCCTAGGACCAGAGCGGTCGTCCTCCAGGCTGCTTGGCGGTCCGCCGAGACCCGGCCGGTCGTCCTGCAGGCTGCTTGCCGGGACCCGGCCGGTCGTCCTGTAGGCTTGCAGGCCGGCAGCCGAATCCCAGCAAGTCGGTAGGTTATAAACCCTTGGAATGCCGTATTCTTTGAACAAGGCTCGAGACGGTTTCACTGGCCTAATCGTCAGTAGCCACAGGTTCTGGTAAATCGATGGCATATCGAAGGGGAGTTCGATTCCCTCCGAGCAACTTCTTTTTGTCATTTCTTTTTTCTCAATTTATCGCATACGAAATGCACTTGTGTAGGGAAATCTACAATTTGTCGTATACGAAAAGCATCATGTTTTTCATGATTCATAATAGTTATTCAAACCGTATTTTCCGATTTCTCAAGACAATCTGTTTCAAGTATTCAGACATTTTTAAATAAATGCAAAAATCCATTTTCTTGCAAGAACCGCACCTGCCTATACTAAGTGTTGAGAGCGGCCTGCCTTAAATCGGCTTTGAGTCCTCGCTTCGGCTATCAAGCTACGTACGGGGGCGGGGACCTTCCTTAACGCATAGCGGATGACCTGCTGAGTTCCAGGCGTGGTTAACTGGCCTGGCCTGGCACGAAAGCCGCTCGTGTGCCTAGAACTTAACACCCGTGAGCGAAGCCCGTTTCATCGCTCACTAGTCATTGTTTGAACCCCTTTTCTGCTGAGCAATCAATCTCGTACAAAGCTGAACTCTGTCCGTCTTGGTTGCGTTTCCTTCCGAATTCACGGCCCTTCCTACCATCCTCGAAACTGACCTGCCGTGTGAGGAAACCCGATTACGGTTCCGCGGAAAATTAGCGTCCAGCATTAGCCTGTTTGTTCGTTTCTGAGTGGTACCTCGGCGCCCTGGTAACTTTCGCTTCCCGGAACCGAGTCGTCGGTCAGGGATAACTACTGCGTTCCCATAGATTCCGCGCGTGGAGCAGAAACGTTAATATATTTTCCTGGGTAACTAGCTGCGGGTAGCTTTATTCCCAAATGGGCCAAGGAAAATCCCTGATAACTTGTTATAAAATTCTTGCGACTGTGTGCATGCATCATAAATATCATTGTGCTCTGAAGTGGATTCATCACTTTGTGTACTACATTTTAACATCATGAATGTAGATATCTCCTACACTACTACACATCTAATGCACAGAGGTCAAAAACAAGATTCGATGTTATGCGAAATTGCCATCTTTTTATATTACTTTTATGTTAATAATATAAATTTTATAACACTGTGATATCAGAAAGTAACAAGTTTAGAGCATCATTTTGTTACATAATACTGTCGGAACTCATCACGTTCTATTTACTGGGAATATACAGAAACGACATTATTTTGAACTTTGAAACGCATTTTTCGAAATCCGTACGCATTTGTTAAAAATATTTTGTGGAGATAAAGTTCAATTGAGACCTGTTTTGAGTTGCAATATAATCACAGTCATAGTAGCCATCGTGCTGACGATCTGAAACATGAATTAAATAAATCGAAAGGAGGAAGATGTTCTAGTTATAATATTGGCAGAAGGTGTCACGAACCGCATATAAGAATTGGTAGCCAAAATAGGTGAGGCCCAGGCAGGAAAATCTTAATGGCTTGTACTTTGTTTGCAGAACGATTAACAATAGCTGTGTTATGAATACAATCACTTTCTGAAGTTTTCTTGAACGCTAAACATATGACCTCAATTTATCAAATAATTAAACTTTAATCAACTTACATCTTGCCGCATTTTCTCGTCGTCCATGTTGCATATCAATCTGACAGCTGTGGCACTGACTGCCATTGCCTGTACGAATCGTATTCATTAAATAAAATGTTCCTGCGACAGCTAGAGAACGTATCTAGTCACCTTGGCGTGAACATTCTCGCATATGTAATTTGTGACGAAGATTTTCAAGATGTGTAAAAACGACCACATCCATATCAATGCACAGTACTTATACTTGTTGGCTTCAAACGGTAACAGCATTAGGCGAAACATAAATATCACACCGTGCAGTACGTACAGAAAGGAATAGCCTATCTCCATGTAAAGTTGGGTCTCGAACAGCCGAGTTATGTCACATAAGATCTTGCAGAGTCGAAAGTGTAGATGCCTGCCAGAAAGCAACATATACTTATTCTCTCATCTACCTAAATGGATTCGCCCAATTCAATGAGTTCACGTTTGCTTATGTACATCATGGCCCAAATTATGCGTTGGTTCTTTTCGTTTAAGATGGAAACCACACGAATAGATGTCACCTTCTTGTTTCGAACCCATCCTATATAATCCTTGTCATCAAGCGCAAGTTCTCTTAGGGCACTATTTATAGAGTCGAATCTCGTGCCCGCATATCTATATATTATATTCAATATTTACGTACTCTTCCTTTCATAAATGACCTTTTTGAAACTGTATTTTTCAAAAGATCATTTCGAAAACGTACCCCACAACAAACCAGAAGCGCATGTCGACAATAATAGGAGCATGCAGGGGTATAAGCAAAATAATGTCAATCGTTACGTATATTGGGTTCATGTCCTTTGATAACGCTAAGGTGTCAAATGCATTTATCATAAAGATCCAAGTTATACAAGCAACTAGAGTGACCACCACAGCCCTTCGTAATCTAGAGTAATCAGTCTCAATTCCTAATCCTCTTAATGTTTCGTCGATTTCATTGATAGCTTCCAAGCACTGCTGGTACCTCTATCGTAACGAGAATATCACAACAAAATTTCCAATGTTTATACTATGATTAAATTGAAATAGAAAGAATCAGAAACGGAATTAAATACCATATACCTTTCCGTGCAACTGGCTGAGGCAGGCCAATACAAGAATATGAATGCCGAGATAGACCCGTATGTTAAACCGGATCGAACTCAGGATAATTGCATCCTTTACACTTAAGTATATATATTCCGTGCTGCACATGGTGACTTGCAAGCTGAATGACACAATGGCGCAAAGAAGACTGAGGTATCTTCGTGCTTTTCCCTCGGGGTACTCGATTAATGCAAATCCGAAAATCGCCGCCGTGACTGTGAGAGGCCGAATAGCCCATTGGAAATGTTTTTTCATCCTTTTCGTTTGATACAATCCTGCTGGCTGATTATGATAATTGGCACAGGGTATCAACGATCGTGTCAGCTATCTAAGGTGGAACGTTCTTACAACTGACGGGGAGGCATCATGTGGAATAGAAGTGGGCAGAAGTGAATCGATTGAAATAATGCAAGGGTTTTCCCGCGCCCGGGAGGGGCGGTCAGGCGCTCTTCGCCTGGACATACGTGGCCGAAAATAAGACGATGTACGGGGAGGCGCGCACGCTAATCCGGGTAAGGAACAACATTTGTACACCAGATGACAAAAATGGAAATAACTTGGGTGCAACAAAATGTAAACGGAGAAAGTGGGCGAAAGCGAAATGGCACGTAAAGGTAATTATGGCTGCAGATGTGCGTACAAAAGGGCAAAGTCAGCGAAGCCTAAAGTGTCTAACGGAAATCGGATAGAAAAGATGCCGGACAATGCAGAAGGCGCTGCGTGATAATATTTCATATATGGGCATCAAAACGCAGTGGCCCGCAAGTCTAAACAACGCTTATGTGATGAAATCCGATTTTATTATTTTATTTCTGATTGCATGCTTCATTTAGTTAACAAAATAGCATACTGTCCTTGCCCCTATCCCTGTAGTCTTGTTATTATTAAGAATTATAAAGTGCCAAAAGTGTTAAGTGCATAACTCGCAAGTTCTTGTATTTGGTAGCCAAGTGCTGATTCCCAATAGTTGAAATACTCAAGTGCACAGCATATGAATCTTTTAAGCAATAATTAGAAATTATTTATTTACAATTTAAGGGAATGCTAGCTGTTAGTAATCAGTACTTGATTAAACTAATTTCAGCACTTTAGGTTTGCGTTCCATCAGCTAGGCACGTGACAGTCAGGAATAACTTCTATATTGTTAAGAAAAGTCATTTATAATTTCAATACATTCCAGCTATTGGGAATCTCTCTTTTACTAACCTGAATCATTGTTTGATTTAACGCTTTACAATTATAATATATAAACCAAGCAAAATGCTCATACGCAGTCTAATTTAGTTGCATCTTATCTGTCATGTTCAAACAAGTTTGAAAGCTTTTAGCACATTAATATCACTAAAAGGTATCATAATCTTGCAAAACGACATTTCATGTGGTGTGTATTGATTTTCATCTTTCCATTCAGGTTTTTAAGAACCCAAAATCATTTCATATAAGCGAGCAGAAGCGGGAATTCTGAAGCATTATTTTCGCTGCATTGTAGCCATGTTGTTGACATGCAGAGCGATATAGCTGACAAGGAGTGAGATGTCAGACTTGTCAGGTCGAACCCTAAGCCCACTTTTTTTATAAACTCAGGATGTGATGTAGAAACAGTGTAAAAAATTGATTTGCAATGACCAGCTGCAGGAACCTGATATAATGATCAAACATACCAATTATTGCATCTGTGGTTCGTTCAGGCATTTATAGCAAAACATTTGATCAATAAATAATAGTGGACAGTATCTTGTAATATAAATATGTGGTTTCGTTGTATTAAAGCTTGGATGTCCGGTGACATTTGAGTTGACGTGTGCTATTTACAATATGGACAATGAGTATTTATAAGAGTCGATACATGAGTAGATCGATAGCCACGATCGATAGTTGAGTCAAAACCACTAAGTAAGGTACGGAATTTGGTGTAGGAGGGGTTAGCGCCTACATAAATGGAGTATTGTGCCGTTGGTGTACAAAACGTTACTTGCGTGACCTGGCTACAATTCCTCATGATGATCAGATACCTTGGTAAGTCGAGCATGCAAATGTGGATGATGAGAATGACCCATATGAGCTATTCGGTTTGAGAAAATGAGTTGATTAAGATGGGTGATCAAAGCTGACGCTTACTGTTCGACTTCTCCGGCCTGACAGAAGATGAGCACTGTGTTAGTTCAAGAGATAGTTGTGATAGTTGCCAGGGCGTGCATGTGACGCAAACCTCGGCTGATCGTGCATTCATTTGCACATCACAATGCCAACATATGAATTTTTGAGTAATTTTAAATAATTATATATATGCTTTTTTTAACAGTGTTAATGTTAGCCTTAGTTTATTTGTAACTCTGGTTGAATAATAATGTACCCCCTTCAATGTATTTTTCAAATCAGATACAAAATACGTTCTGATTATATTTATATTGTTCTTGTGTAGTTTCAGTACATATTGGATTGTGTAGTGGCAGTACACATTGGCTAGAGAGAATGGGAACCCTATTATTTTGATCTCTTAAGTATTCGGGAGAGTCGGGTAAATGCATGTATAATCTGATCGTAGCACCAAAATCTGTAGAGTTTCAACTTTCACAGATATTAGCTTGCCACTCGGAAGGGGAGGTCACCTGAAAGATCCCGTTTTGAACGGGACTCGGCTTAAACATTAGATATTGGTGAGTGTTGATTAATCATTTATGTCATTTAATATTCATGGAGCCCTCATAGAGAACCTGCTCATCATCCGCTCCTGCATAACCTCTCCTCTCACCTAGCGCCCAGCTTACAGTGTCCCAACCTCACCTGGCGATCCATAGAGCCCGATCGTGGCCCACTCAGCCTCTGTGTGCGCCACACACATGACCTGACGATCATGTCACGAACTGTTCTATCTGCTCGTCAGCTCTCAGGTGCAGATAACGCTCTCGCCTTGGAGATGTCGAACAGTAAGCATCAGCTCTGATCATATGTCCTGTTCATCTTACTTTTCAAGCCAAATGGCTTACGTAGATAATTTTCATGATCCACACTTGTATACTCTGAACACCAAACCAGTCTCTCACGAAGCATTGTAACCAGGCTACGCAAGTGACCTTTCATGCATCAACGGCGCAATACTTTGTTCATGTAGGCGCTAACCCCTCCTACACAAGTTTGGGATCCTTACTTAAGTCCTCTCAATATGTGTGCTAAGCTCCCTGAGGGAACTTGACTACATTACCAAGCACACATAGTCCAGCTCAATCATTCTCATCTTTCTAAATATGTTGATCAAAACCGTTATGTATTTGACTCACCTATTGGTCGCATCGATCGATAGGCTCATGCACTGACTTTTGTATACTATTGTAGATAGTACACGGCAACTCGAATGTCACCAAACATCCAAGCTAATAAACCCGATCACCTATATATTTTTACCATATACAGTCCACTATTTATTTCCCATTGAACCACCTACTCATCCAGTTCCAAACATTTTTGCGCTCCTCCGTGCCGGATGTACGATCATTCGCACGCGATCACGCCGCAATTGTGTACGCTCGGCCAATCAGCGCTCTTGTGCTATCCCCACCGCTTCTGCTCACTTCAGTCATCGTGCCCGCCGGGGACCATTAGCATCCTTTCAAATCCATTGTTCCGGAAGCATCTTGTTGGAGTGTCACGTGCAGCACAAAAGTTACTACAAACAGCCTTTGTGATTAGAAAATCAGCTCCACTTCGACACCACCGTCTTTGATTCAAGAAAAGCCGGTCGTCTCATCATGCCGAAAATCGACCCTGATCACGCCAACTCATCCAAGAGCAGATCAAAGTCGCCTGCAGCGGACCCACAGTTGCCAGTGCACACCCAGTTTCTAATCGCGACCCAGCTCAGTCGATGCAAATCCTTGGGACGACTAAGAGACCAGATCAACGCACTGGAAGTCACACATATCTCTCGTGAGGAAGCCCTTCAGTGGCAAGAGTATCTCACATCGGTGTCGGATCTCTTGAGAGCTGATCACGCTGTTTAGAGCTCCTTGATATGAGGGTTGTAAGTCCTCAAGAACTCCGGTGATGGTTTCAGGTAGAAACAAAATATTTATTCTGCGGACGACTGGCCGTTCTGGCTAGTTATCCGAAAAATGGATACGTAAGTACAAATTTACAATTTTCAGTGTAATACACACTGAGACCGCTCGCCAAAGGGCAGAAATAAGTCTGTCCTTGTTAATATTTAAGCGGGAGAACTCCAATATAATAAATGTTTAAGAGAAGCGGAGATTCGATGTAATCAAAAATAAGTGTTTGACACAAATAACAAACGATCTAATGTGTTGCCTCTTTCGGGAAAATAAGAGTTCTGATTTAAAAACGAAGTGGCGCAGAATATATAAAATTGCGACAAGAAAGGAAAAGTGGAAAGTCACGCTGATTGGTGGAAAAAGAGTAGTGAGGGAAAGGAGTTGGTAAGAACAGGAACCAGGAAATGAAGAAAGTGGCACGGAATTTCGGCATCGCAAAAGGGGGTGCACGGGTTTTCCCGCGCCAGGGTGGGGCGGTCAGCCGCTCGTCGCCTGGACATACCTGACCGACAATAAGATGAGGTTCGGGGAAGTGCGCACGCGAAACCAAGTAAGGAAACAATGTGGAAGGTGCAGCGCGACAATATTTCATACATGGGCATCACGCAGTGGCTCGTGAGTCCAAACACACGTCATCATTGGGCAAAGTGCGGCCAGGCGACTGAGGCCTATTACAAGGCCATCTCACAGTTGTGTAGGATCACGACGTACATCATCGCCAACAGGCCAGCTCAGACAATCTGCTCATCTTCTACTAAGTTGCCGGAGATTCAGCTCCCGCAATTTGGCGGAGATCTCACGGCCTGGCCCGCCTTCAGAGATCTGTTCTCGGCTTTGGTAACCTCAAATCAGAGAATTACCAGAGTCAAGGAAGTCAGGGACCTGTTCAAGTGGCTCGGAGTAGCCACAGACCAGTGAGGCCCGCTCTTCGCCTGTAGCACTGTGAGACAGCTCCACGCCACCATTAGGGAGGGGTGCAGCGGCAACTCTCATAATGCGCTCTAACTATGCAAGACTTTTTCTCATACATTCAGGCAAAATCAAAGGCCCTGGCAGCAACATCAGTGATGGCGACTCTTGTAGTCCACGTTGCGACCAGCTTACCGGATCAGACCAGTGCCACACAATATCCGTGTTACCACCGCAAAGGGGCACATTAATCCGGAAAGGCGATTTACAGTTGTAGGGGCACAGCGGTTGTGCTACAACTGTCTGGGCCACCATAACTTCTATGCATGTCGGTCTAGTCGGACATGCAAATTGTGTGGTGGGAAGCACCACCCCATGATTCATGCCAGTAGATCAGCTCAATATACCAGTTCGTGCTCTGCAGCGGCTCCGGACAAGGCCTCTTCCTCCGCCAAGCAGTGAGGACGCCCAGTGCCACTTGGCGCCACTTATAGACCAAATTGACCGGCTCACCACTCAGCTAGTAGGATAGCCACCCTGTTAGCCACCGCTCAAGACCTGCTCATCTCAACTGTTTCAGCCCAGCCAATCAGCTAGTAGGTTAGCCAACCTGTTAGCCACCGCTCAAGACCTGCTCATCTCAACTGTTTCAGCCCAGCCAATCAGACTACTCATGGACCCCGCTCAGAGCTTTCATTCATTTCTACTGCCTGTGTTAGGACTCATCGTCTACACCGTCAGCACTCAACGATCCTCGTCGTTGGGATTGGTGATTCCCAGGCGATACACACCTGAAGTATTGTTACTGTCACTTGTTAGTATGCGGTTATCATTGCACACGTGCTGGACAAGCCGACTACAGTCCCACCACCATTGCCCACTCAAATTCAGAAATGGGACTATCTTTCTAACCTGCAATTAGCAGATCCTGAGTTCACCACGCCTAACCCAGACCAGTGGACATGATCATCGGGGCAGATGCCTATCATCAAACGGCCAGATCATCAGGCTTGACATCAAGAAACACTCATGTTCACTGCCAATTGGACTCTCAACAATCTTTGGCTAGATATTGCTGGGACCAGTTTCAGAAGCAGTTCATCAAGAAAGGTACTCTTTCCAGACAACGATCACTTAGTACACTCACTCCAGAAGAGCAAGTCTGAAGATCATCTAACCGTAGAGTTAAATACTCGCGGTCCGACTAAAACCACCGAATACTGGCAACAGGTAAAAACTGTCCAATCGATCTATAGAAATGATACATTTACGTAGAGAACAATACTGTCATTTCTTTTCGTTGCATTCATCGAAAGATATGAAAGCTCAAACAGCAAATAAAGTGGCCAATATCCGTGTTGCCAGGACGAGGACGGGCAATCTACCCGATACTCTCAACGTCGTTACGGATGTTACATATTCATCCTCTCGGACAACTTTTCTTACCATTATTTCATACGTAGATTCAATAATTATAACTCGCTAGCTTCCTACATAGAATATTCCTGCGTATTTTTCGAGCCTTAAAACTGTGACTTCGACTCCTTTCGTTCCGTCTTATCTCTAGTGTTTATAGCTTTCTAGTAGGGGAGCAACGCAGCGTGCCCTTGGTGCATCTGTGTAGTTCCTTAGAACTCAAGCATGGTCAGACTCTTGGCGACCTATACTCCCACCATACCCCCTTTTCACTGGGTTTTCGGGTATTTAAGCCCTAAATTCTAGTGGAAAGCGGGGGAATCAGTTCCGAACTCTCATCGACAGCGAAGCTCTGTTACTCGGACCAGCGAAGAACATCGTAGTAGATCGAGCATTAGTCTCCTTCGAAACCAGTCAATATTACCGTACGTACATCGTGTCATATCGCGATCGTTAGGCAAGTTACAATTCTTTCGTCAGTTTCTCCCCCGTTCAATATCGTAACGTAATACGAACTCAGTTTAAGTATATTGTAACAACTTTTCACTTCCGCTGAAACTCTCATTATTATTTTTGTATTGTATTTTTATTCAGAGTATATTGATCATTGTTTTAGTTTTTATTAACAAAATCATTGCTTCTTTATTGGAAATTCCTGTTCAGTCATCCTTGATTTAAATAAGCACATATAAGGAAAGGAATAATAAAAGATCCCACGAGGATACACTTTTACCGCTCAAGGTGTATCCGGCGAGCAATAGTAAGGTTTAACTTTAGCCTAGGGCATTCTTTCATGATCAATGAGCAGGATTGAGTCTGGTTAAGGTGAAATAGCCCTTGGCACGATCCCAAGACCTGTTCTGAGCTACTGAAAGTAACTAGCCATTCTTTTAATTAACAAGGTCCAGTCTTGAGTCTGGTTAAGGTGAAATAGCCCTTAGCACGATCCCAGGATTGATATAGGGCCGATTGGGAACTAGAAGACTCGAGTCTGGCAAAGGTGAAATAGCCCTTTACACGATCTCAGAGCATATTTAGGACTTGCGAAGCCTGGCTCGTAACACGGACACTGATTTTCCGCCTGCTTCTCAATTTTCTTCCTATCTTGCCTCCCCAATTTCTTTACCTCCATCTCCTGATTTTCTTCGAAATATACCCCCCTCATCACGAACCAGAAATGTCGTTAGAGGTGCTGACGATTCCCTGCGCCAATTCATCACCTTGGAGCACAAAAATCAGACTCATGTACAGGTAAAGTAAATACATCTTTCCGCTGCGTGCCAATATCATTGGAAACTCATTATTAATACATAATATTACTTCATTTTATAGGCTCTGGTGCAGGAATTTAATAGAGCTCGGGAGGAACTCCACTAAATAAATGAGGGTCAGCAGCGCTTAGCCAGAGTTGTTCAGGTAATTGCGCGAGCATTTAGAAATAAATTGGAAAATGCTTGAAAGTTTTATGAGTGATTCATTTTATAAACGCTGACCGACCCCATCAATGGCATGGTGGACGGGAAGTAGCAAGGCAATACCTACCAGAGGCGGCAGACTATTGAAGCCCTTTCGCGGTCGTTTGGTTATGACTCGTCGAGACGCTGATGTTACGTTCCGTTTCTTTCTCTTGCTTTTTCTACGTCTTGATAATGCATTTATACAACTCTGGGTTTGTCCGTAATCAAAACTTTTAAAATCGGGTAGAGACATAATCCGGCAACAGTTCTACCGGTAACAATACAAGGACGAATGTAGAATATCATATAGAAAACGCAGCGCTGTGGTGTATGAACGATGATGTGAAACTGCAACCACGTAGATTTCTGACGCGTCACTCTTTAAACATAAGCCATTTATACACCCTATGGTAACCAAGTACAACACAACAATCAATCTATTATAGGTTCAAGCAAGAATTCAATACAGTATCTTGTTATGACAAATCTATAAATGAAACTCAAGCGTTCTATATTGTAAACCGAGCGAAGAGCCTGTTGAAGCTCCTGGAAATCTAGGAGCAAACATAAGAAACCCAATATACTAAGTATATTTACTTATACATATTGATTTAGACTCCCTCAGAGAGTTTTTATGAATATTTAATAAATATTATAAGAAAATGTAGTTTACTATTTAAAGTTAGTATATAACGACGTATTGCTTGCAGAATACATAGATTTTACTTTACATATGATATATACTTGTTTAAAAACTCTTGCCACTCTGTGCATGCACCATAAATGTTATTGTGCTCTGAAGTGAATTCATCACTTTGTGTACTATATTTTAACATCATGAATGTAGATTCTCCTACTGCCATCTGCTGCATAACACCGTGATATTTATGATGTGTGCTAAGAGTCGCAAGATTTTCGTCACAAATACATATCATGCGCGACATTGAGAACATGTATAAAAAATGATCCGATATATATATAATTTTCTCATCACATACAAAGAGGTTAAAACCAAGTTTCGATGTTATGCGAAATTGCCACCTTTTTAAAATATTACAATGATGTACTAGCAAATGAGTCGGGTATATTTCTTTTATGTTAATAATATAAATTTTATAACACTGTGATATCACGAAGTAACAAGCTTAAAGTGTCATTTTGTTGCATAATACTGTCGAAACTCATCACGTTCTATTTGCTGGGAATATACAGAAACGACATTATTTTGGACTTTGAAACGCATTTTCTCACCAGGTAAAACATTAGTTACGTATTGTTGTAGGTTGGCAATTTTTCGAAATCCGTACGCATTTTTCAAAAATATTTTGTGCGGATAAAATTCATTGGAGACCTGTTTTGAGTTGCAATATAATCACAGTCACAGTAGCCATCGTGCTGACGATCTGAAACATGAATTAAATAAATCGTAAGGAAGGAAGATGTTCCAGTTATAATATTGGCAGAAGGTGTCACGAACCGTATATAAGAATTGGTAGCCAAAATAGGTGAGGCCCAGGCAGGAAAATCTTAATGGCTTGTACTTTGTTTGCAGAACGATTAACAATAGCTGTGTTATGAATACAATCACTTTCTGTAGTTTTCTTGTATGCTAAACATATTATCTCAATTTATCAAATAATTAAACTTTAATCAACTTACATCTTGCCGCATTTTCTCGTCGTCCATGTTGCATATCAATCTGACAGCTGTGGCACTGACTGCCATTGCCTGTACGAATCGTATTCATTAAATAAAATGTTCCTGCGACAGCTAGAGAACGTATCTAGTCACCTTGGCGTGAACATTCTCGCATATGTAATTTGTGACGAAGATTTTCAAGATGTGTAAAAACGACCACATCCATATCAATGCACAATACTTATACTTGTTGGCTTCAAACGGTAACAGCATTAGGCGAAACATAAATATCACACCGTGCAGTACGTACAGAAAGGAATAGCCTATCTCCATGTAAAGTTGGGTCTCGAACAGCCGAGTTATGTCACATAAGATCTTGCAGAGTCGAAAGTGTAGATGCCTGCCAGAAAGCAACATATACTTATTCTCTCATCTACCTAAATGGATTCGCCTAATACAATGAGTTCACGTTTGCTTATGTACATCATGGCCCAAATTATGCGTTGGTTCTTTTCGTTTAAGATGGAAACCACACGAATAGATGTCACCTTCTTGTTTCGAACCCATCCTATATAATCCTTGTCATCAAGCGCAAGTTCTCTTAGGGCACTATTTATAGAGTCGAATCTCGTGCCCGCATATCTATATATTATATTCAATATTTACGTACTCTTCCTTTCATAAATGACCTTTTTGAAACTGTATTTTTCAAAAGATCATTTCGAAAACGTACCTCACAACAAACCAGAAGCGCATGTCGACAATAATAGGAGCATGCACAGGTATAAGCAAAATAATAATGGTAATCGTTACGTATATTGGGTTCATCTCCTTTGATAACGCTAAGGTGTCAAATGCATTTATCATAAAGATCCAAGTTATCCAAGCAGCTAGAGTGACCACCACTGGCCTTCGTAATCTAGAGTAATCAGTCTCAATTCCTAATCGTCTTAATGTTTCGTCGATTTCATTGATAGCTTCCAAGCACTGCTGGTACCTCTATCGTAACGAGAATATCACAACAAAATTTCCAATGTTTATACTATAATTAAATTGAAACAGAAAGAATCAGAAACGGAATTAAATACCATATACCTTTCCGTGCAACTGGCTGAGACAGGCCAATACAAGAATATGAATGCCGAGATAGACCCGTATGTTAAACCGGATCGAACTCAGGATAATTGCATCCTGTATATCAAAGTATATAGATTTCGTGCTGAGCATGGCGACTTGCGAGCTGACTGACACAATGGCGCAAAGAAGACTGAGGTGCCTTCGTGGTTTTCCCTCGGGGTACTCGATTAATGCAAATCCGAGAATCGCCGCCGTGACTGTGAGAGGCCGAATAGCCCATTGGAAATCTTTTTCCATCCTTTCCGTTTGATATAATTCTACTGGCTGATTATGGTAATTGGCGCAAGGTATCAACGATCGTGTCAGCTATCTAAGGTGGAACGTTCTTCTTACAACTGACAGGGAGGCGTCATGTGGAATAGAAGTGGGCAGAAGTAAATCGATAGAAATAATGCGGTTAACTAATGTCCATTCAATTGCGCCGTACACTCCTTTAACACTAACCGTACTGGGGCCGGTGAAATGACCGATTTCAAAGCTTGATTTAAAATTATGCATTCGTTGTTATTTTTTATTGTTCATCTAATGCTACGTAAATTCTTTTAACCGGTCGACGAAATTACATCTTTTTCTAAAGCTCAAGTCAAGAAAACCAGTTACATTACTAGGAGCATGAATGTGTAAAATCGACAACAATAGCAAGCGAATACCTGAAACAATTGCTTAATATAATAAAACCAAATTCGGCGTCGATGCGACTAATCACCAGATGGCGAGAAAATACAGCCACAACTGATACATAGAAAAATGAAAATATGTGATTGATTATTATGAAATATGTGATTGTTATTGAATGTGATTTATTATTGCGGCGGACACCGGAAGTGTAACGACTTTCGTCTGCTGTAAAACTTTCAGCTTGAGTTATGCGAAAGTTACAGCTCTGTGGATTTATTTCTGAATTCTGTATTTCATCGCTGATTTGCCGGAATGCAATGCGTCAAGAATCAAGCGAATCGGGTCAGTTGTTCAGGAGATATGCACTTCTCCTGCTAATTTTTTTCGTGGCCAAAGCAAGGCGAATTAAGAGTCATCCGGGGAACTAAATCCTAAAAATGTGGCTATGACTTGTCTCACGCCAGGTGGCATCACTCTAAAATTCTGCAGGCTGCACATTGGTTAAGTCGGTTATGCCATGGTTGGTTAAGTGTCATAACGCTTATGTGATGAAGTCCGATTTTATTATTTTATTTCCGATTGCATGCTTTATTTAGTTAACAAAACAGCATACTGTCTTTGCCCCTGTCCCTGTGGTTTTGTTATTATTAAGAATTAGAAAAAGCCAAAAGTGTTAAGTCCGTAACTCACAAGCCCTTGTATTTGGTAACCGAGTGCTGATTCCCAATATGTAAAATTCTCAAGTATGCAGCATATGCATCTTTTAAGCAGTAATTAGAAATTATTTCTTTACAATTTAAGGGAATGCTAACTGTTAGTAATCACTACTTGATTAAACTAATTTCAGCACTTTAGGTTTGCGTTCCATCAGCTAGGCACTTCAAAGTCGGGAATAACTTATATATTGTTAAGTAAAGTCATTTACAATTTCAATACATTCCAGCTATTGGGAATCTCGCTTTCGCACACCTGAGTCATTGTTTGATTTAACGCTTTACAATTATAATATATAAACCAAGCAAAATGCTCATACGCAGTCTAATTTAGTTGCATCTTATCTGTCAAGTTCAAACAAGTTTTAAAACTTTTAGCACATTAATATCACTAAAAAGTATCATAATCTTGCAAAACGACATATCATCTGGTGTGTATTGATTTTCATCTTTCCATTCAGATTTTTCCGAACGCAAAATCATTTCATATAAGCGAGCAGAAGCGGGAATTCTGAAGCATTATTTTCGCTGCATTGTAGCCATGTTGTTGACATGCAGAGCGATATAGCTGACAAGGAGTGAGGTGTCAGACTTGTCAGGTCGAACCCTAAGTCCACTTTTTTTATAAACTCAGGATGTGATGTAGAAAAAGTGCAAAAAAATTGATTTCCAATGACCAACGGCAGGAACCTGAAATAATGATCAAACATACCAATTATTGCATCTGTGGTTCGTTCAGGCATTTATAGCAAAACCAGTAGATTTTATTAAAGTGTGTTTGGGAATGGGATAAGTAGGTGATTTGATCAATAAATAATAGTAGACAGTATCTTGTAAAATAAATATGTTGGCTGGTTTTATTAAAGCTTGGATGTCCGGTGACATTTGAGTTGACGTGTGCTATTTACAATATGGACAGTGAGTATTTACAAGAGTCGATACATGAGTATATCGATCGCCACGATCGGTAGTTGAGTCAAAACCACTAAGTAAGGTTCGGAATTTGATGTAGGAGGGGTTAGCGCTTATATAAATGGAGTATTGCGCCGTTGGTGTACAAAACGCTACTTGCGTGACCTGGCAACAATTCCTTATGATGATCAGATACCTTGATAAGTCGAGCATGCAAGTGTGGATGATGAGAATGACCCACATGAGCCATTCGGTTTGAGAAAAGGAGTTGATTAAGATCGATGATCAAAGGTGACGCTTACTGTTCGACTTCTCCGGGGCGAGAGCGTAATCAGGCCTGAGAGAAGATGAGCACTGTGTTAGTTCAAGAGATAGTTGTGATAGTTGCCAGGGCGTGCATGTGACGCAAACCTCGGCTAATCGTGCATTGATTTGCACATGACAATGCCAACATATGAATTTTTTAGTAATTTTAAATAATTATATATATGCCTTCTTTAACAGTGTTAATGTTAGCCTTAGTTTATTTGTAACTCTGGTTGAATAATAATGTACTCCCTTCAATGTATTTTTCAAATCAGATACAAAATACGTTCTGGTTATATTAATATTGTTCTGGTGTAGCTTCAGTACATTTTGAATGGCTAAAGAGGGTGGGAACCCTATTATTATGATCTCTTAAATATTTGGGAAAGTCGGGTAAATGCATGTATAATCTGATCGTAGCACCAAAATCTGTAGAGTTTCAAGTTTCACAGATATTAGGGTACCACTCGGAAGGGGCGGTCACGAGCTGGAAGTTTAGATATTGGTGAGTGTTGATTAATCATTTATGTCATTTATTATTCGTGGAGCCCTCATAAAGGATCTGCTCATCAGCCGCCCCTGCATAACCTCTCCTCTCACCTAACGCCCGGCTCACAATGTCCCAACCTCACCTGGTGATCGATAGAGACCGATCGGAGCCTACTCAGCCTATAGTGTGCGCCACACACATAACCTGGCGACCGTCTCACGAATAGTTCTATTTGCTCGTCATCTCTTAGGTGCAGATAACGCTCTCGCCATGGAAAAGTAAGCATCAGATCTGATCATATGTCCTGTTCATCTTACTTTTCAAGCCAAATGGCTTAAGTGGATCATTTTCACGATCCACACTTCCATACTCTGATCGCCAAACCAGTACATCTCACGAAACATTGTAGCCGGGCTACGCAAGTGGCCTTTCCTGCATCAACTGCGCAATACTCTGTTCATGTAGGCGCTACCACCTCCTACACAAGCTTAGGATCCTTAGTCAAGTCCTCTCAATATGTGTGCCAAGCTCACTTAGGGAACTTAAGTACATCATCAAGCACACATTGTCCAGCTCAATCATTCTCGGCTTTCTGAATATGTTCATCAAAACCGTTATATGTTTGATTCACCTATTGATCGCGTCGATCGATAGGCTCATGTACTGACTCTTGTATACTATTGTAGATAGTACACGGCAACTCGAATGTCACCAAACATCCAAGCTGATAAACCAGAACAAGTATTTATTTTTCGCATATACAGTCCACTATTTATTTCCCATTAAACCACCTACTCATCCAGTTCCAAACATTTTTGCGCTCCTTCGTGCCGGATGTCCGATCATTCGCGCGCGATCACGCTGCAATTGTGTACGCTCGGCCAATCAGCGCTCTTGTGCTATCCCCACCGCTTCTGCTCACTTCAGTCATCGTGCCCGCCGGGGACCATTAGCATCCTTTCAAATCCATTGTTCCGGAAGCATCTTGTTGGAGTGCCACGTGCAGCACAAAAGTTACTACAAATAGCCTTTGTGATTAGAAAATCAACACCACTTCGACACCACCGTCTTTGCGGTTTTCTTGCGCGACTCATTGGTACGGCCGCTGATGCAAGAAAAGCCCGTCGTCTCATCATACCGAAAATCGACCCTGATCACGCCAACTCATCCAAGAGCAGATCAAAGTCACCTGCAGCGGACTCGCAGTTGCCTGTGCACATCCAGTTTCTAATCGCGACCCAGCTCAGTCGATGCAAATCCTTGGGACGACTCAGAGACCAGATCAACGCACTGGAAGTCACACATATCTCTCGTGAGGAAGCCCTTCAGTGGGAAGAGCATCTCACATCGGTGTCGGATCTCTTCAGTGCTTATCACGCCATCATAGGGCAAAGTGCGGCCAGGCGACTGAGGCCTATTACAAGGCCACCTCACAGTTGTGTAGGATCACGACGTACATCATCGCCAACAGGCCAGCTCAGACAATCTGCTCATATTCTACTAAGTTGCCGGAGATTAAGCTCCCGCAATTTGGCGGAGATCTCATGGCCTGGCCCGCCTTCAGAGATCTGTTCTCGGCTTTGGTAAGCTCAAATCAGAGAATTACCACAGTCGAGAAGCTGTGTTACCTCAAGGCGAGCCACACTGGTACGCTAGCATAACTCATAGCCTCAATTCCACTAACAAATGAATCGTTCGACTCAGCCTGAGACCGGCTTACCGCAAGATTCGACGACAAGGACAGGCTCCTACAGGCCTGTGTGGATCGGGTATTTACTCTTCCTTCAACTCCTCACAGGACTGCTCAAGAGCTCAATCAACTCGTAACTTCAATGTAGGAAGTCAGGGACCAGCTCAAGTCGCTCGGAGTAGCCACAGACGAGTGGGGCCCGCTCTTTACCTGTGGCACTGCGAGACAGCTCCACCCCACCATTAGGGAGGGGTGGGAGATGCAGCGGCAACTCTCAGAATGCGCTCTAACTATGCAAGACTTTTTCTCATACATTCAGGCAAAATCAAAGGCCCTGGCAGCAACATCAGTGATGGCGACTCTTGTAGCTCACGTTGCGACCAGCTTACCGGATCAGACCAGTGCCACACAATATCCGTGTGACCACCACAAAGGGGCACATTAATCCGGAAAGGCGATTTACAGTTGTAGGGGCACAACGGTTGTGCTACAACTGTCTGGGCCACCATAACTTCTATGCATGTCGGTCTAGTCGTACATGTAAATTGTGTGGTGGGAAGCACCACACCATGATTCATGCCAGTAGATCAGCTCAATATACCAGCTTGTGCTCTGCAGCGGCTCCGGACAAGGCCTCTTCCTCCGCCAAGCAGTGAGGACGCCCAGTGCCACTTGGCGCCACTCATAGACCAAATTGACCGGCTCACCACTCAGCTAGTAGGATAGCCACTCTGTTAGCCACCGCTCAAGACCTGCTCATCTCAATTGTTTCAGCTCACCCAGTTAGACTAATCATGGATCCCGGCTCATAACTTTCATTCATCTCTACTCGCAATGTTAGGACTCATCATCTACATCGTCAGCATTCAAGGATTCTAGTTGATGGGATTGCTAACTCACAGGCGATACACACCAAAGGTATTGTCACTGTCCAACTCAAATCCACTCACTCAACACAGTGTGTGATTATCATTGCACACGTGCTGAACTAGCCGATTACAGTCCTGCCGTCAGTGTATCATCAAATGGCCAGATCATCAGGCTTGGCATCAAGAGACACTCAGACTCACTGCCAATTGCTCTCTCAGCAATCTTTGGTTAGATAATGCTCTGACCAGTTCCATAAGCAGTTCGTCAAGAAAAGTAATCATTCCACACAACGATCATCTAGTATACTCACTCCAGAAGAGCAAGTCTGAAGATCATCTAACCGTAGAGTTAATTTCTCGCGTTCCCACTAAAGCCATCAAACACTAGCAACAGGTAAAAGCTGCCCCACCGATCTATAGAAGTGATAGATTTACATAGCGAACAATTATATTATTTCTTTTCTTTGTAGGCGTGGGAAGACCTACAGGATACCGTCACCGCTCACCACTCGAAGTGAGATCATCGTCAAATTCAAGTACCCTGCTATGCACAGTCTGGTTAGTTCTCTTTAAATTTCCTAATAATAGTATAAAGGTAAACTCTATAAGTATCTTATCATTGAAGCGGTATATTATTTTTGTATACCTTGTAGATATGGACACTTCCAACCGCTTGCGTGTAAGGAGTGACCAGAATGTAACGAGAGCTACAGTGCTTCGAATGGCCTTTTCTATACTTGGTCCACTTTTCAGATCTTTCTCAGGTATGCTCGAACATACATATATGAGTCTTGCATTATAATCCGCGGTCGTGACGTTGCCACTTATAAAGTGAACCCCCCTCATCACGAACCAGAAATGTCGTTAGAGGTGCTGACGATTCCCTGCGCCAATTCATCACCTTGGAGCACAAAAATCAGGCTCATGTACAGGTAAAGTAAATACAGCTTTCCGCTGCGTGCCGATATCATTGGAAACTCATTATTAATACATAATATTACTTCATTTTATAGGCGCTGGTGAGGTTGAGAGTTGTTGAGGTAATTACGCGAGGATTTAGAAATAAATTAGAAAACGCTTGAAAGATTTATGAGTGATTCAGTTTATCGACGCTGGCCGACGCCATCAGTGGCTTGGTGGACGGGAGGTGGCACGGCAACGCCTACCAGAGGCGGCAGACGGGGACCATTGAAGCCATTGCGCTGTCGTTTGGTTATAAGTCGTGAGGAGACAGGTGTTACGTTCCATTTCTTTCTCTTTCTTTTTCTATGTCTTGATAATGCATTTATGCAACTCTGGTGTTGCCCGTAATCAAAGTTTAAAATCGGGTAGAGACATAATCCGGCAGCAGTTCTACCGGTAACAATACAAGGACGAATGTAGAATATCATATAGAAAACGCAGCGTTGTGGTGTATGAACGATGATGTGAAACTGCAACCACGTAGATTTCTGACGCGTCACTCTTTAAACATAAGCCATTTATACACCCTATGGTAACCAAGTACAACACAACAATCAATCTATTATAGGTTCAAGCAAGAATTCAATACAGTATCTTGTTATGACAAATCTGTTGTGCCCTGCGTGGTGACGGCGCAGAGCGGGTAGCGGGATCAGAGGAAGTCAGGCTCGTAGCGTTTAAAGGATTGGAATCCACCGGGATTAAACCCAAAACTTAAGGTTTATTGGTAAAGTATAATCAAAAGAACTGACAGGAGATACAGAGTAACTCGCTGATACGCACTGATGTGTTCTGATCGAAATCTGGATAGCGAGTCCCCGTTTGGGACTTCGGTTGATGGTTTTGTTCGAGGCAGGCGTTGCCTTGGCACGAGGCGCTGATTAGGCGAAGCGACTCAGTGCCTCGTTGCTAAACGTGACTTAGTGGCTAGACGCTCGTTATTGATATCATAATGTATCATGGACTTTGGACACTGCATTATCCTGTCGAAGAAAGGATTTGACGATGTAGCTAGTTTGTGCAATCCGAGAGCCAGCTTTGGGCTCGGGCGCAACAAATCCATAAATGAAACTCAAGCGTTCTATATTGTAACCGAGCGAAGAGCCTGTTGAAGCTCCAGGAAATGTAGGAGCAATCATAAGAAACCCAATATACTAAGTATATTTACTTATACATATTGATTTAGACTGCCTCAGAGAGTTCTTATGAATATTTAATGAATATCATAAGAAAATGTAATTTACTATTTAAAGTTAGTATATAACGACGTGTTACTTGCAGAATACATACATTTTACTTTACATATGATATATACTTGTTATAAAACTCTTGCCACTCTGTACATGCACCATAAATATTATTGTGCTCTGAAGTGAATTCATGACCTTGTGTACTATATTTTAACATCATGAATATAGATGTCTCCTACACTGCTGCACATCTAGTGCACAAAGCGATGCATCTGCTGCATAAGACCGTGATATTTATGATGTATGCTAAGAGTCGCAAGATTTTAATCACAAATACATATCATGCGCGATATTAAGAACATGTACAAAAAATGATCCGATATGTATATAATTTTCTCATCACATAGAAAGAGGTTGAAAAGTCGGATATATTACTTTTACGTTAATAATATAAATTTTATAACATTGTGATATCACAAAGTAACAAGTTTAAAGCATCATTTTGTTACATAATACTGTCGAAATTCATCACGTTGTGTTTGCTGGGAATATACAGAATCGTCATTATTTTGTACTTCGAAACGCATTTTGTCTCCTAGTAGAATATTAGTTACGTATTATTTTAGATTGGCAATTTTTCGAAATCCGGACGCATTTTTCAAAAATATTTTGTGGTGATAAAGTTCATTTGAGACCTGTTTTCAGTTGCAATATAATTACAGTCACAGTAGCCATCGAGTTGACGATCTGAAATATGAATTGAATAAATCGTAAGCAAGGAAGATGTGATTATAATATGAGTTATAATATTGGTAGAAGATGTCACGAACCGCATATAAGAATTGGTAGCCAAAATAGTCGAAGCCCAGGCAGGAAAACCTTAATGGCTTGTGCTTTGTTTGCACAACGATTAACAATAGCTGTGTTATGAAGACAATCACTTTCTGAAGTTTTCTTGGACGCTAAACATATGACCTCAATTTATCAAATAATTGAACTTTAATCAACTTACATCTTGCCGCATTTTCTCGTCGTCCATGTTGCATATCAATTTGATAGCTATGTCACTGACAGTCATTGCCTGTATCAATTGTATTAATTAAATAAAATGTTCCTGCGAAAGCTAGAGAACGTATCTAATTACCTTGGCACCAACATTCTCGCAAATGTAATTGGTAATGAAGATTTTCAAGATGTTTAAAACTGACCACGTTAATATCAATGCACAATACTTATACTTGTTGGCTTCAAACGGTAACAGCATTAGACGAAACGTAAATATCATACTGGATAGTAGGCACTGAAAGGATAAGCCTATCTCCATGTAAAGTTGGATTTGGAACAGCCGAGTTATGTGGCATAAGATGTCGCAGAGTCGAAAGTGTAGATGCCTGTCAGGGAACAACATATACTTATTCTCTCATTTACAAATATAAATTCCTCTCATAAAATGGGTTCACATTTATTTATGTACATCATCGTCCAAATGATGCGTTTCTTCTTTTCGTTTAAGATGGAAACCCCACAAATAGATGTCACCTTCTTGTTTCGAACCAATCCTACATAATCCTTGTCATCAAGCGCAAGTTCTTTTAATGCACTATTTATACAGTCGAATCTTGTGCCCGCATATCTATATATTGCATTCATTATTTTCGTATTCTTCCTTTGATAACTCACCTTTTTGAAAATCCATTTTTCAAAGGATTCGTTTGAAAACGTACCCCACAGTAAACCAGAAGCGCATGTCGACAATGATAGGAGCATGCAGGGGTATAAGCAAAATAAGTATGGCAATCGTTACATAAATTGGGTTCATGTCCTTTGATAGCGCTAAGGTGTCAAATGCATTTAGCACAGAGATCCAAGACAGCCAGGCAACTAAAGTCACCACCACTGCCCTTCGTAATCTAGAGTAATCAGTTTCAATTCCCAATCCTCTCAATGTTTCGTCGATTTCATTGATAGCTTCCAAGCACTGCTGGTACCTCTATCGTAACGAAAATATTACAACAAAATTAGTTATGTGTATACTATAATTAAATTGAAGTATATATTGAAAACAGCTGAAAAACTAAAAGAAAACAGAAAAAGGTTGCCAAGAAGCAGAAAAGGAAATAAATACCATATACCTTTCCGTGCAACTGGCTGAGACAGGCCAATACAAGAATATGAAAGCAGACGTAGACCAGTACGGCAAAGCGGATCGAACTCAGGATAATTGCATCCTTTACGTCTAAGTATATATATTCCGTGCTGCACATGGTGACTTGCAAGCTGAATGACACAATGGCGCAAAGAAGACTGAGGTGCCTTCGTGGTTTTCCCTCGGGGTACTCGATTAATGCAAATCCGAAAATCGCTGCCGTGACGGTGAGAGGCCGAATCGCCCGTTGGAAATCTTTTTTCATCCTTTTCACTCGATGCACTATTACTGACTGATGTTGGTAATTGGCACAGGTTATCAACGCTCGTGCCAACTACCTAAGGTGGAATGTTCTTCTTGCAACTGACAGGGAGGCATGATGTGGAATAGAAGTGGGCAGAAATGAATCGATAGAAATAATGCGGTTAACTAATGTCCATTCAATTGCGCCGTACACTCCTTTAACACTAACCGTACCGGGGCCGGTCAAATGATCGATTCCACAGCTTGATTTGAAATTGTACATTCGTTGTTATTTTTTATTGTTCATCTAACGCTAGGTAAATTCTTATATTATCTGATTAATCAATTCGTAGATTTATATTTTTTGCTTCTTTTTTACTGAGAAATTTCATCGGCTGCCTTCCTTACCGCGACCGGTCAATTAACTGGACGACGAATTTACATCTTTTTCTAAAGCCCAAGCCAAGAAAACCAGTTATAGTACTAAGTTCGGAGCACGAATGTGTAAAAAGCGACAACAATAGCAAGCGAATACCTGAAACAATTGCTTAATATAATAGAACCAAATTCGGGATCGATGTAACTAATCATCACATGGCGAGAATATAGAGCGACAAATCCAAATATAAAAAAAACATACTGTTACATACATAAATGAAAATATCTAGTTGATTATTTTATTATTACATCAAACTTATGTTGTACATTATTACCTACACTAAATTGACAATTTCTTTCATAAAAAGAACGTCTATTTAGTTACCGGTCAAATGACCGGTTGCGGTATGGTTCGGTACATGTGATGTGCCGGTAAAGTTGGTGTTAATGACACTTTCATTAATTTGTTTCCATTCGAATTTATATCAATACAACCAGTGATTCCAATTCTTGCTTTTACTTAGTAATGTTGACTTTCATTGAATGATTTGTCCTGTCTCTGACATGAGATCAGGAGACTCGGCAGAGTTTCCTGCCAAGTAATAGTATGTATGTACATATATAGTATGCCGCGCAACTGCGGCGGATACTTATCCGGAAGTGTAGCGGCTTTCGTCTGTTATAAAACTTTCAGCTTGATTTATGAAAAAGTTACAGCTCCGTGAATTTATTTCTGAATTCTGTATTTCATCGCTGATTTTTCGGAATCCAATGAGTCAAGAATTGAGCGAATCGGTCCAGTTGTTCAGGAGATATGAATTTCTCCTGCTTATGTTTTTTTTAAAAAAAGCAAGACGAATTAAGAGTCATAAGTCAAAATCAAAGAGTCATAAAAGCCGAATTAAGTCGGTTATGCCATGGTTGGTTAAGTGTCATAACGCTTATGTCACGAAGTCCGATTTTATTATTTTATTTCCGATTTCATGCTTTATTTTGATAACAAAACAGCATACTGTCCTTGCCCTTGTCCCTGTGGTCTTGTTATTATTAAGAATTAGAAAATGCCAAAAGTGTTAAGTGCGTAACTCACAAGCCCTTGTATTTGGTAAGCGAGTGCTGTTTACCAATGGTTAAAATGGTCAAGCGTGTAGCGTATGAATCTTTTAAGCAACAATTTGAAATTATTTATTTACAATTTAAGGGAATGCTAGCTATTAGTAATCAGTACTTGCTCAAACTAATTTCACCACTTTAAGTTTGCGCTCCATCAGCTAGGCAGTTGACAGTCAGGAGTAACTTGTATAATGTTCAGTCAAGTTATTTACAATTTCAATACATTCCACGTACTGGGAACTTCCCTTTTGCTAATCTGAGTCATCGTTTGAGTTAACGCTTTACAATTATAATATATAAACCAAGCAAAATGTTCATACGCAGTCCAATTTAGTTGTATCCTGACTGTCAAGTTCAAACAAAGTATCAAAACTTGTAGCACATAATATCACTAAAAAGCATCATAATCTTGCAAAACGACATATCATCCGGTGTGTATTGATCTTTCATCTTTCCATTCAGATCTTTCCGAACCCAAAATCATTTCATATATGCGAGCAGAAGCGGGAATTCTGAAGCATTATTTTCGCTGCATTTGATCCATGTTGTTGACACGTAGAGCGATATAGCTGCCAAGGGGTATTCGAGTTCTCAGGTTGAACCCTAAGTCCACTTTTTTATAAACTCAGGATGTGATGTAGAAAAGCGTAGAAAAATTGATTTGCAATGACCAACTGCAAAATCTTGAAAAAAATGATCAAACATACCAATTACTGTATCTGTGGTTCGTTCAGGCATTTATAGCAAAACCAATAGATTTTATTAAAGTGTGTTTGGGAATGGGATAAGTAGGTGATTTGATCAATAAATAATAGTAGACAGTATCTTGTAAAATAAATATATGGGTTGGTTGTATTAAAGCTTGGATGTCCGGTGACATTTGAGTTGACGTGTGCTATTTACAATATGGACAATGAGTATTTACAAGAGTCGATACATGAGTATATCGATCGCCACGATCGGTAGTTGAGTCAAAACCACTAAGTAAGGTTCGGAATTTGATGTAGGAGGGGTTAGCGCTTATATAAATGGAGTATTGCGCCGTTGGTGTACAAAACGCTACTTGCGTGACCTGGCAACAATTCCCCATGATGATCAGATACCTTGATAAGTCGAGCATGTAAGTGTGGATGATGAGAATGACCCATATGAGCCATTCGGTTTGAGAAAAGGAGTTGATTAAAGGTGGGTATACACCTACCGAACCGAGTGCGAGCACGAACGCTCGGCGAATGCTTCCGAGGCAACAGTTTTTTTCAGCGGAACACTAGAAATTCTTCTATGGATCGTCTGCGGATCCTCCCGCGAGCGTCAAGTCGAAACCCTTAGCACAAGTACTTATGTAGGTCCTTGAAGACGGTCATCTGGCTTTCAGCAATGCTACCGGGCAGCCAAACACGACCGCTTGAGAAAAAATACAGTATATTTCTTTCGACCCCCGACACCCGTCATTGCCTCTCCACACTATTCTTCCCCTACTTTTTTCCCAAGCGGTCGTGTTTAGCTGCCCAGTAGCATTGCAATGAAGGTAAAGCTCATTTTCGGCTTAACTCTCTGAGGAGCAGCAACAGCAAATTCTGCTGGACTTGCTCCTTCTTTTTGGCTCTTTTATATGCATGAAGAGAATAATTTCGTTAATCTCTTGCAGCTGTGAGTCCATGCTTAGTACTGCAGCAATTGAATCATCAAAGTCAGTTGTAGGTGTGCACTTCAAGTCACTCATAAATACGGCTAACTCAGGAGCCGGATGATCGGCGCGCCAGGGGCCCCGGCAGGTCATACCTTGGAAGGCTGTTTAGCGCAAGAGGGACAGGAGGGGATACGACAAGGAATGACCTGTGTTCAAGGCAAGAATACGTCAACTGGTTTGAGGATTTTTCCTTGCTGCTCGCGGCAGGATCCGACTTCAACGGATCGGAAAATTCTCCCGGCGAACCCCTCCCGAGCCTCTTGAGAAAATGCTAATGGGCATGTTCGTGCGCGGCTCGCTAAGTGTATACCTGCGTTCGGCGTTTATGGTGGGTCGAATGCACTCTAAAACTGTTTCGAAACCATGCCCATGTGTCGGTATCTATTGTCTAGTTGCTCGTGCTCGCGCTCGGTTCGGCAGATGTGTACGCACCCTGAGATAGGTGATCAAAGCTGACGCTTACTGTTCGACTTCTTCGGGGCGAGAGCGTTATCAGGCCTGACAGAAGATGAGCGGAGTGTTAGTTCAAGAGATAGTTCTGATAGTTGCCAGGGCGCGCATGCAACGCACACCTCGGCTGATTGTGCATTGATTTGCACATCACAATACCTACATATGAATATTTGAGTAATTTTAAGTAATTATATATATATGCCTTTCTTAACAGTGTTAAAATTACCCTGAGTTTATTTGTAACTCTGGTTGAATAATATCGTACCATCTTAAATGTATTTTTCAAATCAGATAAAAAATACGTTCTGGCTAATTTAATATTGTCCTTGTGTAGTTTCAGTACATTTTGGATGGCTAGAGAGGATGGGAACCCTATTATTTTGATCTCTTAAGTATTCGGGAGAATCGGGAAAATGCATGTATAATCTGATCGTAGCACCAAAATCTGTAGAGTTTTAACTTTCACAGATATTAGCTTGCCACTCAGAAGGGGAGGTCGCGACCTGGAAGATCCCGTTTTGAACGGGACTCGGCTTAAACTTTAGATATTCGTGAGTGTTGATTAATCATTTATGTCATTTAATATTCATGGAGCCCTCATAGAGAACCTTCTCATCATCCGCTCCTGCATAACCTCTCCTCTCACCTAGCGCCCAGCTCACAGTGTCCCAACCTCACCTGGCGATCCACAGAGCCCGATCGAAGCCTACTCAGCCTAAAGTGTGCGCCACACACATAACCTGGCGACCGTCTCACGAATAGTTCTATTTGCTCGTCACCTCTCAGGTGCAGATAACGCTCTCGCCTTGGAGATGTCGAACAGTAAGCATCACCTCTGATCATATGTCCTTTTCATCTTACTTTTCAAGCCAAATGGCTTACGTGGATCATTTTCATGATCCACACTTCCATACTCTGATCACCAAACCAGCATCTCCCGAAGCATTGTACTAAGGCTACGCTAGTGACCTTTCGTGCATCAACGGCGCAATACTCTGTTCATGTAGGCGCTAACCCCTCCTACACAAGCTTGGGATCTTTACTCAGGTCCTCTCAATATGTGTGCTCAGCACCCTTTGGGAACTTGACTACATTACCAAGTACACATACTCTAGCTCAATCATTCTCATCTTTGTAAATATGTTGATCAAAACCGTTATGTATTTGACTCACCTATTGATCGCATCGATCGATAGGCTCATGTACTGACTCTTGTATACTATTGTAAAAAACATTAAAAAACTCCAAAAACAGGAGGATCAAAACATTTTTTTGATCCTCCATGCCGGATGTCTAGTCATTGGCGCGGGATAACGCCGCCGTTGTTGTATACGCTCGACCAATCAGCGCTCTTGCGCTATCCCCTCCGCTTCTGCTCTCTTCCGTCATCGTGCACTCCGGGGACCATTAGCATCCTTTCGATTTTATTGTTCTGAAAGCATCTTGTTGCAGTGCCATGTGCAGAACGAAAGTTACTACAAACAGCCTTTGTGAGTAGAAAATCAGCTGCATTTTGACACCACTGTTTTTGTGAGTTTCCTTGCTCGACTCAGTGTTACGGTCACCTTTGACAAGAAAAGCCGGTCGTCTCATCATGCGGAAAATTGACCCTGATCACGCGAACTCATCCGAGAACAGATCAAAGTCGCCTGTAGCAGGCTCACGGTTGCCTCTACACATCGAGTTCCTAATCGCGGCTCAGCTCAGTCGATGTAAATCCCTGGGGCGATTCAGAGACCAGATCACGGCACTGGAAGTCACACGTGTTTCTCGTGATGACGCCCTGCAGAGGGGAGAGCATCTCACAAGGGTATGGGGTCTCTTCAGTGCTAATCACGCCATCATCGGGCAGAGTGCCCGAGAGGCACTCTTTGATCATCCCTACATGAGGGGTGATGTGTGCAGCCAGGCGACAAAGGCCTATTACGAGGCCACCTCACACCTGTATACTATCATCACGTACATCATCGCCAACAAGTCAGCTCGGGCGGTCTGTTCATCCTCTGCCAAGTTGCCGGAGATTGAGCTTCCGGAATTTGGTGGAGACCTCATGGCTTGGCCCGCCTTCAGGGATATCTTCTCGCCTCTGGTAATTTCAAATCAGAGGATTACCAGAGTCGATAAGCTATATTACGACTGAGGCCTATTACAAGGCCACCTCACAGTTGTGTAGGATCACGACGTACATCATCGCCAACAGGCCAGCTCAGACAATCTGCTCATATTCTACTAAGTTGCCGGAGATTAAGCTCCCGCAATTTGGCGGAGATCTCATGGCCTGGCCCGCCTTCAGAGATCTGTTCTCGGCTTTGGTAACCTCAAATCAGAGAATTACCACAGTCGAGAAGCTGTGTTACCTCAAGGCGAGCCACACTGGTACGCTAGCACAACTCATAGCCTCAATTCCACTAACAAATGCATCGTTCGACTCAGCCTGGAACCGTCTCATCGCAAGATTTGAGGTCAAGGCCAGGCTCATCCAGGTCTGTGTGGATCAGCTATTTACTATCCCCTCAATTCCTTGCAAGACTGCTCAAGAGCTGAGTCAACTCATAACATCGATGGCAGAGGTGAGAGACCAGCTTAACTCGCTCGGAGTAGCTACAGACCAGTGGGGCCCGATTTTCATCTGTGCCACTCTGAGACGACTCCACTCCACCATCAGGGAAGCGTGGGAGGTGCAGTGGCAACTCTCAGAACGAGCTCCAACTATGCAGGACCTTTCCTCGTACATTCAGGGAATATCAAAGGCCCTGGCAGCAACACCAGCGGCGGCGACTCAACTGGTTCATGCACCAGCCAAGGCACCGCACAAGCCCACTCCTTCCACCGGCGGAACAGCTCACGTCTCGACCACCTCATCGGATCAGACCAGTGTCACACAATATCCATGTGACTATTGCAAAGGGGCACATTACATTGTGACGTGCTCCAAATTCCGCCAGCTTAATCCGGAAGGGCGATTCACGGTTGTAGAGGCACAGCGGTTGTGTTACAACTGCCTGGGCCACCATAACCTCTATGCATGTCGGTCGAATCGGACATGCAAGTCGTGTGGTGGGAAGCACCACACCATGATTCATGCCAGTAGATCAGCTCAATACACCAGCTCGTACTCTGCAGCGGCTCAGGGTCAGGGCTCTTCCTCTGGCAAGCAATCAGGACACCCAGTGCCACTTTGCGCCACTCATAGACCGAATCGAACGGCTCACCACTCAGCTAGTAGGACAGCCACTCTGTTAGCCGCCACTCAAGCCCTGCTCATCTCAACTGTTTCAGCTCACCCAGTTAGACTAATCATGGATCCCGGCTCATAACTTTCATTCATCTCTACTCACAATGTTAGGACTCATCATCTACATCGTCAGCATTCAAGGACTCTAGTCGTTGGGATTGCTAACTCCCAGGCGATACACACCAAAGGTATTGTCACTGTCCAACTCAGATCCACTCACTCAACACAGTGTGTGATTATCATTGCACACGTGCTGAACTAGCCGATTACAGTCCTGCCGTCAGTGTATCATCAAATGGCCAGATCATCAGGCTTGGCATCAAGAGACACTCAGACTCACTGCCAATTGCTCTCTCAGCAATCTTTGGTTAGATAATGCTCTGACCAGTTCTATAAGCAGTTCATCAAGAAAAGTAATCATTCCATACAACGATCATCTAGTACACTCACTCCGAAAGAGCAAGTCTGAAGATCATCTAACCGTAGAGTTAATTTCTCACGGTCCCACTAAAGCCAACGAACACTGGCAACAGGTAAAAGCTGTCCCGCCGATCCATAAAAGTGATAAATTTACATAGCGAACAATAATGTTATTTCTTTTCTATGCAGGCATAGGCAGACCTACAGGTTACCGTCACTGCTCACCACTAGAAGTGAGAACATCGTCAAATTCAAGTACCCTTCTATGCACAGTCTGGTTAGTTCTCTTTAAATTTCCTAATAATAGTATAAAGGTAAACTCTATAAGTATCTTATCATTGAAGCGGTATATTATTTTTGTATGCCTTGTAGATATGGACCCTTCCAACCGCTTGCGTGTAAGGAGTGACCAGAATGTAACGAGAGCTACAGTGATTTGAATGGCCTTTTCTATACTTGCTCGACTTTTCAGATCTTTCTCAGGTATGCTCGACACATATATATGAGCCTTGCATTATAATCCGCGGTCGTGACGTTACCACTTATAAAGAGAAAAACTAATTCTATTCTTTGAAATAATTTTACAGAAAGAAGCGGAGCGAAGAAACACTGTGCGAAGCTAAACTCGATGGATGACAAAAGCTTATTTAGTGTTGAATTCAAAGGACACCGCCAGAAATCGGAAAAAATTTCGGTACACAGCACAGGAAATGCAAAGAAACATGTACAATGTATGGTATGGTATATTAATAAAGAAAGTAAAATTAAATTAAGTACACTTAAGTATCCAAATTACGGATGCCACAAGAATTAAAGAGGGCGAAGAAGAAGCTAAACGGAAGAAAGCGGGACTGACGAGAAAAAGGTGCCTAGCCGGCCGTATTTCAATGCCCGAGAATTTTCAGCTTCTCCGCTTTTCCGAAGCGCGAATCAATCTTTGTACACACAGGCGCTGCCACCTATATCTATTGTGAGTAAAAACAATTCACATAATAGACATTACTTCATTGATTGATTGAATACTGTAAGCGTTTTCTCCGGGCTGCGGTCCGCGCCGACTCCGGTGGACGCGCTCCAACTTCGCCGAGGCTCCTCCGAGGTCACCTGAAAGGGGACAGGGGAATCGGTTGAGCGCCAGGCCCTGTGCAGGGCCAAATTTCTATAGTTCGGTTCCTCTCGTCCGGATGATGTCCTCCCGCTTGACCTCTCGAGCTCGGCGGCACTCGCCGATGTCTCCCTGGTTGGCTCGTGTATGGTAGAGTGGCGGAGTCTGTATGTCAGGGAGAAAGAAACAAAGAAAACCCACGCGGATGGGTGGCGAAGACGTTTATTGGTACTGATCGATTTCATTGATAGCTTCCAAGCACTGCTGGCACTATCGTAACGAAAGAATCACAACAACATTTGTAATGTTTATGCTTTTGAAAACACCTAAAAAATTAAAGAAGCCAGAAAAATGTTCTCAAGAATCAGTATAGTAATTAAATACTATATACCTTTCCGTCCGCTGGTGCGATCTATCTACAACTGGCGGGGAGACATCATGTGGAATAGAAGTGGGGGGAAGTGAATCGATGGAAATAATGGGGGTAACTAATCACTATTCAGTTGCTCCCTACCCTCCCTTAATTACGCTGTTATTAATTTGTTTCCACTCGAATTTAAACCAATACAACTAGTGATTTCGATTCTTGCTTTCTACCGACTTCGACTTTGTACTTAGTAATGTTGACATGTACTGAATGATTTATCCTGTCCCTGACACGAGATTGTAATCATTGGGAAAAAGATTTGGTTTAGGACATGTGTTGCGATAATATACAGTTTACGGTATTTTTAGAATATTCCTTCACTGTTGTCTCTGATTATCGCTTTTATCACTGAGGGTGTAGCACTTACCCGAACACTTCAAAAAACATTAAAATGTAACAAAGACGCCAAATAATAGTATCACGTAAACATATTTTTCAAAAAAGATACAGACATTATACAAGAAAACCAAGGTTTTATTCAATGATACTTCGGTTCATGTTGAACAATCATTTCATCATCTCATTTATTCATGGAGCCCTTATAGAGAACCCGTTCATCATTCGCTCCTGCATAACCTCTCCGGTCACCTAAGGCCAGCTGAGAGTGGTGTCCCAACCTCACTTAATGAGGCACAGATGCAGACCGATGCCTGATCAGCCAAGGTGTGCACCACATACACATCCTGGCGACTAATCTTATGGATTATGTGCTCTTCTTCTCTCAGGCGCTGATAATGCTCTCGCCTCGGAGACGTCCAACAGTAAGCATCACCTTTGATCACCTGTCCCGATTACCTTATTTTCTCAAGCCGAATGGCTCGTGTTGATCATCCACGCCTGTACGGTCCAATCATTAACTCGTAATCATCGGAGGAATTATATGTTGATATATGTTTATATATGTGTGCCAACAAGCACACATTGTCCAACGCTGTCTTTCTCATCTTTTTGACCATGTTCATCAGATCGTTACGTATTGAGTCACATATTGATCGTATCGATCGACATGCTCATATATCGACTCATGTGAATAATCAATGTAAATAGTGTATATGGGTCATTCCGCGTTCATCCGACAAAGGTTTTGTACCTTTGGTTGACGATATTTATGAAAATGTTAGTATGTCTAGTTACAAGCAAGCAACGTTTTGGGTAAAAATCGAAATGAAACTCTCTCTATCTTACACAGTAACATATTTAGTATCAGATCGAGATTCAGCATAACTTGTTTGAAATGTTGCTGCAAAGTTGCATCAATATACCGAATCGACATTATCTTGTACGTTTAAGTGCATTTTGTATCCTGGTAGAGTATTAGCTGTACATTGTTTTACGTTGCCGATTTTTCGAAAATAAAGTTTATTTGGGACCTGTTCCCACTTGCACTATAATCACAGTCACAGATGCTATCGTGCTGACAATCTGAAAGATCATTTAAATAAATCGTAAGGAAGGAAGACTCTCTAATTATAATATTGGCAGAGGGTTTCACGAACCGCATATAAGAATTGGTATCCAAAATAGTTGAGGCCCAGGCAAGAGAATCTTAATGGCTTCTGCTTTGTTTGCAGACCGATTAACAATAGCTGTGTTCAATATCAATACGATCATTATGTGAAGTTTCCTCGGACATTAAATGTACGACTCTAATTTACTAAATAATTGTACTTTAATCAACTTACATCTTCCCGCATTTTCGCGTCGTCCATGACGCATATCAATCTGACAGCTGCGTCACTGACTGTCATTGCCTGAATCAATCGCTAATTCAATAAAATAAATCAATTCATTAAATAAAATGTTCCTGCGAAAGCTGGAAAACGTATCTAGTCACCTTGGCACTAACATTCTCGCAAATGTAATTAGTGACGATGGTTTTCGAGAAACTTAAAAGCGTCCACGCCCATATCACTGCACAGTACTGATAGCTGTTCGTTTCAAGCGGCAGCAGCACTAGGCGACACGTAAGTATCGTACTGTACAAAAGGAACTGAAAGGACACGGCTATCTCCATGTAAAGTTGAGTCTCAAACAGTCGAGTTATATTGCATAGGATGTCGCAGAGTCGAAAGTGTAAATGCCTGTCAAGTAACAACATATTCTTATTCTCTTATTTACAAAAATAGATTCCCCAAAGAAAATAAGTTCACATTTATTTATGTACATCATGGTCCAAATGATGCGTTTGTTCTTTTCGTTTAAGATAGAAACCCCACGAATAGATATCACCTTCTTCTTTCGAACCCATCCTATATAATCCTTGTCATCAAGCGCAAGTTCTTTTAATGCATTATTTATACAATCGAATCTCGTGCCCGCATATCTATATATGGCATTTCATATTCACGTATTCTTCCTTTCACAAATCACCTTTGTGAAAATGCATTTTTCAAAGAATCCTTTTAAAAACGTACCCCACAACAAACCAGAAGCACATGTCGACAAAAATAGGAGCATGCAAAGGTAAATTCACAAGATATAAGCTAATTGTTAGATATATTTGGTTCTTGTCCTCTAAGAACGTTAAGGTGCCGCCTGTAGTTAGGGAAGAGATGCAAATCATCCAGGCAACTAGAGTCACCACCACTGCCCTTCGTAATCTAGTGTAATCTGTCTCAATTCTCAACCCTCTCAATGTCTCGTCGATTTCATTGATAGCTTCCAAGCACTGCTGGTATCTCTATCGTAACGAAAGTATTACAACAAATTTGGAATGTTTATACTATTGGAAACAGCTGAAAAATTAAAGGAAGACAAAAAAAGTTTACCAAGAATCAGTAAAGGAATTAAACACCACATACCTTTCCGTACAACTGGCCGAAGCAGACAAATACAAGAATATGAAGGCTGACATAGCTTAGTATAGTGAAGCGGATCGAACTCAGGAAACCTGAATGGTGTGCTTCCTGGAACATATATTTGGTGCCAAGCAGGGCGACTTGAAAGATGAATGATACAATGGCGCAAAGAAGACTGAGGAGTCTTCGGGGTTTTCCCTCGGGGTACTCGATTAATGCAAATCCAAAAATCGCCGCCAAGACTGTGAGCGGCCGAATCGCCCGTTGGTAATGTTTGTTCATCCTTTTCGTTCGTTGCAGGCCTACTGACTGAATGTGGTAATTGGCATGAGCTATCAGTACTCATGCCAGTTATCTAAGCTACAACGATCTACCTACAATTGGCGGGGAGGCATAATGTGAAATAGAAGTGGGCGGAAATGAATCGATAGAAATAATGAGGCAACGTAATAACCATTCGATTGCACCCTGCACACCCTTAAGAACACTGTTATTCATTTATTTCCACTTCAATTGATACCGATACAACAAATGATTTCAAATCTTGCTTTTACTTGTAAGGGACATTACCCAGCACACACACGGCAACTTTAATGAAATCTGTTCCGAAGGTTTGTACCATCAAAAGATGGAATCCGAATTTTTTAGCGACTATGATTCAGTTTGAAGTGGTGTGAATATCATGTAAGTTGAGAGTGTAAGTCGGCAAGTCCTTGTATCTTGGAAACTGTTGCAGATAGAACCAAAACATTTTAGAGTAATATCTCTATCTTTTCGCAAGAAATGGAGCCATGTTAAGCCATGTTAAGCCATGTTAAGCCATGTTAACGCCAACCTAAAAGCCTTAAAAACGGGTTCATTTTTGAGATATGTTTGTCAGAAATCTTAGGTACGAGGTCAATCAACATTTTTTTATTACAAGAGGCTTCTTTTGCCCAACTCCTAGTCATTTTTTAATTCCCGCACAATTAAAATTGTAAGTACTTTATTGATAATTATTTACTGGTAATTAAATTATTGTAACATTTTCTATTGACCGTGACTACTGCTGCTCAGACCTGGATCATCTAAAATTAATAAATTATATGTGTTTGGATAACGTATTAAATCCTCTAGGACCCTATAGAATTAAATTTTCTTTGGTACGTCAGAGTTTTTGTTTTTAAGTGGAAAAGCAGCAGTGAATTTGCAAAAAATCGATAGTTTGTATTTAACACGTTGCAATTTTATCCATTTTATTTTTGTTAAAAATTTAATTCTATAGAGTCATAGGGGATCTAATACGCTAGCCAAACACGTATAATTTTTTGATTTGAAGTGATCCAGGTCCGAGCAACAGTGGTCACGGCAAGGCAATGGCAATAGTACATCGCTCCCTCCCCTGTTCAAAACAAAAGGTCTTGACAGTAACCTCATGTGTGCATTATAATGCTATGACATCAGAGAGCGGGGAATTGGGGACAAATAAAATGATACACTTTTTTATTGTCGTTACATTTGTCAGAGGTCGCGGTTATTCTCCAAGAGTCCGCGAAGCGTGCGAGTGAAACTCATGCTAGTGTTACAATAAAAAAATGAGTACTTACAATTTTACTTATACGGGAATTGAAAAATTACTAAAAGTTAGGTAAAAGAAGCCTCTTGCAATAAAAAAATGTTGATCGAACTCGTACCTAAGATTTAAACAAAAAAATCTCAAGTACCCAAAATACGGAATCCTTAAATATCTACTCGCTACGTGCAAGAAATACATATAAGCGCGAATGTCACAAATGATAGCTAGGATCGAATATTTACTCGAAGAAAGGCATTTTTCATTTACCCAACGTTTTTAACCGACTTTGAAAAGGAGGAGGTACTTAATTCGACCGCTATATATATATATATATATATATATATATATATATATATTTTCTTTTTTAATGTTTGTCCGGCTAGAACTTTGCGATGGGTGGACCGATCGGGATGAAATCTTACCTATCTTATAGAGGAAGTTCACAGCTTGGTCCAATTATACATTTTCTGGAAAATGTTTAACGCTAACCGTAGTTATTGCATAAAAACCGAAATTTGGGGGATTTTAAGTGTCTACTGAAACCTTTTCTATCTCACAGTGGATGTTGCCAGAATGGTTTCGTTCTAAATTTTTCCAAATTGTGTAACATTAACAACTGTTATTGCATGAAACCAAACTTTCGACTGTCCGAAGATAGCTTTGGGACGGGTTGTTCGATCGGGATGAAACTTTGACTAGCTTATGGAGGAAGTTCTCGAGGAACTCGCTCTTGCATAAATTTCGCAATGCACTTTCTACAACAAAATCGGCTACATTTGTCGGTCTATAACTGGTACACCAGTACATCGATGAAAGTCGAGATGAAATCAACCTCGAACCATGGTTCTGTTCATTTCCAAGACTAAAAAGCGTGAAATAAAAAGAAATACTTAAAAAAAATGTGACCGACTTCGAAAAACTAACAGGGTCCCAAAAAGCTGAAAAGTAAAAACTAAGCAGCACCAAAAATGCGCTGAAAAGTAAAAAATAATTTAGAGAGAGAGAGAGAGAGAGAGAGAGAGAGGGGGGGAGAGAGAGGGGGGGAGAGGGAGAGGGAGAGGGAGAGAGGAATACAAAAGAATTTAGAATACAAGAATGAAGCGGAGAATACAGAGAGAAGAAAAAGACGCAACAAGAGAACTTAATCTAGAAAGTAAAATTAAAAAATGAGTGAAAAAATAAAAGTAAGAGATAGGCGATAGATATGTGATAGCACCCGAGCGTCGCGTAGGGGAAATAGTAGAGGTGACGAAACTTCAAATTAAGATTAAATACACTAAGGATATTAAGAGTAAGAGTAAGGCGCCAGCAGATGGGCCATAAGGGCCCTCCTGAAACACCCCTCGGTGTCGCACTCACGGACGTTGGAGGGAAGGGAGTTCCAAAATTGGGGCCCCCGTACGGAATACGAGGCCCCAAAGAAGACAGTGCAGTGCACCGGCACAGTGAGAAGGGTCCCTCTCTGCCGAGAGGGATACGCAAGCGAGGCCACCACCCTCGGAGCCAGAAACTCCCGCAAGAGGGAGGGAGTCTTCGGCTTAATGGCGCTGTACAGACTCACCCCAAGAAAGACAAGGCGCCTTCCGCGAACTAGCGGAGACGAAGGTAGAAAGGAGTTATATGTGCGTCGCGAGGCACATCGAAAATATAGCGCACGCAGGCGTTAAGCGCACGCTGGATCGTGAGTACGGCGCCCGCACTGATGCCCAGTAAAACAAGCCAACAATAGTCGAGGTATGACAAAATGAGGGAGGAAATGAGCTTGATCTTAAGGCTCCGCGGCAACGCAGTACTAAGACGTCAGAGCCCTACAAGCACCCCATAAACCTTACTACAAATGTGCGGAGTGTGATCCCCCAGTCAAGAGTGGACGATATGCGCAGACCCAGCGAGACGACCCGAGAGCCGTACGGGATGGGTATACCGTCCATCTGAACCAGGGGGGCACCGGCGAAATGCTGCAGGCCATGGGCACGAGCAGAGCCCAGCATCAAGCACTGTGTTTTAGAAATATTTAATTTAAGAGAGTTCATAGTGGACCAGGGAGAGACGCTGGCAAGGTCAGAATTAATCCTGGTAATTGCGTCTTCAAGACCTTTGTAAGGCGCCAAGATGTACAGTTGCACATCATCCGCGTATTTGACCACCTTAGAGTAGAAGATAGCAGAGTTAAGATCATGAACATAGAGAGAGAAAAGGAACGGTCCAAGGACAGAACCTTGCGGCACGCCCGAATGGACCGGGGAGAATTGAGAGGTAGACCTTCGGTCTCTGACTGCCTGCACCCTATTCGTGAGGTAAGACCAGATCCATCGTAAGACCGGAAGAGATAGGTTGAAAGAGTGAAGTTTAGTGAGAAGAAGAGAGTGGTCTACGGTGTCAAATGCCTTAGAGAAGTCAAGACACGCCAGGATTGTGACCATCCGCTGATCAGCAGCGAGACGGACGTCCACCAGGAGTGTCAAGAGAGCGGTTTGCGTAGAACGGTTTTTAACAAAACCATGTTGCGAGGGGTCCAACTTACCAGAGCTATCGAGAAAACTCTGAATATCAGAGAGGACCAGCCTCTCAAGGATCTTAGAGAGCTCAGAAAGGATAGAGATACGGCGAAAGTCAGCAAGTGCAGAAGCGTTCGGTTTCTTGGGTATAGGAGTGACCGTCCAAAAACATTGAAATGTAAATAAAGCGGCAAGTAGTCTTGTCCCTCACCCCAAAAAAGATTTTGCCTCACAAAAAAAACGTGCCACATTCTACAAAAATGTGTCGGTATGACACAGATTACAGATCATAGATCGGTAACGTAAACGCGACATTTCGGTGTGGTGCCAACTGGTGTGAGAAAAGTGAAAGCCACATTTTTAGGAATCCCTGAAAAGACTGACTCTTAGTCCGCCTTGCCTTGACCACGAGAAAAATAAGCAGGAGAAATTCATATCTCTCGAACGGCTGAACCGATTCGCTTGACTCTTGACGCATTGCATTCCGGCAAATCAGCGATGAAATACAGAATTCAGAAATAAATCCACAGAGCTGTAACTTTCTCATAACTCAAGCTGAAAGTTTTACAGCAGACGAAAGTCGTTACACTTCCGGTGTCCGCCGCAATAATAAATCACATTCAATAACAATCACATATTTCATAATAATCAATCACATATTTTCGCTTGACTCTTGGCTCATTGGATTCAGAAAAATCAGAGAAAAAATACAAAATTCAGAAAAAAATCCTTGGAGCTGTAACTTTTTCATAAATCGAAGTGAAAGTTTTATAGCAGACGACAACCGCTACACTTCGGGATAAGTATCCTCGGTAGTCGCGCGCCATACTATATATACTACTACTACTTGACGCGAGACTCTACCGAGTCTCCTCATAAAGGAGCGACGCCAAGCGTCCGGAAAGATAGAGAAAGTAAGAGAAGAGTTGCAAATGTGAAGAACAGCGGGATAGATAGCGGGGAAAGAGAGAGAAAGAAACCTCGCACTCAGCTCATCCGAGAGCGGGATGGACGAATTAGTAAGGCGCAAAGCGCGAGCAAGACTCTCCTCTATAACGGGAGTGAAATAGAAAGATGTATCATCAGAGGGATGGTTAGACGATGACAAACATGCGGGGACTACCGGAGGTGAAGAGGCGTGCGCAGAGAGGAAAAAGGTATGAAAAGTGTCCGGAGACAAGTGAGAAGGAGCGGGTGTTCGAGAGCGAGGAAGAACACCGAACTATTTCAGCTCGCGCCAAACTTCGTTCGGGTTAGTAAGATTCGAGAGCCTGTCACAGAGAAAGGCAGATCTGGCTCGCGCCAGGAGAGCTTGAACTCTGTTACGACAAGCTGTGTATTGTACCCGCAAGTACGGATTCCCGGTTCTGATATAGGATCTTCTGAGCGAGTCACGAGAACGCATCTCGAGACGGATCTCAGGAGTGATCCAGGGAGCAGGAGGCCGTCTGACACGCAGGGGTCTAAGAGGGTCATGCTCATTGAGGACTTGAACCAAGCCCGCGTTGAGATTGTCAACCAACAGATCCACGCTACTCTCACAAGCGTTCGTAGAAAGACGAGCACACGAAAGCTGTGAGAAATCATTGAGTAGCATGTCACGGTCGATTGAACCATACCTCCGACGAAGATCATTGAAGGGAGCAAGGCGAGAAGTTAAGGCGTAATGAGGTTGCCAAGGAAGGTTGCCAATACACCCTATGGTAACCAAGTACAACACAACAATCAATCTATTATAGGTTCCAGCAAGAATTCAATACAGTATCTTGTTATGACAAATCCATAAATGAAACTCAAGCGTCCTGTATTGTAAACCGAGCGAAGAGCCTGTTGAAGCTCCTGGAAATCTAGGAGCAAACATAAGAAACCCAATACACTAAGTATATTTACTTGTGCATATTGATTTAGACTGCCTCAGAGAGTTTTTATGAATATTTAATGAATATCATAAGAAAATGTAATTTACTATTTAAACTTAGTCTATAGCGACGTGTTACTTGCAGAATACATACATTTTACTTTACATATGATATATACTAGTTATAAAATTCTTGCCACTCTGTGCATACACCATAAATATTATTGTGCTCTGAAGTGAATTCATCACTTTGTGTACTATATTTTAACATCATGAATGTAGATATCTCCTACTGCCATCTGCTGCATAACACCGTGATATTTCTGATGTGTGCTAAGAGTCGCAAGATTTTCGTCACAAATACATATCATGCGCGACATTGAGAACATGTATAAAAAATGATCCGATATTTATATAATTTTCTCATCACATACAAAGAGGTTAAAACCAAGTTTCGATGTTATGCGAAATTGCCACCTTTTTAAAATATTACAATGATGTACTAGCAAATGAGTCGGGTATATTACTTTTATGTTAATAATATAAATTTTATAACACTGTGATATCACGAAATAACAAGCTTAAAGTGTCATTTTGTTGCATAATACTGTCGAAACTCATCACGTTCTATTTGCTGGGAATATACACAAACGACATTATTTTGGACTTTGAAACGCATTTTCTCACCTGGTAAAACATTAGTTACGTATTGTTGTAGGTTGGCAATTTTTCGAAATCCGTACGCATTTTTCAAAAATATTTTGTGCGGATAAAATTCATTGGAGACCTGTTTTGAGTTGCAATATAATCACAGTCACAGTAGCCATCGTGCTGACGATCTGAAACATGAATTAAATAAATCGTAAGGAAGGAAGATGTTCCAGTTATAATATTGGCAGAAGGTGTCACGAACCGTATATAAGAATTGGTAGCCAAAATAGTTGAGGCCCAGGCAGGAAAATCTTAATGGCTTGAGCTTTGTTTGCAGAACGATTAACAATAGCTGTGTTATGAATACAATCACTTTCTGTAGTTTTCTTGTATACTAAACATATGATCTCAATTTATCAAATAATTGAACTTTAATCAACTTACATCTTCCCGCATTTTCTCGTCGTCCATGTTGCATATCAATCTGACAGTTGTGGCACTGACTGTCATTGCCTGTATCAATCATATGCATTAAATTAAATGTTCCTGCGGAAGCTAGAGAACGTATCTAGTCACCTTGGCACAAACATTCTCGCATATGTAATTGGTGATGAAGATTTTCAAAATGTGCAAAACCGCCCACATCCATAGCAATGCACAGTACTTATACTTGTTGGCTTCAAACGGTAACAGCATTAGGCGAAATATAAATATCACACCGTACAGTACGAACTGAAAGGAAAAGCCTATCTCCATGTAAAGTTGGGTCTCGAACAGCCGAGTTATGTCACGTAAGATATTGCAGAGTCGAAAGTGTAGATGCCTGCCAGGAAACAACATATACTTATTCTCTCATTTACAAAAATTGATTCCCCTAAGAAAATGGGTTCACATTTGCTTACGTACATCATGGTCCAAATGATGCGTTTATTTTGTTCGTTTAAGATGGAAACCCCACGAATAGATGTCACCTTCTTGTTTCGAACCCATCCTATATAATCCTTGTCATCAAGCGCAAGTTCTCTTAGGGCACTATTTATACAGTCGAATCTCGTGCCCGCATATCTATATATTGCATTCATTATTTTCGTTTTCTTCCTTTCATAACTTACCTTTTTGAAAATCCATTGTTCAAAGGATTCGTTCGAAAACGTACCCCACAGTAAACCAGAAGCGCATGTCGACAATAGTAGGAACATGCAGGGGTATAAGCAAAATAATTATGGCAATCGCTACGTATATTTGGATCATATCCTTTGCTAATGCTAAGGTGTCAAATGTATTCAGCATAAAGATCCAAGTCATCCAGGCAACTAGAGTTACCACCACTACCCTTCGTAATCTAGAGTAATCAGTCTCAATTCCTAATTGTCTTAATGTTTCGTCGATTTCATTGATAGCTTCCAAGCACTGCTGGTACCTCTATCGTAACGAAAATATCACAACAAAATTTGCAATGCGTATACTATAATTAAATTGAAATATATATTGAAAACAGCTGAAAAAATAAAAGATAATAGAAAGAGGTTTCCAAGAATCAGTAAAGGAATTAAATACCATATACCTTTCCGTGCAACTGGCTGAGGCAGGCCAATACAAGAATATGAAGACCGAGATAGACCAGTATGTTCAAGCGGATCGAACTCAAGATAATTGCATCCTTTACGTCTAAGTATATATATTGCGTGCTGAACATGGTGACTTGGGAGCTGACTGACACAATGGCGCAAAGAAGACTGAGGTGTCTTCGTGGTTTTCCCTCGGGGTATTCGATTAATGCAAAGCCGAAAATCGCCGCCGTGACTGTGAGAGGCCGAATAGCCCACTGGAAATGTTTTTTCATCGTTTTCGTTCGATATAGTCCTACTGACTGATTGTAGAAATTGGCACAGGATATCAACATTCGTGTCAGCTGTCTAAGGTGGAACGTTCTTCTTACAACTGACGTGGAGGCATCAGGTGGAAAGAAGTGAGCAGAAGTGAATCGATAGAAATAATGCGGTTAACTAATGTCTATTCATTGTGCCGTACACTCCTTTAATACTAACCGTATCGGGGCCGGTCAAATTACCGATTCCAAAGCTTGATTTAAAATTGTACATTCGTTATTATTTTTTATTGTTCATCTAACGCTACGTAAATCCTCATATTATGTGATTAATCAATTTGTTGATTTTTATTTTTTGGTCCTTTTTTACTGAGAAATTTCATCGGCTGCCTTCCTTACCGCGACCGGTCATTTAACAGGTCAACGAATTTACATCTGTTTCTAAAGTCCAAGCCAAGAAAAAAACTTATATTACTACATTCGAAGCATAAATATAAAAATGAAAATATATGATTCATTATTTTATTATTACATCAAAGTTATGTCGTGCATCGTTACCCACAATAAATTGACAATTACTTTTATAAAAAGAACATCTACGTAGTTACCGGTCAAATGACCTTTTACGGTATGGTTAGGTACATGTGAAGTGCCGGTACGGTTAGTGTCAATGACACTTTTGTATATTTGTTTCTACTCGAATTTATATCAATACAACTAGTGATTCCAATTCTTGCTTTTACTTAGTAATGTTGACTTGCATTGAATGATTTTTCCTGTCTCTGACACGAGATTAGGAGGTTCGGTAGAGTCTTGTGCCAAGTAGTAGTATACATGTATATATAGTACAGCGCCGAACTGCCGAGGATACTTATCCCGAAGCGTAGCGGTTCTCGTCTGCTATAAAACTTTCAGCTTGATTTATGAAAAAGTTGCAGCTCCGTGGATTTATTTCTGAATTCTGTATTTCATAGCTAATTTGGCGGAATCCAAGCGAATTGGTTCAGTTGTACAAGAGACATGAATTTCTCCTGCCTATTTTTTTTGTTGGAAAAAGCAAGGTGATTTAAGAGTCATCCGGGGATCTACAATAATTTCTAAAAATGTGGTTATCACTTGTCTCACACGAGCTGGCACCACTCTAAAATTCTGCGGGCTGCACATTGGTTAAGTCAGTTATGCCATGGTTGGTTAAGTATCATAACGCTTATGTCACGAAGTCCTATTTTATTATTTTATTTCCGATTTCATGCTTTATTTAGTTAACAAAACAGCATACTGTCCTTGCCTCTGTCCCTGTGCTCTTGTTATTATTGAGAATTAGAAAATGCCAAAAGTGTTAAGTGCGTAACTCGCAAGTTCTTGTATTTGGTAACCGAGTGCTGATTCCCAATAGTTAAAATATTCAAGTGTGCAGCATATGAATCTTTTAAGCAATAATTAGAAATTATTTATTTACAATTTAAGGGAATGCTAGCTGTTAGTAATCAGTACTTGCTTAAACTAATTTCAGCACTTTAGGTTTGCGCTCTATGAGCTAGGCACTTGACAGTCAGGAATAACTTCTATAATGTTCAGTCAAGTCATTGACAATTTCAATACATTCCACCTACTGGGAATTTCTCTTTTGCTAATCTGAATCATTGTTTGAGTTAACGCTTTACAATTATAATATATAAACCGAACAAAATGCTTGTATGCAGTCTAATTTAGTTGTATCTTGACTGTCAAGTTCAAACAAGTTTGAGAACTTTTCGCATATTAATATCACTAAAAAGGATCATAATCTTGCAAAACGACATATCATCTGGTGTGTATTGATCTTTCATCTTTCCATTCAGATGTTTCCGAACCCAAAATCATTTCATATAAGCGAGCTGAAGCGGGAATTCTGAAGCATTATTTTCGCTGCATTGTAACCATGTTGTTGACATGTTGAGCGATATAGCTAACAAGGAGGATTCGACTTGTCTGGTTGAACCCTAAGTCCACTTTTTTTATAAACTCAGGATGTCATGTAGAAAAAGTGTAGAAAAATTGATGCGTAATGATCAACTGTAAGAATCTGAAAAAAATATTCAAACATACCAGTTTTTCCATGCGTGGTTCGTTAAGGCTTTTATAGCAAAACCGCTAGACTTTATTAAACTGTGTTTGGAAATGGAATAAGTAGGTGATTTGATCAATAAATAATAATAGACAGTATCTTGTAAAGTAAATATGTGTTCTAGTTTTATTAAGGCTTGGGTGTCCGGTGACATTCGAGTTGCCGTGTGCTATTTACAATATGGACAATGACTAATTACAAGAATCGATAGCTGAGCATATTGATCGCAACGAACGATAGTTAAGTCAAAACCACTAAGTAAGTTTCGGAATTTAGTGTAGGAGGGGTTAGCACCTACATAAATGGAGTATTGCACCGTTGGTGTACAAAACGGTACTTGCGTGACCTGGCTACAATTCCTCATGATGATCAGATACTTTGATAAGTCGAGCACGCAAGTATGGATGACGAGAATGACCCGCATGAGCCATTCGGTTTGAGAAAATGAGTCGGCTCTTTGGCCACTTGAGTGTGGCTCTTCTACAAAATACTACGTGTGATTGATGTGCACTCGCTGCCAACCGCACCGCATTTCCTGTTTGTGACAATGTCTTCGAAAGTGGGGGGTAGATAATGGGTGAGATAATTCTTAACGTGTCGAAGTTCATGCAAAATGAAGCAGTGAAAGGAATTCTGTTGAAGAGTGTAGAACTGTTGCTTGTGAAGTGTGTAAAAAAACGTGCAATCGGGTGAGAGAAGAAGAAGATAACTGTGTTAATAATGAACTAACAAGGGATCATTTGGAAAGTGATTTAATAATAATTCTGAGTTCTGAGTCGGAAATAAGTAAAATTTAAGTAAAGGTTGTTAAGTTAATTTTAGAGAGCGCTATGGAGTGAAAGAAGATGTGGTGTCGAGGATTGAGAAAGGTATGTTGAGATGGTTTGGACATATAGGGAGGATGAACGAAAGAAGATAGACGGAACAAGTATACAAGATGAGTGTGGATAGGGAAGTTTGAAGGGGTCCATCTCAGCGAACGTACCTCAATCAGATTGAGGATGTTTTTAGCAAAGGCCAGCTTAGGAGTACCTTAATTAAGTTAATAGCAATGTATCTACCTATAAAAATTAATTAAAAAATTTGGCCCTCAAAAGAAATTTCAATCATTGTACTGTTGTTATTTGGCTCTGTTGACTAATGAGTTTGCCGAGCACTGGGATAGGTGATCAGAGCTGATGCTTACTGTTCAACTTCTCCAGAGCTAGAGCGTTATCAGGCCTGACAGAAGATGAGCAGAGTGTTAGTTCAAGAGATAGTTGTGATAGTTGCCAGGGCGTGCATGTGAAGCATACCTCGGCTGATCCTGCATCGATTTGCATATCGCAGTGCCTACATATGAATATTTGAGAAATTTTAAATAATTATATATATGCCTTTTTTGACAGTGTTAAAATTAGCCTTTGTTTATTTGTAATTCTCGTTAAACTCGTTAAATGTATTTTTCAAATCAGTTACAAAAGACGTTCTGGCGATTTTAACATTGTTCTTGTGTGCCTTTAGTACATTTGGGATGCCTAGAGAGGATGGGAACCCTATTATTATGATCTCTTAAATATTCTGGAGAGTCAGGTAAATGCATGTATAATCTAATCGTAGCATCAAAACCTGTAGAGTTTCAACTTTCAGAGATATTATGTTACCACTCAGAAGGGGAGGTCACGGCCCGAACGAGGGCTTTTTCAACGGGACTTGTCTTAAACTTTAGATATTGATGAGTGTTGATTAATCATTTATGTCATTTATTATTCATGGAGCCCTCATAGAGAACCTGCTTATCATCCAATCCTAGATAACCTCTCCTCTCACCTTTTTTGTTTTTATATGGGGGAAATCCTCATGAATTCCCCGCCCCCTGAGGAAGGGGCGGGAATATGTCAGTCTCTTACCGACTAAAACCCCCATGGTGGCCGGCCTCTGGGGTCATCGAGAGCGGGACTCTGGACGAACATCGAGAGCCCGCCCTGCTCGACCCCTCGGCGCTACGCGCTACCTCCCGGAGGGGGCTGAGTTGGGCCCCCCGGTAACTTGCACTTTGGCGATCAGGCGGGCCACACGTCTGACCTCCCCTCACCTGACCCTTGTTGTTGCAGGGGCCCCCGGTCCTCAGCGGGGACCCCTCAAAGGCCCGTGGAATCTGCATGCGCAGCGGGAATCTGGCTTCCCGCCGCGCACAATTGCAGATACGAACCCGCTTTACTCGGGTCCGCGAGGGCGCGGGGCTACCGCCCCAACTAGGGCCTGTAGACCCCTCTCCTGAGTCGGCCGTCCCTCGCCCTCACCCTCCGTGAGCGAGGGTCCTGCGAGAGAACGGTCTCGCAGAAGGAGGCCACAGCCCTCGAATTTTCCTCGCCGCCGGCCATGGCCCTAACAACGGCCGACGGCGAGAGATCCGGCCCTATCTGGCCGGCCAGGATGGCACGCTCAGCCGCCCACGAGGGACACTCCCCGAGGGTGTGAACCTCTCCTCTCACCTAGCGCCCAGCTCACAGTGTCCCAACCTCACCTGGTGATCCATAGAGACCGATTAAAGCCTACTGAGCCTAGCTGTGCGCCACACACATAACCTGGCGACCATCTCACGAACTGTTCTATCTGCTCGTCACCTCTCAGGTGCAAATAACGCTTTCGCATTGGAGATGTCGAACAGTAAGCATCAGCTCTGAACATATGTTCTGTTCATCTTACTTTTTAAGCCAAATGGTTTACGTGGAACAATTTCATGATCCACACTTCCATACTCTGATCACCAAACCAGCATCTCCCGAAGCATTGTAGCCAGGCTACGCAAGTGGCCTTTCGTGCATTAACGGCACAATACTCTGCTCATGTAGGCGGTAACCCCTCCTACACAAACTTAGGATCCTTACTCAAGTCCTCTCAATATGTGTGCTAAGCTCCTTTTGGGAACTTAAGTACATCCACAAGCACACATAGTTCAGCTCAATCATTCTCGTCTTACTAAATATATTCATCAAAACCGTTATGTATTTGACTCACCTATTGATCGCATCGATCGATAGGCTCATGTATTCACTCTTGTACTTTACTGTACATAGTACGCGGTAACTCGAATGTCATCAAACATCCAAGCTAATAAACCAGAACACCTATTTATTTTTACCACATACAGTCCACTATTTATTGCCGATTAAACCACCTACTCATCGAGTTCCAAACATTTTTTTGATCCTCCGTGCCGCATGCCCGATCCTTCGCGCGGGATAACGCCGCCGTTGATTTGTGCGTTCGGGCAATTAGCGCTCTTGTGCTATCCCCTCAGCTTCAGCTCACTTCCGTCATCGTGCCCTCCGGGGACCATTAGCATCCTTTCGCATTCATTGTTCTGGAAGCATCTTGTTGGAGTGCCATGTGCAGAACGAAAGTTACTACAAACAGCCTTTGTGATTAGAAAATCAGCTGTATTTTGACACCACTGTTTTTGTGAGTTTCCTTGCGCGACTCAGTGTTACAGTCACCTTTTTCAAGAAAAAGCCGGTCGTATCATCATGCGGACAATCGACCCCGATCACGCGAACTCATCCAAGAACAGATCAAAGTCGCCTGTAGCAGGCTCACGGTTGCCTCTACACATTGAGTTCCTAATCGCGACTCAGCTCAGTCGATGTAAATCCCTGGAGCGACTCAGAGACCAGGTCACGGCATTGGAAGTCACACGTGTTTCTCGCGATGAAGCCCTGCAGAGGGGAGAGCACCTCACAACGCTATGGGGTCTCTTCAGTGCTAATCACGCCATCATTGGGCAGAGTGCCCGAGAGGTACTCTTTGACCATCCCTACCTAAGGGATGATGTGTGCAGGCAGGCGACAAAGTCCTTTTTTTTTTGTACGTGGGGAAATCCTCATGGACCCCCCGCCGCCCTGGTGGGGGCGGAGGGGGAGTGCCGGACTCCTACCGGCTAAAACCCCACGGTGGCCACCCTTCGCGCATAATGGGGCGACACCGGGAACTCTACGCGAACACTACCGGTGCCGAGGCGACAAATGCCTATTAGTAGGCCATCTCACAGCTGTGTACCATCATCACGTACGTCATCGCCAACAAGCCAGCTCGGACGATCTGTTCATCCTCTGCCAAGTTGCCGGAGATTGAGCTTCCGCAACAATGAGGACACTCGGTGCCACTTTGCACCACTAATATACCAATTCGAACTGCTCACCACTTAGCTAGTAGGACAGTCACCCGTTTAGCCACGGCTCAAGCCCTGCTCATCTCAACTGTTTCAGCTCACCCAGTCAGAGTAATCATGGATCCCGGCTCATAACTTTCATTCATCTCTACTCACTGTGTTAGGACTCATCATCTACATCGTCAGCACTCAACGATCCTAGTCCTTGGAAGTGGTAACTCACAGGCGATACACATCAAAGGTATTGTCACTGTCCAGCTCAGATTCACTCACTCAACACAGTATGCGATTATCGTTGCACACGCGCTGAACAAGCCGACTACAGTCCTGCCATCAGTGCCCATTCAAATTCAGAAATGGGACCACCTGTTTAACCTGCAATTGCCAGATCCTGAGTTCGCCACGCCAAGACCAGTGGACATAATCATCGGGGCAGATGCCTATCATGAAATGGCCAGATCATCAGGCTTGGCATCAAGAGACACTCAGACTCACTGCCAATTGCTCCCTCAGCAATCTTTGGTTAGATAGTGCTCCAACCAGTTCCAGAAGCAGTTCATCGAGAAAAGTAATCATTCCACACAACGATCATCTAGTATACTCACTCCAGAAGAGCAAGTCTGAAGATCATCTAACCGTACAGTTAATTTCTCGCGTTCCCACTAAAGCTACCGAACACTAGCAACAGGTAAAAGTTGCCCCACCGATCTATAGAAGTGATAGATTTACATAGCGAACAATAATATTATTTCTTTTCTTTGCAGGCGTGGGAAGGCCTACAGGATACCGTCACCGCTTACCACTCGAAGTGAGATCATCGTCAAATTCAAGTACCCTGCTACGCACAGTCTGGTTAGTTCTCTTTAAATTTCCTAATAATAGTATAAAGTTAAACTCTATAAGTATCTTATCATTGAAGCGGTATATTATTTTTGTATACCTTGTAAATATGGACACTTCCAACTGCTTGCGTGTAAGGAGTGACCAGAATGTAACGAGAGCTACAGTGCTTTGAATAGCCTTTTCTATACTTGCTCCACTTTTCAGATCCTTCTCAGGTATGCTCGAACATACATATATGAGTCTTTCCTTATAATCCGTGGTCGTGACGTTGCCACTTATAAAGAGAAAAATTAATTCTATTCTTTGAAATAATTTTGCAGAAAGAAGCGGAGCGAAAAAAACACTGCGCGAAGCTAAACTCGACGAATGACGAAAGCTTATTTAGTGTTGAACTCAAACACCGCCAGAAATCGGAGAAGTTTTCGGTACACAGCACAGTTATGGTATATTAATAAAGAAAGTAAAATTAAATGAAGCACATTTAAGTATCCATATTACAGATGCGACAAGAATTGAAGAGGGCGAAGAAGCGGAAGAAAGCGGGACTGACGAGAAAGAGGTGCCTAGCCGGCCGTATTTCGATGCCCGAGAATTTTCAGCTTCTCCGCTTTTCCTAACGCGACGCAATCTTTGTACACACAGGCGCAGCCACCTATGTCTATTATGAGTAAAAAGAATTCACATAATAGACATTTCTTCATTGATTGATTGAATACAGTATAAAAAAATATCAATTGCACTTGGCCATCAAATTCCTAATACATACAAATATTTTTCAGGGAGAAGATACAATGAAAACGCGCGACGGCTCGCAATTGAGTGAAAGTGGAAGACATAGTTTTTCCATGCGTATCTTGCGAGCCTTAAAACTGTGACTTCGACTCTTTCGGTCTGTTCCATCTGAAATCTTAAAGCGGATTCCTAGTAGGGGATCATTGCGGCGTGCACTTACTATCCTGGTACGACTACGGCCAGACGTTCGCGATTACTGACCTGGCCCTGACCGGGCAGATCTGGCCAGACCATAGCAAGGCCCCGACCGGGGTGTAATCTGGACGCCCCTGTGATGGGCCGAGTCGGGTAGCCTTGCCAGGTCCCGGGCAGTCCCCGGTCTAAGGACTCACCATTGGCCGTCTAGCAGCCCTGGTTCTGTATTCCCGTATTTCAATCTCCTTGGATCGCTTGAATGGAAAAGGCAGAGGTTGTCGTTGGTAGGAGGCCTGCGAGGGAGAATATGATATTTATTCCAAAACCGTCATAGTGACCAGTACGACTTCAAGAGCAAAACATTTTCGACAACCTTTTTCCTGCATATATGTGTATGTGTAAGTACGTGTACAGGGTGGAAACCTTCATGTATCATGGGGAGGAAATAATTCTAATATCACATTGTATTTTGCACTTCCGTTTGATAGTTATAGTATGTTAAATAATCAGTAGAAAAGGCGCCTGAAAGCAGGGAACCCGTCTATGCAGTCACCTTTTGACCGGCCGGACAGGCATGGCAAAATAGATCACGGTGACTTAGACTGAAAATCGAAAGGACATGGGATGCGAACAGATCAACGTCGATAAGACGGTACTCCTAGCGTTTGATGTCAGTAGTTAAGAGATGATGAACTCCGAATCTCACGTAGAAGCCAGCACGACGCGACGATATGTCTGGGCGAGGCGGCGATATGCGAGCGGCCATTGCAGTCGATCCCTTTGTAGCGCGATCGCCACGTAACGCAACCACAGAGAAGTCTCGCTACGTAGTAATCAGTCAAAGCGATGCTTTCTTTAGAAATTTTAAATTAATTGTGGGTGGAAGTGTGCGACATACGGCGTATAATTTTCTTACACGTAATATTCCCTTTGGCTACAAATGTGCCGCTCCACCTACCCGCTACTACAGAGTTGTATGGGACACCGGACAGAATTTCGCCGTACGATCGGAATCTCATTGAGATGGACATTAACTTCTAAACACGACCCTAATAATTGTACAGTAAAAATACAAAACTTCTTCTTTTTCACAGAAGGAGCACTTCTGAATATTTAATCAATATTTGAACTTGTTCAAATACATTTGGATAATGGGAACATTTTAATAGAAGGAAACAAACTACAGATAAAAACATACATTTTCATCAATCCAATAGACTCAGCGCTCTTGAAAATATGGGAAATCAAGGACAAACCATCTTCATTATTACGAACATTTGAAATTAGAGCAGTTGAATCACAAGCAATGAAATTAAAAATTAATTTGTACCAGCTGCACGAAAGAGGACGTTCGTTATTTCATTGCTCCATGAACGACGTAGATCCTTTCATACACAGAACCGCGAAATACCAACGAGTAGCAACTAAGATACATTTGATAACATTTGACAATTATTGAGATAGGCAATCAAAATGTGCAAAATATGAGTATGTGTGATATTGAATATGGCAGTGAAAAATACTTCGAATAAAAGTTATCAGTGTGGTAATAATGAAAAGAAGCGACCGACAGGTCGAGAACCGCTCGCCCAGCCGACACGCGTCTATGCAATAAAGTATTTTTTCAATAATTGAAAACCGTTCCTTCCTCTGTCACTTGTCCCTACGCATCGAATACCTATGATTGTGTGAGAGTAAACTTTCGGAAGAGCGAATCGCAATACGTGAAAAGTAAATGAAGAAGGAAGCAGGATTCCCCAGTAATTCTGCTGGCAAATAGACGGTGCTCGAACGTTGGCAGATAGCAGGGAGGATAGCCCCGACAACCCTGCTGGCGATGTTGCGCAGCTCGGACAGCCACGCTCTCCACCAGTCCAGCAGGGCTTGCCCTTCTACTAAAAGTCTGCAAAGGTTACAATGTCCGTCAAACGTTCCATATACGTATAGTAGTTGTATTTAATTTGGTGGGTAATGTACAATTCAAACGCAGCGCAACATACACTGAAGCCCACTTGGCCCTTACAGTAGATTCTAATATTATTTGTAATTGCCAGTGGAATATAAAATTCGTGATTTTGAGTGCAAGCAAGGATGCTTCGAAGAGTAGATCTCAGAGGAACGTAATTGGTATTTCGCTGGCTGTGGGCACACACGCACACTAATTTACATAGATGCACACACATGCATACAATTCGATATTAATGCGTTATACATTCGTATACACACTCATTAAAGATGCAAATTGTTCGGCACTCTCGGAATAAATGCAGGCAGTTGCGTACATACATATATGTATATGTAGATATACATACGCGTGTTTCTTGTAACGGTCGCTATTAATATTTTAACTAGTCCAACAATACTCTATACATTGTGCAGTATTAATTCAAATGCTTATGTTTCAATGAAAATCTGAACAATATTTTTCCGAAAGTAGCGATGAAGGTTCATCCTCGCATAACAAATACATTGTTGTGGAACGTACAAAACGTGGCCCAAAATCGACTAAATCCGTCAAGATAGTCTGCAGGAAATGGATTTCTTTTGACAAGCAAAAGGGGAGGCTCATAACAAAATTTATGAAACCTCCGTATGGAAAAGTGGATTATAAGTTAATTCAGTCTGTTACGCGCGGATAGGTTAAGAGATTAAAATAATTATGTTGTTTGTGAGTTTCGGCGATGGACGACGAAAGAGTCTATTATGTTAACGCTCGAAAACATTGTATCATTGCTCATGTCGTCGTACTTATTATGCTTGCGTAATTATCGCGACATATAAAGGATGCGTGCAGGCCATGAGAGCAAAATGTCTTGTTTTGAAGTTACGGTTCCCGTTGACCGAACCCCCAGTGCGCGGTAACGTGAAAACGTACCGTGGCCTATAAGCCGTCGTGCTCAGGGAGATGCATGCATCGACCTGAAGCCGAGAATTGACCTCGTTAGGGAAGGTAAAACTTCCCGGGTTTTGAAGGTCCCGCGTGCACGGGGAGACCTTATGGTCGAACCGGGGCCGCTAGCTAACCCTTGGTGACGCCGCGGGAACCGGCCTGCGATAAGGGTAATAGAATTAGGGACAATAGTCCCCCTCTTCAAGGCCCAAATATGTACATAGTTTCGAATTGTCTGCGCACAGTCCTCAGTCACATTTCGGAAGCGAGATCGAGCGCATCGAGCGAACAAGAGTCGACTACACAGTCGTTATTAAGTGCCGACGCAGATGCCCCAGAAGATTGGCCTCAGTACAATTGTCTCATAAAAGGCCACGCAATTTTGTTACATTCAATGAAATTAGCATACTTGATATATTAAATAAAAAATTTTTAAGAGAAATCAACACAAATTTCACCTGGACGGCATTTTGTGCTAGTAGAAACATATTTGGATGCGATCATGAAACTGAAATTGTTGGAGACACGGTCGTTTGCTTTTAGTACTGATTAAATTAATGGTCTTCGTCAGAAATCCAAGGAAATGAAAGCTACCATGCCCTGAGGTACTGTATAACATGTACTGTATAGCCATAACATTTCATACGCATTTATCAATGTTTATTTGATCAAACTATCACATACAACATATTAATTCTGGATATGGTTGTAGAACCTCCTAGAAAGTATAACGCGCCTATTCCCAGTACAAGGACACTTGGTGGAAAGGAGGGAGAGAAACGACGATTATTTGGTCAAATTTCAAAAACGTGTTTAAAGAAAAAGTAAAGACAAGTATTAGTGTTCCTTATATTAAGAGAACTGTTTTGTTTCTTTTTTATCTTCACCAAAGGAGAAGCAGGCAATGAAGAAGAAAAAGTATCTCTCGATAGGTCCACATCCACATCCAAAATAATCAGTGGTAAATACAGAACGTAAAGAGACACATTGTAACGTACTGATAAGATGTTCATAGTTTATTATAATGTTACGTGTCTTTCCAGATAAAATAGTGGAGCCAATATATACACCAAGAAGCGCGCTGTCTTTTTCTAACGATAACACTATCATTGAAAATTTGGTGTTAAAGAATAATGAGGGTACTTGACATAAATAGCGATCCCATTATAAAAACTCGCAAATTTACGATGCCTAATTATTTCAGTATTTCAGGAATATCTAAATCCAATTTTGATAGATTAAGTGCCATTGAAGAGCGCCTAAAAACAATCGTGGAGACCCAGAAGCTGATGTTGGTTCTATTACAACAACATCATGGGGAAAACCAAGTCCAGAAATGCGATAATTTCAGTGGTAAATATAACATGAATTTGCCGTGCGAATCTATAGGAGCTCTTGTGTAGTTTAATGCAGCAGTAAGGGCAAGTGAAGCATGTGGTTCTGACTTGGTAATTGCATCCAATTTTACATATTAAGAATATAATTAAATTATTACACTAAGAATATAATATAATTAAAGACGAGGGATGTGGCCTTCGTGTTAACGGCACAAAAGCAAATGCCGAATAAGATGATATTCAAGCAGATGCCAATATATACGATTTTTTTAGGTGTGATAGTTACCATTTAATATTTAAAATGACTGTAATAATAATCATTATTTAAATTGATGACAGATTATTCTGCAACGTTTACGATTTTTAATCATTCTGATTTCAGATGTGTTCAGGACAATATATGAAACACTCACAGAAAAAAAGATTTTATCAGCAATTGGGGACAGCTTGAGCAATTCGAAGGACTGGGATGGTTATCGCAAGAAGAGATCACATAAAGAGAAGAGAGATAACAGTGTTTAAGTTTTTGTATATACAGGGTGTCCCAAAAATGTTGGATGATATTATAGCCATTTTGTTCGGGAGGGGGCGGTGATGATGATGCCGTTTGTAAAAATTTGCGTTAGGCCTCCAATTCCGAGTTATTCAACAACAAAATTAGGTGACGCCCTCGAGCTCTTGGCAAATCCTGGTCAGTTGTCCCTTGCTCCTAGAAAAAGGGAGGTGACGGAAAACATCTTGCCGGTGGCCTGTGAAAATCGCGATGGAGGACCGGCGGGTGCTCAACCGCTCGGTTCTTTCGAAACCGAGCGGTCAGGAGTCTCGTGCATGTGCCGTTTTGAAGACCGAATATAGCAAGGTACGGCATCGCCCGACGGACACACTTTGCCTTTCTTCTTGCTTTCCCTCGTTCTTGATATACGCTTGCGATAACTGATATCTCTGATTAGTTGTTTCGCGACTCCCGACTAAATCAGATTGAATCCGTCCAAATCCAGTGAAGCACATTTATCAGGGGCCTATGATACTTTTTCCTTCAAAGTATCGAAGTGGCGCCGTGACAAAACATTGGAGCTGTAACCGCAACAATATAAAAGGGAATTTACTGCATTGACAAAAGAGATTAGAAATAGTATCAACAAACATAGGAATAACAAATGGGAAATTAAATTACAAAATCTTAATGTCAGGGATAATTCACTATGGAAAATGTCCAAAGCATTAAAGAACAAGTACAATCCAATACCTACTCTCACAACAGACAGAGGTCCAGCATTCAAGGAGACAGATAAAGTAGAGGTTCTTGCTACGCAATTTGAAAAGGTACATGCAATAGATGTTACGAATAATACGTATGAGCAGGAACAGATCACAGAAACGGTACTAAACTTTCTATGGGAAAATGAAGCAGAAGTAGAAAACTGGAAGTCCCACATTACATCACCAAGAGAATTAGCAGGCTTTATCAAAAAACTACCGTCTTTAAAGGCACCAGGACCAGACCAAATACAAAACATAATAATAAAGAACTTAAGTAAAAAAGCAATAGTGCAGTTAACATATATAGTGAATGCAATTTTCAAGCTTAGCTATTTTCCGCATAGTTGGAAGACTGCCAATATAACACCGATATACAAGACAGGCAAACCTGAAAATCAACCAAGTAGCTATAGGCCAATTAGTTTGTTGAACACATTAGGGAAACTCACAGAAAAAGTCATTCTCGACAGGATTAGGAAACATGAGACATCCAATAGGCTCCCAATAGATCAGCAATTTGGTTTTAGAGAAAAACATAATACAACACAGCAAGTACTAAGGATCACAAATGACATTATAAACGGATATAACAAAAAGTATGTCACAGTTATGTTATTTCTGGATATAGAAAAAGCCTTCGACAAGGTTTGGATTGATGGATTAATATACAAAATGATAGAAAGTAAATATCCCAGTTGCATAATAAAACTTATTTACTCTTACATGAACCACAGAAACTTTCGGGTAACCCTAAACAACACTAAGTCAAAAACAAAACAAATACGGGCAGGTGTACCTCAGGGATCAATATTAGGTCCAGTGCTTTTTAACATATACCTTAACGATATTCCCATTTTTGCTAAAACTCAAATCGCGCTGTATGCAGATGACACTGCGATATATGCACAATCCTTTAGTGCAATCGTAGCAGCGAAGCAAATTCAGATTCATGTTAGCATGCTCGAGGATTTCTATAGAAAGTGGAAAATCACACTGAATAGCTCCAAGTCTGAAGTAATTGTGTTCTCTAGGAAATTCACACAAACTAAAATAATAAAACCACTAAAAATATATAACAATAGTATACAAGATAAGAAAAACGTAAAATATTTAGGTGTAATATTGGACTCTAGGCTTACATACAGACCGCATATAAAAAGCGTAATTAGTAAAGGTCATGCTGTGATTAAAAATCTATACCCACTATTGGTAAAAAATTCGAAACTCAGCAGAAATAATAAAACATTACTCTTCAAAATGATAATTAGACCAATCCTGTTGTATGCTTCGTCAGTTTGGAGGAGAACAGCGAAAACAAATATAATACCTGTACAAACACTGCAAAACAAATGCCTTCGACTTATACTTAATGAGGGGAGATACGCGAGACTGATTGATATACATCGTGAAGCAAATATTGACTATATAAATAATTATATAAAGGAGATGGCGACTAAGTTCTACAAAACTCAACTTCAAGCTAATGCTTTAACTAAAAATATTATAAGTGATTATAAGCTTAGTACACAGAGTAGGCAATTGAAGCACAGATATCCCTTCGAAGATCTCGTACTATAACTGAAATTATAATACACATACTATAGTAAATAGACTAGTATACCCAAGCATAAGTATAAGTAATAAGTTCCTATAACGCATAAATTTGGGTCAATAAGATCTACTGCGCATATATTGTAAGTAGGTTTTTGTGCAATTTTTCCTACAAATTAGTCATAATATATAATAATTATACCGCACATGGCAGCAGACTGTATTAACCGCAGTATCACGAAACCGTCCCAACTAGAAGTATAATTCATCTTATTATATTGCTAAGGACAAAGGAGAAAGACAGATGTAGGTAGAGCCAAGACGAGGCAGGGACTACAATCTTACCAAAGACTGTTAATGTACAAAATACACTTTACATGTAAGCACATAAATGTATATTTTTGTACCTAGACTTAAGTGTAAATAAAATCCTTTGAAATGAAATGAAATGGAGCTGTAACCGTGATGATTCGAGTTCGATTCCTCGGTGTCGCGGTTATTTTTTGTTGTTTTCTTGTTTTGTCTTGATCCATGTTTAATACCTAATAGTGGAAATACTTTTTCTTTTACAGTTTTACGCCTTTTCTCCGAAAATTTCATTTTGCTTGCGATAAGCAAGATCCCTGATTAGTCGTTTCGCGACACCCGAATAAATTGGAAGAAATTTTAACTTTTTTACCCATGATTGAGCAATCTTTATTGAAGTTGGATTACCTTGTTAAATTATGTTAAGCATCAATTACTCCCGGTACACATTTCTCGATATGCTAAGAAATGGAGTCAGTAGTTTAAAGTGATAGGTCTCTAATCTTGAGAACATTATTTCGTTTCTCTTTTCCTCAATGAGTATTTTACGCTTCCCGTTGTATTGATTTCATGAAAAATCTGCAGAATCTGCAATCTTGCCTAAATTACAAGACTAACTGTATCGAATTAGTCCTGGCGGGTGCTCTCCGTGCACAATTCGATAAATTTATTCGAACTTAGCGAATAAAATGAGGATGGACATCATTCAACGTTGGCGCATTCTCTGAAAATCAGAAAGCAGGAGGATAGGCCAGGAAGGACAAAAATTAAGTATTACCATTGACTGGGTATTCAACATAAGGCAAAGAACTGTAAAAGAAAAACTATCAATACTGTTGGGTATTCAACATGGATCAAGACAGAACAAGAAAACCAAAAAGAATAACCACGGTGTCGAGGAGTTGAACTCGGATCATCACGGTTACAACTCCAATGTTTTGTCACAGCGCCACTTCGATACTTTGGAGGAAAAAGTATCATAGGCCCCTGATAAATGTGCTTCACTGGATTTGGACGGATTCAATCTGATTTAGTCGGGAGTCGCGAAACAACTAATCAGAGATATCAGTTATCGCAAGCGTATATCAAGAACGAGGGAAAGCAAGAAGAAAGGCAAAGTGTGTCCGTCGGGCGATGCCGTACCATGCCATGCTCGGTCTTCGAAACGGCGCATGGAAGGGACTGCTGACCGCTCGGTTTCGAAAAAGCCGAGCGGTTGAGCACCCGCCGGTTCTCCATCGCGATTTTCACAGGCCACCGGCAAGATGTTTTCCGTAACCTCCCTTTTTCTAGGAGCAAGGGACAACTGACCAGGATTCGCCAAGAGCTCGAGGGCGTCACCTAACTTTGTTGTTGAATAACTCGGAATTGGAGGCCTAACGCAAATTTTTACAAACGCCATCATCATCACCCCCCCTCCCGAACAAGATGGCTATAATATCATCCAACATTTTTGGGACACCCTGTAGATGTACATATATGTATCTATACATACATAGATACATTACTCTGTTAATTTGATACTATAATATAGAGTGATAAAAATAAATAATTTATTGTATCTAATTTAAATGCCTCCGTAATCATTGATAAAATATAGGATTAAGGGTTCTGGTGGGTAGGTAGGCGTACTTTTCTGGGTGGGTATTGTTTGGGTGTGCTGGACGGGCTCCGGCCATTCTGCCCCCTTGGGATCCGCAAGATAACCCGACTATCCACTGACTACAAAAGCTAGAACCGGCCCGCTCGGGGCCAAGTCAATTTCCCGACTAGGCCCCGATTAGAAACCGGGGCGCACAGTGCGTAGCCGGACCAGGCTCCGGAATCAATTTCTACAAGGGCTGTACTGTTTGCTTTATCAGACACACTCTTTTCTGTTTACGATCGATAATAATAATAAACTCTTTCAACTATAAGCTGTACTACTTACTACCTAGTGTTGGAAAAACTCGCATTTGAAAGATATTACATTCGGCGTTTTTGTAGAAAGTTTGTATTAATCATTCCAAAAACAGTAAAAGGTAAAAAAATACGCTAAGTAGTAGTTTGATTCCACCACAAAAGCGGCTGTTTGATTTCGTTTCCTAAACAACATATAAATTCCCCCACAAAATGTTTCATATTCGTTAAAATTTCTATACGAAAATTGTGATACCCAATGTAGAGCAAAAACGATATAATAAAAATGGTATAATGATATAAGAAAGTCAAGCTCTCAATGATAGACATCTTGATTTAACTCGCACTAGCAATTAACAATAAAAAAAATTGGTGTGTGCACGCTTCCTGTATTTGTAAGCGCATTTTGTCTCCTCATTGAACATTAGTTACGCATTGTTTTAGATTACGAGTTTTTCGAAATCGGTACTGATTAATCAAAAAATATTTGTTGGAAATAAAGTTTATTCGAGACCTGTTTTCAGTTGCAATATAATCACAGTCATAGTAACCATCATGCTGACGATCTGAAAGATGAATTAAATAAATCGTAAGGAAGAAAGATGTTTTAGTTATAATATTAGCAGAAGGTGTCACAAACCGTATATAAGAATTGGTAGCCAAAATAACTGAGGCCCAAGCAGGAAAACCTTAATGGCTTGTGCTTTGTTTGCAGACCGATTAACAATAGCTGTGTTATGAATAGAATGAAAAAACTTTCTGAAGTTTCCTTAAACGCTAAAAAAAATGACCCCAATTTATCAAACAATTGTACTTTAATGAACTTACATCTTCCCGCATTTTCTCGTCGTCCATGTTGCATATCAATTTGATAGCTATGTCACTGACAGTCATTGCCTGTATCAATTGTATTAATTAAATAAAATGTTCCTGCGAAAGCTAGAGAACGTATCTAATTACCTTGGCACCAACATTCTCGCAAATGTAATTGGTAATGAAGATTTTCAAGATGTTTAAAACTGACCACGTTAATATCAATGCACAATACTTATACTTGTTGGCTTCAAACGGTAACAGCATTAGACGAAACGTAAATATCATACTGGATAGTAGGCACTGAAAGGATAAGCCTATCTCCATGTAAAGTTGGATTTGGAACAGCCGAGTTATGTGGCATAAGATGTCGCAGAGTCGAAAGTGTAGATGCCTGTCAGGGAACAACATATACTTATTCTCTCATTTACAAATATAAATTCCTCTCATAAAATGGGTTCACATTTATTTATGTACATCATCGTCCAAATGATGCGTTTCTTCTTTTCGTTTAAGATGGAAACCCCACAAATAGATGTAACCTTCTTGTTGGGAACCCATCCTACATAATCATTGTCATCAAGAGCAAGTTCCCTTAGGGCACTATTTATAGAGTCGAATCTCGTGCCAGCATATCTATATATTATATTCAATATTTACGTTCTCTTCCTTTTATAAATCACCTTTTTGAAACTGCATTTTTCAAAGGATCCTTTCGAAGACGTACCCCACAATAAACCAGAAACGCATGTCGACAATAATAGGAACATGCAAGGGTATAATCAAAAAAATTGTGGCAATCGTTGCATATATTTGGTTCATGTCCCCTGATAACGCTAAGGCGCCGAATGTATTTAGCATAAAGATCCAAGACATCAAGGCAACTAGAGTCAACACCACTGCCCTTCGTAATCTAGAGTAATCAGTCTCAATTCCCAACCCTGTCAATGTCTTGTCGTTCTCATTGATAGCTTCCAAGCACTGCTGGTATCTCTATCGTAACGAAAGTATTCCAACGAATTTAGAATATTTATGCTATTGAATACAGCTGAAAAATTTTAAAAAGACAAAAAAAGGAATTAAATACCATATACCTTTCCGTGCAACTGGCTGAAGCAGGCCAATACAAGCGTATGAAGGCTGAAATAGACCAGCAGGGTAAAGCTGATCGAACTCAAGAAAATTGCATCCTTTACGTGTAAGTATATATATTTGTTGATGAGCATGGCGACTTGCAAGGTGAGTGACACAATGGCGCAAAGAAAACTAAGGAGTCTCCGTGGTTTTCTCTCGGGGTACTCGATTAATGCAAATCCAAAAATCGCCGCCGTCACTGTCAGAGGCCGAATCGCCCGTTGGAAATGTTCTTTCATCCCTTTCACTGGATGTAGCCCTACTGACTGATTGTGGTGGTAATTTGCACATGCTATCAACACTCGTGTCAGCCATCTAAGCTGGAACGATCTATCTACAACTAGCGGGGAGGCGTAATGTGGAATAGAAGTGGGCGTAAGTGAATCGATGGAAATAACGAGGGTAACTATAGTCGGGCCGCTGAAAAAAAGCAGCCGGAGAGAGAGGGTGTTCCGGGAGTTTCGTAGCCTGACTTCCCTTGACGTGCTTCGTATTGTTGGGTGAGTGACGTACCCAAGTGTCAAGGCAAGTGACAGTGACTGCGCTTGGGAGAGGGAAGTCTCATCGGCATTCTCTCAGCTGCTTGACTATAATCACCATTCAATTGCTCCCTACACTCCCTTAATGACACTGTTATTCATTTCTTTCCACTCGAATTTATATTTTCTATCAATACAACTAATGATTTCAATTCTTACTTTTTACCGACTTCAACTTTGTAGTTGGTAATGTTGACATACATTGAATGATTTGTCTTGTCCCTGACACGAGATTTTAATCATTTGGAAAAAGATTTGGTTTGACATGTGTTGCGATGGTACACAATTTACGGTGTTTTTAGAATATTCCTCCACTGTTGTCTCTGAATATCGTTTTTATCGCTGAGGGTGTTGTACTTATCGGAACACTCCAAAAAACGTTGAAACGTAAAAAAAATGTCAAGTGATAGTATTACGTAAACGATAGCTTTTCTTGTATTAGATTTTGCAAGAAAGATACAGATATCACACCAGAAAAGGTTTTATTCAATGATACTTCAATTTATGTTAAATAAACATTTTTACCGACTTTGAAAAGGAGGAGGTACTCAATTCGACCGATATAATATATTTTTTTTCAATGTTTCTCCGACGATATCTCTGAGATAGATGGATCTTATAGAGGAAGCTCACAGTTTGGTCCCATTATAAATTTTCTCGAAATTGTTTAACGCTAAGTATTGTTAGTGCATAAAAACCGACATGTCGTTTGTCCGGCAATATCTCTCCAATGGATACTACCTGTTGACTATACCTATGTTACATATTCATCCTCTCGGACTACTTTTCTTAACATTATTTCACACGTAGATTCAATAGTTTTAATCCACTAGCTTCCTACATAGAATATTCCTGCGTATTTTTCGAGCCTTAAAACTGTGACTTCGACTCCTTTCGTTCCGTCTTATCTCTAGTTCTAATAGCTTTCTAGTAGGGGAGCAAGGCGACGTGCACACGGTGCATTCAGCTAGTTCCTAGAACTCAGACTTACTCAGACTCCCCTGGCGCCTTATACTCCCACTATACCCCTTTTCACTGGATTTTTCGGGTATATAAACCCCTAATTTCTAGAGCTAAGGGGGAATCAGTTCCGAACTCTCATCGACAGCGAAGCTCTGTCACTCGGACCAGCGAAGAACATCGTAGTAGATCGAGCATTAGTCTCCTTCGAAACCAGTCAATATTACCGTACGTACATCGTGTCATATCGCGATCGTTAGGCAAGTCACAGTTCTTTCGTCAGTTTCTCCCCCGTTCAATATCGTAACGTAATACGAACTCAGTTTAAGTATATTGTAACAACATTTCACTTCCGCTGAAACTCTCATTATTATATTTTTGTATTGTATTTTCATTCAGAATATATTGATCATTGTTTTAGTTTTTATTAACAAAATCATTGCTTCTTTATTGGAAATTCCTGTTCAGTCATCCTTGATTTAAATAAGCACATATAAGGAAAGGAATAATAAAAGACCCCACGAGGATACACTTTTACCGCTCAAGGTGTATCCGGCGAGCAATAGTAAGGTTTAACTGTAGCCTAGGGCATTCTTTCATGATCAATGAGCAGGATTGAGTCTGGTTAAGGTGAAATAGCCCTTAGCACGATCCCAAGACCTGTTCTGAGCTACTGAAAGTAACTAGCCATTCTTTTAATTAACAAGGTCCAATCTTGAGTCTGGTTAAGGTGAAATAGCCCTTAGCACGATCCCAAGTTCTGTTCTGAGTTATGTGGAAGTAACTAGTATAAAGGGGTAAACAGGAGAATAGGGACCTGAGTCTGGTTAAGGTGAAATAGCCCTTAGCACGATCCCAGGATTGATATAGGGCCGATTGGGAACTAGAAGACTCGAGTCTGGCAAAGGCGAAATAGCCCTTTGCACGATCTCAGAGCATATTTAGGACTCGCGAAGCCTGGCTCGTAACACCTACTAACTATACCTACTAACTATACCTACTAACTATGTCCACTTGCAAATTTTCGTATTTTATTCAACATTAACTATTATAATTACATAGAGACCGTGTTGTTCGCCGACTTTACGTTTGGCTGACAATTTCTCTAAACGGCATAACCCAATTATACCATTATACCATTTCTATTTTACAGAGGAAGCTCCTAGAATTGCAATTACATTTACAATTACCATTACAACATTTTTCAATATTTTTTAATATTAGCTATTATTATTGTATAAGTAGTATTATTTCGTTTTTCCAGCGATATCTCTGCGACGGATGGACCAATCGGAATGAAACCTTTTCTATCTCACAGAGGATGCTTCCCGAATGGTGGTGTTATAAATTTTTCCGAAATTCTTTAACATTAACCACTGTTATTGCATAAATACTGAACTTCCGATTGTCCGACGATAGCTTTGGGACGGCTTGTTTGATAGGGATGAAACTTTCAGTAACTTATAGGGGAATCCTCTCGTATATATTCCGCAATGCACAAGCTTTTCTTTCTTCAACAAATTCGGCTACATTTGTTCGTCTATAACTGGTACACAAGTGCAACGATGAAAGTCGAAATGACATCGACCGCGAACCATCGTTTTATTCATTTCCTATATTAAAAAGCATTAAATAAAAAAACATATTTAAAAAAATGTAACCGTCTTCGAAAACTGACACACTTCCAGAGAGCTGAGAACTAAAAAATAAACAGCACAAAAAATGCCCTGAAAAGTACAAAATAATTTCTTGTTTTCAGGCTTACATAAATTTGCAGTTTGCGATATTGACAACCTCCTCCATTAAGTCTAAATATATTGCAACTTTTCGGAGGCGGCGTAAATATAAGTAAAATAGTACAAAATTCATGAATAGTACTCAGAGCCAGGGGCCAACTTTCCAGCTCCCAACAGTACAAGACTCATGGTCACTATGTACATGTGTATTTCTACAAGTTGAACGGTCGAAGTATACGTACCTTATCCAATATACTAATATTGTTACCATTAACTGGTCTAGTATGCGACAATTCCGTACAATTTCGATATTTTATAGGTGTAGATTAGCTTCTAGCAAACCCGGAAAAGCGCAGGTAAGACACATGATTGCAAATAATATTTTACTTATACTTGCGGCGTCTTCGAAAAGTTGCACTACATTTACGCCATGTAATCGCGTAAAAAGCACCACCTTTCGCAATTTTGAGTAATACGTCTTGGTTGCCGAGTTCCTTAATGTCTCATCGACTTCACCGGTTCCTTTCAGGCACCGATAATACCTCTATTGTAATATCAACGATAGAAAAAGAATCAAAGAAAACTAAGAGAAGACAGTGGATCAGTGTAATATATTATAAAATGTATAATTATTTTATATTATACAGTAAATTCATATATATATATACAAATGCATCCGACTAAAAAGGTGTCATGTTTCGGAAAATGGCTGGCGGGCAGAAACGCGAAGTTGGGTAGGTGCGTCTAAGATATCATGTGGTACATGGCGCTCACGTGGTCTGGAAAGTCGCCCGCCTGTCAGCCCGCTGAAAAAAGGCACGCATACCGGGTGTGCATGGGGACTAAATGGGAAATAATTTATTTCGCTCAAATACTCTGGCCCAAATCCTTTATTTGCAACCAATTGTTATCCGTACTCGTAACAAATCTCGAATATTGCATCTATCCGCGGTTTCATGTCCCCACGCACACTCGGTATGCGTGCCTTTTTTCAGCGGGCTGACAGGCGGTCGTCTTTTCGGACCACGTGACCGCCATGAACGAGACGATAGCTTAGATGCACCTACCCAACTTCGCGTTTCTGCCCGCCAGCCATTTTCCGGAACATGACACCTTTTTAGTCGGATGCGTCCGTTTTTTTTTTGTATTTGTATTTGCCGCTGTATTTTCTCGCTATCTAATTAGTCACATCGACTCCGAATTCTGTTATATTATATTACGCAATTGTTTCAGTTATTCGCTTGCTATTATTGTCGATGTTTACACATTTATGCTTTGAACTTAGTAATATAACTGGTTTTCTTGGCTTCGACTTTAACAAAATATGTACATTCGTCGACTGGTGAAATGACCGGTCGCGGTAAGCAAACTAGGCGATGAATTTTTCTTAGTAAAAAAGAAGCAAAAAATAAAAATCAACAAGTTGATTAATCAGATAATATAATATAAAGTTAGATGAACAAAAAAATAATAATGAATGTACAAGTTTAAATCAAACTTTGAACCGGTCATTTGACCGGCCCCGGTTAGGGTTAAGGTTAGGATCTTACCGGTACGGTTAGGGTTAAACGAGTGTACGGCGCAATTGAATGAACATTAGTTACCCTCATTATTTCTATTGATTCACTTTCGCCCACTTCTATTCCACATGATGCCTCCTGGCCAGTTTTAGATAGTTCGTTCCAGCTTAGATAGCTGACACGAGTGTCATTAGCCTGTGCCAATTCCCACAATGAGTCAGTAGGACTACATCGAACGAAAAGGATGAAAAAACATTTCCAATGGGCTATTCGGCCTCTCACAGTCACGGCGGCGATTTTCGGCTTTGCATTAATCGAATACCCCGAGGGAAAACCACGAAGACACCTCAGTCTTCTTTGCGCCATTGTGTCAGTCAGCTCGCAAGTCGCCATGCTCAGCACCCAATATATATACTTATACGTAAATGATGGAATTATCCTGAGTTCGATCAGCTTTATCCTGCTGGCCTATTTCAGCCTTCATATGCTTGTATTGGCCTGCTTCAGCCAGTTGTACGGAAAGGTATGTGGTATTTAATTCCTTTACTGATTCTTGGCAACCTTTTCCTGTCTCCTTTTAATTTCTTAAGTGCTTTCAATAGTATAAACATTACAATAGGGATACCAGCAGTGCTTGGAAGCTGTCAATAAAATCGATGAGACATTCAGAGGGTTGGGAATTGAGTCCGATTACTCTAGATTACGAAGGGCAGTGGTGGTGACTCTAGTTGCCTGGATGTCTTGGATCTTTATGCTAAATACATTCGGCGCCTTAGCGTTATCAGGGGACATGAACCAAATATATGCAACGATTGCCACGATTATTTTGCTTGTACCCTTCCATGTTCCTGTTATTGTCGACATGCGCTTCTGGTTTATTGTGAGGTACGTTTTTGAAATGATCCTTTGAAAAATGCAGTTTCAACAAGATGATTTAAGAAAGGAAAGGTACGTAAATATTGAATATAATATATGGATATGCAGGCACGAAATTCGACTGTATCAATCGTGCTCTAAAAGAACTTGTGCCTGATGGCAATGATTATATAGGATGGCTTCGAAACACGAAGGTTATATCTATTCATGGGGTTTCCATCTTAAACGAAAAGAAGAAACGCATCATTTGGACCATGATGTACATAAATAAATCTGAACCCATTTTATTACGAGAATCTATTTTTGAAAATGAGAGAAGAAGTATATGTTATTTCCTGGCAGGCATCTACACTTTCGACTCTGTAACATCTTATGCGACATAACACGGCTGTTCGATACTCAACTTTACCTGGAGATAGGCTATTCCTTTCAGTTCGTGCTGTACAATATCATATTTACGTTTCGCCTAATGCTGTTACCATTGGAAGCCAACAAGTATAAGTACTGTGCATTGATATGGGCGTGGTCGGTTTCAAACATCTTGAAAATCTTCAGCACCAATTAGATTTGCGAGAATGTTAGTGCCAAGGTGACTAAGTACGTTCTCTAGCTTTCGCAGGAACATTTTATTTAATTAATACAATTGATTCAGGCAATGACTGTCAGTGACATAGCTGTCAGATTGATATCCGACATGGACGACGAGAAAATGCGGCAAGATGTAAGTTAATTAGAGTACAATTATTTGATAAATGGGGGTCGTTTTTTAGCATCTAAGGAAACTTCAGAAAGTGATTCTATTCATACCACAGCTATTGTTAATCGTTCTGCAAACAAAGCTCAAGCCATTAAGATTTTCCTGCATGGGCCTCAGTTATTTTGGCTACCAATTCTTATACGCGGTTTGTGACACCTTCTGCTAATATTATAACTAGAAGATCTCTCTTCCTTACGATTTATTTAATTTATCTTTCAGATCGTCAGCACGATGGTCACTATGACTGTTATTATATTGCAACTGAAAACAGGTCTTGAATAAACTTTATTTCCAACAAATATTTTTTGATTAATCTGTACCGATTTCGGAAAACTCGTAATCTAAAACAATGCGTAACTAATGTTCAATTAGGAGACAAAATGCGCTTACAAATACAGAAAGCGCGCCAAGAAACACACCAAGTTTTGTAATTGTTAATTGCTAATGCGAGTGAAATCAAGATTTTTATGAATCGAAACTTGACTTTCTTGTATGATGTCTGCACCATCACAATATTTTGTATAAAAATTGTACCGAACATGAAACATTTTGTGGGGGAATTTATATGTTGTTTAGGAAACGAAGTCAAGCAGCCATTTTTGTGGTCGGATGAAGCTGCTACGTAGCGTATTTTTGTACCTTTTACTGTTTTTGGAAGAATTGTAACAAACTTTCTATAAAAACGCCGCATATAATATCTTTCAAATGCGAGTTTTTCCAACACTAGGTAATAAGTAGTACAGCTTATAGTTGAAACCACAAGGAATCAATAAAATTGGAAAAGAGGTACAAGGGGATATTTCCATCGATCCACTTTCTCCCTTATGCTACCTTATTCGTGTACTGCCTTATCAATATTACTCCCGTGGGTGCTAATTATCCGGAACTCTGAATTTATTATATATCGTAAACAGGAAAGAGCGTGTCCCATAAAGCAAACAGCACAGGAAATGAAAGTACATTTCCAGCGGACGATTTGGCCTCTCACCCTGAAGGCCACCCTTTACCGATTCGTATTAATCGAGTATCCCATAGGAAAGCCACGAAGATTCCTCAGTCTTCTTTATACCGTTATGCCAATCAGCATGCAAGTTAGTCTGATTGCCTTTTGGAAAACATGGTTTTCTGAGCCTTCGGCGTTTGCAAACGTCGTTTTTATTCAATGGGTTGACGATATCTTTATGATGGGCTGTTGTTTTTATCAGCCTCCTGTCGATCTGCATCACAGACTGGCAAGGAAAGGTATGAACACGGATCCACCGTCTTTTCTTAGTTTTCTTTGATTCTTTGTCTAAGGTTGATAATCCGATAGAGATATTATCGGTGCCTGAAAGGAACCGGTGAAGTCGATGAGACATTAAAGAACTTGACAACCAAGACGGTTTACTCGAAATTGCGAACGGTGGTAGTTTTTTACGTGGTTACATGGCGTAAACGTACTGCAACTTTTCGGAGGCGGTGCAAATATAAGTAAAATATTACTGGCAATCATGTGCCTTAACCGCGCCGACCAGTTAATGGTAACAATATTAGTATATTAGATAAGGTATACTTCGACTGTTCAACTTGTAGAAATACTTACATGTACATAAAGACCATGAGTATTACCAAACAGCACAATAATCAGAAACAGCAATTTCTCGAAGGTTTTAGTGTGGGGGCTTCATGAATTTTGTACTATTTTACTTATATTTACACCGCCTCCGAAAAGTTGCAGTATATTTAGGCTTAATGGAGGAGGTTGCCAAAATCGCAATCTGCAAATTTATGTACTACTGACTCTTAATCCGCCTTGCCTTTATAACGAGAAAAATAAGCAGGAAGAATTCACATCTCTTGTATGACTGAACCGATTCGCTTGACTCTTGGCTTATTGGATTCGGAAAAATCAATGAAAAAATACAAAATTCAGAAATAAATCCTTGGAGCTGTAACTTTTTCATAAATCGAGGTAAAAGTTTTAAAGCAGGCGACAACCACTACACTTCGGGATAAGTATCCTTGGTAGTCGCGCGCCATACTACATATATATACTACTGGTACTTGGCGCGAGACTCTACCGAGTCTCCTGATAAACACTCGGTGTCCACCGAAAGGTTTTCACAAAAAGTAGATTAGGAAGTCACAATAATTGGGAAAGTGCTGAAGGTTTTACTGACTTCAAAAAGGAGGAGGTACTCAATTCGATCGTTATATTTTTTTTGTCTGCCCATATCTCTCAGATGGATGTATCGATTGGCATGAAACCTTTTCTATGTCACAAAGGATGCTTCCCGAATGGTCTCGTTATAAATATTGTCGAAATTGTTTAACACTGACTGTTGTTTTTGCATAAAATTCGATATTTCGTTTGTCCAGTGATAGCTTTGGAACGGATCGTCCGATCGGTATGAAATTTTGAGTAACTTTTAGAGGCAGTTCTCTCGGTACTCCCTCTTCCATAAATTTCGGAATATATAATCTTTTCCTCAACAAATTCGGCTACATTTGCTCGTCTATATCTGGTACACAAGTGCATCAATGGAATTCGAGGTGAAACCGACCACGATCCATCATTCTATTCAGTTCCTATATTAAAAAGCATTAATTATATAAACAATATTTTTAAAAAACTGTGACCGATCTCGAGAAATAGACCGTCCCCGAGATCTGAAAAGTAAAACATAATTTGCTATTTTCACGCTTATAGAAATTTCCCTATTACCGCCATTGAGCCTAAATATACTGCAACTTTTCGGAGGCGGCCCAAGGCGGCGGTGGTCGTTTTACAGCCTTACTGCAATTTAAGGCAGTCGCGATCAACGAATTATTGTTATATGTATATAACAAATTATAACGATGCTCGAGGTGTTCTCGGTGACCATTTTAGGCCATTTGGGGAAAGGCATGCCTATTTTTAATATGTCGCAAGTGACAATAATATTCAGACACAGTTTCCAGGAACCCACTTTTTTTACGTCTGTTTCCGACTCGCACTCGGCTCCAATTGGAGGGGGCAGTTTTGGCTGGATACCTGGACGACCATACACTAACCTTAAAACTAATTTAACTTACTCATCACCATTTGGTCATATGTACAATTTTAGGTGAATTCCGAACCACTGAGCCTGCGCAGTAATGCAGTGATTATCGGAACGTTATTCGGCCAATCGGATTGATCATCAGGCACTTCGGTGATCTAACGCTGATCCATGCTTAAGTAACTCATTAAGCCCCCGCTGCCGGCCGGTGGCAGCACCTCTCGGAGCCCAATAGGTGTCAAGCGCCATCAGCGCCCGCTTGCCGGTTAACCATCTTTTCCGGTCGCCATTCTCTCATATCATCGATCTGGATCAAGAGTGTGCCTCGTGTTCGGTTATCGGCTTTTAAACGGTTTCGACTCTCCCATTGTTAATTCAACACGGTTGACTCTTTCTTTTCTAAATATTCTTCGAACTACATTGTAAGATTCTAGTTTGATACAGTTAGTTTCAGTGTTTTAGTGTAAGTGTTCGGTGCAGCTCAATTCCCTTCCTACACCAGACTCTCATAAAATATTTTGCTCCTTCGAGCCAAATCTTACGATCGACGCTCAGCGCCGGTGGTGTGATCGTGCTGTTCTAACTCAGAGAAGACTTGTGCTCATTCTCGGAACACTTTCAGTGCCCAAACAGTGCAGTGCGCCTTCTCAACAGTTATAGGCTTCCTCTGTGGCGGCCATTATGTACAACCCCATTGAGCTCGGTACTGCTCTTTCGGTGGACGAAGAGGCATTATTCCCTGTTCAGGAAAACAAGACTGCGATTTATTCGGACTCCCACCTCAAGGTGCCTTTCAACTCGGGATAATGTAAGCAGGACAAATCTGTAAAACTAGTAAACTCTACCAAGACCTCGCCGGGCTCAAGGTCAATACTGAGGCGGCCCCCATTAGCCTTAGTTATAAATTCAGCGCAGTTTTGACAACTTTTGACCCATTAAGGGGGAACGCACGTTTTAGAGAAGGCCAGAGCTGACTGCCCCGCTTTTTCAAACACGCGGTGAATCTCGAAACTATTCTTGGTTAGGGAAAGCGCCTTTAGGTGTATCTGCAGTGTTGCGTGTTCACGGGTTGTAAAGGTCTGAAGTGGGTAAGTGTGCCCGTGGGGTGCTGAAGCACCCTGCTCGTGTAGGAGGGACAGTTTGAAAATAAAGGTAAACTGGATTGGATTAAAACGTGGAGAAGTTACATATTGAAATAAGGCCAACTACTACTGTCCAGTATAAGAATAAGAAAAAGGTCTTAGTCGCTTGCTACTAGAATTCGAAGTGACGTTCGTTCCCGAAGAGGGAATCGACTAACGTCTTCGAAGACTCCTTTCTCAGGCGCGTGAGAAAGGAGCCAATCAGGCGCTCGCTAGGGCAGACGCAGGCCCTTACGCATTTCAATTGGTGCCCCTCCGATGGGCCTTACTCCTTCCCTAAATTTTGATTGCCGTGTCCTAATCTTCTAATTGTTCGTGAGGGGAAAAAGCCGTGCGTTAATACGTGAGACGCGTTTTATGATTTGAATTCCCGCTGAATTGAAGTTGCTAGCCTGACGGTTTATTCAGCTAGATTCGTGCGATTGGAGGTCCGGATACGTAACAGCAGTAGGTTTCTACAATAAGTGAGCGAGCAAGGGTACGAAACTGTACGTTGCATACATGCAATATATATCTCTTGATTCTGTCTGATCTGAACAATGCTAACCGATGTACAATATTTAAAAAAAGGAATCTTGAAAGTATAGATATTTTAATTTTTTGTCCCTATATGAACTGGAATCGCAAGTTTTGGGATGATATACGGGTCAGGGTTTAAATTGTTTCACAAATGTATGTAAAAATATTTTATTGAGTTATATTTTAGTCATGTGATTTGTACATGCAGCATTCTGCCAATTGCAAAAACAATAAGTTTTACATTAGTGCATATGGGCGATTCCACGCAAAGTGATCACACCTTTTGACACTTTGTCTTCGATTTTGATGAAATTTGGTGAACATGTAGTCCTTAACATACAACCACATTATCCGCACTTCGTTGGTAAATATGTCAATTATTATGCAAGTTATGTGCATTGCAAAATAGGTGCAACTTTTTTTTTGAAAAATCATATCTCTGGAACGGTATGAGATATCGAGAAGCGCAAAACGCAGTTTTACGCAGCAAGAATTGAATTTTCATTACAAAAATATTTAAGGAACGTAGGGACCTTCTTAATTTGTTTAAAAATTGTTCAAAAGTTTTAATTGTTTATATTTCCGAAAACGCACTTTTGTCCATTTTGAACAAAATAATGGAGTTGGATTGAAGTCTCCTCTAGAAGCCCTGTAAATTTCAAGATGGTCAATTTAAAACTTTTTGAGATAAAATAATTGAAGGATTAATAATAAATCAAGAATTGGTCTCAGGTCCGCAGAATATTCACACTACTTTATTTGCAATATCACTGTGAGAAAATACGTCTAGTCTGGTTCTCAGTACGACAGTTACTGAATTTCGGTTTGACCGCTTATGTGTCCGCTAGAGCCTACTGACCAGCTAAGGTGTATTTCCTTTTCCTTAATATACGCAAAACGCGCTATTTAAAGCACGTCATGCTTCCTTTGACTACTTGAACATTATTTCAATAAAAATTCTTCATGCGTCAACGGACCACGCGCTTGGCGCTCGGCGCTCGGAGACGAGCGCGCGCCCGTGCGCCACGGATGCTTGCACACGGACCGCCGCTACCGACCACGGCCGATCGTCCTTTCCATCTAAATAAAGGGCAAATCCTCACTCGGGTACCTGGTTGAATTATTCAATCTTTGCCTGAGTGGGTGACTCCCGGTTAATACCTAACCATAAAGTACCGAACACTGTTTCGTCTCTGTGTTATTCGGGCTTGAGACCGACCTGAGGCCACATTAAAAACTGTGTTTGTGTACTCGTAGTACACAATTTATGTACATTGTTAACATCAAGGAGAAAAAAGGTGGAGAGATAGAAAACAAAGATATTTACGCGCCTAAGATTAACCAAAAAAATTAACTCGACCCGATATTGAAACTTTGAAATTTGTCAGCCACTGAGAAGCGTTTCGCATTTATTCGATTTGTACTAACTGGAATAAGTGCGTGAAATTTAAGAGTTCCGGACAATGTTTTGGCTTTTGCATATCTTTTGGAAAACATTTCCTCGTGATTATTATAATCTGCATTAGTAGAATAACTAAACGAAACATTAGGAAAGTGGATTTTTGCCCAATCATACAATTCTAACGGTGTTGTTATTTGCCCTTCTGTTATTCTCTGTAAGCTAGCTCGTGCTGCTGCTCTCTTTAACGACCCACCTAATACATCACATGGACCTTTTCCATGAGATGTCGCGAAAAAGTGCCATTCTACTGGACAGTTGAAGTCCTCGGAATGCAAACATAAATTCAAAAAGTTCTTTTTATTTTTGTACTGGGCAGCAGCGCCATCAGAAAAATAATACACTTTATTAATCGCGGGATTGATATTTCTAAAACTATCATAAAATTTACCTTGATATAAATGAACCGCGGTAGTATTATCGTGCAATATGTCCGAAATTGCAATGTAATTAAAATGTTTTAATGTTTCTCCTACTCTATAGTAGGCAACGAAGGGGTGAATAGTCGCTTGATTATTATTCCAATGGAACCCAGGAACCGCATCTTGAATAACAAACGCGTAATTTTCGGAAAAATCGCAAATAACTAGTACCTCGCCTTCCTTTAAACTGTTTTTTAATATTTGGTAATAAGCGCTTTGTTGTTTGGTTATAAAATCATGTGGCAGCAACTGTTTTAACTGGCGGAGAAAATCTTCAGTAAATAAATCGGGAGAGCATATTCTGTCGACAAGTTCTGATCGCCCATCATTGCACCAACATTTATACGAGATGGAAATGTACATGCTGTCTTCGAATAATTTTTCAATGTGGGGTTTTAACGACTCAGAACTAGGACATTCTGAACACAAACTAAGAAAACACGCGGACCGAGGAGGATTACAAGTTAATTTCGCAAGAAAATCTTTGTAGGTAGTTAAACGAACTTCGTGATCCCGCGTTAAATTATCGAATCTAGCCCCTTCAATCATTAATTTAACATTCTGGTGTGTTTTGCACACGCAAACAGAATGTGTACCGGATGACCCTGCCAACACGCACTCCTTCGGCCTTAATTCAGCGAATTTAGAAAACCCTATCTCTACGAATGGATGTGTATCACGGAAAGCCCTATGTAATTCTTTTAGATTGCATAACACTAATCTTTTTTGGACATGAGTTTTCTCACTGTCGTTCCTAATCACGATAAAATCTTTGCGGCCTGGCATAACGCGACTCATGTCCTCGCGCCTATAAAAGTCTTTAACTAACGAAACTGAGGTTTCCGGTAAAGCGCGACGCGGTTTAGGATTCGGATTGCACAGAGCACCTTTTTCCAAAATAAATTTTTTAATATTGCGGGCCGTACGATTTGAAGTCCCGTATTCCGTCTCTAACTGACGTATGGACAATTCCGGAGGATGAACAGAAAGAATTAGAGGTCTGAAAGTTTTATCGGTAATCGCGGGCAGTTTTTCTTTTATTAATTTCACTACTGAACATTCATGTTCTTCACCTGAAATATCTAACTCCGTTTTTACTTTATCGGTTAAACTCGTGAACTTATTTTTTAGGTCTTGACGGGAAACACGCGATGATCTTATTTCGATAGGTGGCTCTCCAAAAGATTGCAAGGCAGTATTAAATGCAGAAAGGCTTGATACGCGACTCGCATTTGTAATATCTAAATCGTCACTGGGTGGACTTACATTCATACCGCTGGGCCCAGGAAGGGTATCCTCACTGGAAGGCGATGAACTCTGATCCTGAATAGGGCTGGTACCGATGGTTGGCTGCTAAACCGCGTCGTTATTACGATAAAGTTTCGGCCTACATTTCGAACAGATGAATTACCCCGGTTGGAGATATGAACACCTTTGTATTAACGCGGGGGTTACCGGACGAAGATTATTTCTAACAGATGAGTGGCGCGGCAGATTGAACGGATTGCAACAGCAGACGCGAGGCATGTTGTTAAAGTGGTTAATGCGACCGAGAAAGAAAGAACTTGATGCTACTATGCACTTATGCTCGGAAAAATCAAATCACACTTAACACTCGTCAAAGTCACACCTCGACGTGTTAGCACCAACTGAGTTCCCAATTCCATGAAGTCATAGTATATAAAGGTAGGTTTGACCCCTCTCTCTTTCGGTAGTCAAAATCGAGTACCTGGTTTAACTTAGACGCTTACTTGGAATTCATACAATTAAAGTATGTAAAGAGGAAACCCCAAGCAATAATCGCCAAATGGGTGTTTATGTCCACTTGAACCGACAGCTAATAATGAAAAGTAATACAGAGTGGCATGCTGGTCGGGGCCGGGAGTTTGGTCTAACCCAGACATTGACTTAGAATTTAAACAATTGGGTGCGGCAGCTGGTATAACCTTCACTTCGTGGTAGTCACCAAACGGGTGGCCGCGATGAGTTCAAACCAGGAAAGGGCACTTGTCCTGCAGTCACGGGTAATAAAATTTTATAACTTCGGAAACCCAGGAGTGACCTAGGAAAAATGTCAAAAACAGTCTCACGACCTTTCCATGCATCTACAAAATTAATCTCAGTTCGGTATACGATGGGGTTCGTCGGTTAATTGTAATCTACCGATACTTCCTTTTGTAATTTAGACCGTAAACATAGAGAGGAAACAGCATTTAGTACTTTATGGTTAGGTATTAACCGAGAGTCACCCACTCAGGCAAAGATTGAATAATTCAACCAGGTACCCGAGCGAGGATTAGCCCTTTATTTAGATGGAAAGGACGATCGGCCGTGGTCGGTAGCGGCGGTCCGTGTGCAAGCATCCGTGGCGCACTGGCGCGCGCTCGTCTCCGAGCACCGGGCGCCGAGCGCGTGTTCCGTTGACGTGTTACTAGCCAGGCTTCGCGAGTCCTAAATATGCTCTGAGATCGTGCAAAGGACTATTTCACCTTTGCGAGACTCGAGTCTTCTAGTTCCCGATCGGCCCTATATTAATCCTGGGATCGTGCTAAGGGCTATTTCACCTTAACCAGACTCAAGACTGGACCTTGTTAATTAAAAGAATGGCTAGTTACTTTCAGTAGCTCAGAACAGGTCTTGGGATAGTGCTAAGGGCTATTTCACCTTAACCAGACTCAATCCTGCTCATTGATCATGAAAGAATGCCCTAGGCTAAAGTTAAACCTTACTATTGCTCGCCGGATACACCTTGAGCGGTAAAAGTGTACCCTCGTGGGATCTTTTATTATTCTTTTCCTTATATGTGCTTATTTAAATCAAGGATGACTGAACAGGAATTTCCAATAAAGAAGCAATGATTTTGTTAATAAAAACTAAAACAATGATCAATATATTCTGAATGAAAATACAATACAAAAATATAATAATGAAAGTTTCAGCGGAAGTGAAATGTTGTTACAATTTGGATTAAGCTTAAAATGAAATCGTATTACGTTACGATATTGAATGGGGGAGAACTGAACGTAAGAACTGTGACTTGCCTAACGATCGCGATATGACACGATGTACGTACGGTAATATTGACTGGTTTCGAAGGAGACTAATGCTCGATCTACCACGATGTTCTTCGCTGGTCCGAGTGACAGAGCTTCGCTGTCGATGAGAGTTCGGAACTGATTCCCCCTTAGCTCCAGAAATTAGGGGTTTATATACCCGAAAAATCCAGTGAAAAGGGGTATAGTGGGAGTATAGGGCGCCAAGGGAGTCTGAGTAAGTCTGAGTTCTAGGAACTAACTGAATGCACCGTGTGCACGTCGCCTTGCTCCCCTACTAGAAAGCTATTAAAACTAGAGATAAGACGGAACGAAAGGAGTCGAAGTCAGAGTTTTAAGGCTCGAAAAATACGCAGGAAAATTCTATGTGGGAAGCTAGTGGATTAAAACTATTGAATCTACGTGTGAAATAATGTTAAGCAAAGTAGTCCGAGAGGATGAATATGTAACACCTCCCCCCTTAGAGTGAACATCGCGCAAATCGTGATGCTTCATAAAGAATATCGGACGAATTTTCTTAACCAAACCCCATGAGACTACGGTGACGGATAAAATAAGTAGTTTGTGATAGGGTGAGACGAAAACGGTGGTCTTACAAGGGCTGATGGCGGAGCGTTGAGGTGGATGAAGGAGTTCTGCGTTCTGACGATGTAGTTTGATGTAGATGCTGGGTCCGAGGTGGAGGCTCCGATGATGTAGAAATTAGTGGAATGCTGGCTGATGAATTAATGGTGCCCTTGGTTGTACCAGGTGGCTACATCCAGCGGGAAATTGATAAGTGGCCCTTCCACTTCAACGTTTCGCAAAACGAAGCGGCTGGGGTGGAAGAAAGCCTGGAACGTGGTGTCTTCCCTTTTCAATTCGAAGAACAGCTTCTTGATGCTCTCCCTGCAGAGCCTACAGTGTTGCACAGGCCGGGTATTGGAGAAGCCGTATAGGCCACAGGCGTGGCAATCAAAGAAGTCTCCTACTTTGTAAAACCACGAATGGTTTTCTACCTCGACGTAATTTGTCGGGTAGTTTAATTCGAGGTAACACTGGCGGCAGAGGCAGTCATCATCCTCGTTTATAAAGATGACTCCCCGAACACACGTAGATGTGAGGTACAACAGTTCAAGACTACGTCTGTCTTCACTATTAACACGGGTGAAAGCCATGCTGAATCAAGAGTGGTTATAAAGATGGTACTGGAGAGATCAGCGTCGAGGAACTGAAGCAGAAAGAGAGTTCGGTCTTCAGTCTACTTGTAGAACGAGATGATTTTTGGAGAAGGAGGCTGGAGAGTCCGGGAGAGCCAATTAGACGTGTTTTCGTCTTTTCCACCCTCTCCAGGGGTGAATTCTTTGATGGTGGAGTCGTCCAGGGTAATAAGTCCCAGTACCCGTGGTGGGGGTAGATGGTCTACTATTTGGCCGGTGGTGGTTGACTTCTGGAAGGCACGTAACCTCCTTGTTTCAGTGCCCCTTCCTTTGACCGAGTGCCCTTGACCGGGGAGAAACTTGGATGCTGAGGGAAGGAGTGTCCTCCCTTTCTCTCCAAGATCCTCCCATTTTCCATTTTCTCCGGTCTGCATGGAGAAATCCTTGGTTGACATCTTCAAATCAGTCTGGGTACTATTTTCCTTTAGCTGCGTCATGGTGGAACTGAGTAATGAATTACTGGGGCATTGGTATATATGTACCCTTATCCCTTCTTTTTAAATGATTCCTATTGATTGTTTGACGGAAACTCCTTCTTTAGATGGAGTAGCCAAAGGTTCTTCCTCTTCCTTCTTGAATGCTACAGTTAGGTTGGTGGTTGGAATAGGAGTCTTATTTTTACGTTTCAATTTGTAATAAACGTAAAGACTAAATTATTATGGATGAAAGGATGATGAATCCGATCATTGACCAAGATGAATAGATGTGGTAGTTGAGACGATGATGCCCTTGTAGAATGTTTGCTTGATGCTCGATTTCACGCAGTGGAATGGAAAATGTATCCATTTTCCAAGACGTTAAATTTACTTTGGTGGCATTTAGAATATCTAACGCAGTCTCATGGTGTTTGTTAACTTCAGGATTCAATAAAGTTAAATTTAAAGAAGACGTCGGCTTATATGAGTGAACGATTTCGGAATCTAAAGTACGAGTAGAAACTAATTGAGTGGAATCAGTTATAATAGAGCAACCTTTAGCTAATTGAATAATTCCAATACCGAGAATATAGTCCATATCGGTCTCATGATTATGGCAGAGGATTCTAATTCTTTCTTTGTTTTGAGAGTCGAATAACCATGTTGCAGGTTTTAAAAGCGGTTGCCAGAAAATTCCAGGTGACGAGAGTAATTTAATATTGCAATGATTCCAAGCTTCAAGGGTTGGCTCTCCTAACAATTGAATAACACAAATCGGTTGTGATTCAACACGTATTAACGGCAAATTAGCTTCTCCTATTAATAGGTTGTGTAGATGATAGGCTTTTCTTACATAATCTTCATTCGGAATAAAGTAATTTCTTCGGTCTAAAGATATTGCTACGAATGAGCTCTCTGGCTCTACTTAAGCTGCGACGTGTCTATTACCAAATGCTTGAAGAGAAGGAGCTGGGTAAATTTTGTATAAATTGAACTTCGTGCGATCTAAAAGTGGAAAACTAATCTCTAAAATAATTCTTCCATTTAAGAAACTGAGATTCAAAGTGGAAATCTTTTCTATATGTTGGGCCAATAATTCCTGATTTGATAAAGGGAATTCAAAAGACGTTGAATCGTGTAAGTCCTGGGCGGCTTTAACTAACTGTCTTGGTGCTAAAAACACTGGGTGGAGCATATCTTGTTTTGCAAATAAAATAGCATCAGTGATTAAAATCAGATCTCGTTGGTACTCCTCAAATGAATTATAAAGATGATAAGCCCATTGACTCATGGCAAACTGAAACGAATCTTGAATGTCCTTGTTTTTCCGATTTTTGTATTCCTGAAACAATTTGATAGTATAGTTAACTGCTTGTTCAATTTGTTTTTCGATTTCGAGAAACTGTTCCTGATTATTTTTAAATTCTGAACGCATAATAAAGGTTTGTTTCTCTAGCAGCTTAGCCATCTCCTTCTGATCGGCGTACATTTTATCGATTTCTTTATTGTAATAATCCGCATCTTAGTCAGTTCGAACGCCAAATAGAGATTTTTGAATGCTTCCTATAATACCTAATGGAGCATTTCGCCTAGTGCGGTTTCTGGTAAACGTGGTTGCTTTTAAGGTAGCTTCAATCATGTCGCTATAGCGCATGGTGGTATCGAGGCGGTTGTACCATTCTTCTCCTCGCATATAAACCTGGCACTCTTTACTGCTAATGCCTGCTTCATCGCACAGGTTTTGTGCACGGCTGATATGGCCTCTTACATCAGGACGGTGTGTTAAAAAGTCCTGAAGATCTATTGAAGTTACTAACTTCCATTGCAACGAGAAGATCTTTAAGTCTTGCATTTGTTCATAGAATAAACCCGTATTATGAGTAAACTGGGTTATACATTATATTCCGTGCCTGAACTTGACCGAAACAATGTGAATAAGAGTACACACAGTTGTACAACGGAAGCCATGGTATTGACCTATAATGAAAATTACTATCATGAATTATCTAAAGAATGTGCTAATTTCAGTTTATCCGCGTGTTTAGTCAAAATTTTTTTTTCTTAAGTTTGTAGAACTACGTTATTTAGATCGGTTACATTAATAATCGTGTAGGGTCCGACATAATGTGGATCGAATTTGCTAAGACGAGGTTCTTTGAGGACGTATACTGAATCACCAGGTTTGAAAGTGACAGGATTTGCATGTCTATCGTAGTACTGTTTGAAACGACGTTTTGCTTCAATTAATTTGTTTGCTGCGACAAATCTCATATCTTCCAAACGAGTGACAAGATCTATCATGTAAGAACTGTACGTTCTTAATTTTTCTTCTGATGGAAAAGCGGATGGTAGTCTTGCGAGTCTTCCGAAAATCAACTCATTTGGAGTAAAACCAGTTGCTTCATGTACTGATGTATTGTAAGATAACATTGCAAAAGGAAGTAGATGATCCCAATCTTGATAGGATTCCATGTAATGCTTTAAATATTCAGTGAGAACAATATGACTTCTCTCAAGGGAACCATTAGTTTGAGGGCGGTAACCAGAAGTGGTCACTTGCTTGATCTTGAAGGTCTCTGCTAATTGGCTGAGAACTTTTCGAATGAAACTGCTTCCTCTGTCTGTAAGAATTGCTTTAGGTGCTCCATATATGGCGATGAAATTACGAGCAAAGGCATCTGCTATTGTTGTTGCGCAGATATCAGGAATTGGTACCGCCAGGCAATATTTTGTCAAGTTATCTTGCATGGTAAGAATATGTTTATTCCCATTTAAAGAAAGCGGCAAGGGACCAACTGTATCTAAAGAAATCTTTTCAAAGGGTTCAGATGGTGTGTCAGTAATAAGCATTGGCTGACAGGTTTTTAACCTAACTAATTTTTGTTCTTGACAACTAGTGCATGCATGAATGAAATTTTGTATATCAGTTTTCATTTCCGGACAAGAATAATGTGGTCGTAAACGATTATAAGTTTTGGTGACACCTTTGTGTCCTCCTATCAAACTACTATGAGCTTCCTGAATAATTAATTGTCTATTTTCTGTCGGTGGAACAATAACATTGGATGTACAAATGACAACATTAATACTTGTATTTTGAAATATTTTCCTTACTAATTCTCCAAATTCTTTATGTGGAATATGATCATGACCATCACCTACTGCGGATATTCTAAATGAATAAACTTTCGACCTCTTAAGAGTGTTACGTAATACCTCTAGACCTTTGAGTATTTTCTCTTTACTTAACTGATCATAAAAATGTTTGGTAGAGATTACGCTGAAGGTTCGTCTGTTATTCCTTTCAGAGATTAACACTTGGTTTTGAATAGGGTTCCGATTTCTAATGGCTTCGGTATCTAAATAGTCCATTTTTTCTAAGGATTTAATTATTTGGATGTTTGAATTACAGTCAACAGAGATAAAATGAACGAAGTTAGATTTACGAGACAGAAGAGGGGTCGGGGAAAATGTCATTTGAAAACCTTCGCCGTCTTCACTATCGCTATTTCTATCACTTGAAAGGGTATGTTTCTTAAAGTCAAGCAGACTCTCCGAAACTCTATGGGATGCAACATGAGGGTTTAAGTTATGTGGAACAGCTTGTGTGGGTACAAGAGGATCAGGTAAAAGAACAGTCTGGTCTGTGTCATCTAAGGGTAAAGATGCTGATCGTGAAGTGCTGGGTGAACGATTGTAAATCTCTGTGTCGTCTAGGCTCTCTGCAGGAATGAGCGTAGAGTTACCAGGCGCCTCATTGAAGGACATTAAGTCGCCAAGAAGGTGTCGTAACCCGACCACCAATAACTGCAAGAATGCACATTAACAAGTAGACCAACGGGCCTTCCGAAATCAACTGCCTAAGCAGTATTTCGTAACGTCTGGGCGTCCAATGCATGACCCCTTAGAAGAAGAACACGTCAACAAAAAATAACCATATAAAAGGCCAAACAAAACAATTCGAGAAGCAGTCAGCCCCGAGTGATACGACCTTCACCACGGACCCACACCCGGTCCTAATAGACGACCGACGACGACGTTCACTCTGCGTAAACGAAAGAAACAATTATAAGTATGAAATAAACTTACACATCAACCGCACAACCCTGGACTGGATACTAATCGTTAAGTGAAGAAAGCCCAAAACAACAATAACGTTCTAGACTACAATCGGGTTCGCTCCGGCCAACCCAGTCGTCGCACAACATAAATTGGTGGCAGCGGTGGGATTCTTCACATCCAGGGCCACACGGGATACAACAGAAAAGAAGAAATAAACGGACCCCGTAACCAAGGGCTATCCGACAAATCGAACGGACCCCGTAACCAAGGGCTATCCGACAAACCAAACGGACCCCGTACCCAAGGGCTAGCCGACAACCCTGTCAATGTCAGACAGTTATCTATACACGCGGACGATCGCTACGAGAGACCAGTTATTCTCACATCCAAGCCCGCGACTAATACAGAGCTACCCTGCTCCCCGGGTCAGAGCACGGAAAACCAACCCTACGCTAACACCGTCACTAGACACGGTAAGGCGCACCTTAAACTTCGACAACCCGATCAAAGAACAGATCGACGCTTCCGCAGTGTTCCACTTCGACGATAACATCACCGCAACTCGTGAGTACTCATACAGCGACATAGACGAGAGTCTACTACGACCAGGACCTTCCGCTAGGCTGGAAAGACAACTATCCGAGAACTCTGATCTATCATACGAGGAATACCGCTTCGACACCCAACCGAGGCCCGGCCAAACACTCGCCCTAATCACCAACACCCCACAAAACGAGACGATGATCTCCGACGAAACGAATCGAACAACGACAGCTCCGGCAACAGGACGACCCACAGAACAAGAAATTACCGCGGAAATCGCCAGGCTCCGAGCCGAGTTAGAAGCCTTAAAAGCGCAGAACGACTTACGCCACGTCGCTGGACCATCGAGAGACACGCGGCCCTCATATTTACACACCCGTGCCGACCCTGGGCAGTACATCACGTTGCGAGAAGCAATAAAATACATCCCTACCTTCGACGGCAGCTCCCCAACGGCGCTAAAAGGATTCCTCAGCGCATGTAATTATACCTTCGCCAATATCGACCCGAGAGAGGAACTCCGGCTACTCGACGCCATCCAAAGCATGAAATTAATCGATCGCGCCCTCGTCGAATTCGAACATAAGGAAATTCATAGCTACGCGCATCTAAAAGAGGAGCTCGAAATCGCTTACTTAGGACGAAAGTCCTCCGCATACCTGCAGGTACAGTTCAATGAGGTCAGCCAGCTCCCAGGAGAAACTGTACGGACATACGCCACCCGCGCCGAAACCCTTATGACGGAGCTATGTGAAGCGTCAGGGGAACCCCAACATGACGCCCGAGACACTCGCGTCCTCAAGGAAATGTACAAAACGGCCGCCCTCGTAAATTTCGCCAGAGGACTGAGACAACCTCTGCGCACCATAATCCGCGGCCGTAACTATGGAACGTTCAGCGAAGCAGTGACCGGAGCAATAGAAGAGGAGGCTCTAGAAGGACCAAGCAGTCCACCACCACGTCGCCGGGAACCTCCACGAAACGAAATTGCGGAGAAGCGAACCAGTTACCGCGCTCCAAGCATCCCGACGACCACGTGCAGCAAGTGCGGGAAACAAGGCCACTACTGGCGCGACTGCCGCTCCAGTAGATACGGTGGGCAGTTCCAGCTACCCAGACCGGAACCAAAACCGAATGAGGCACTACAATGCTCAAAATGCGGAAAAAATGGCCACTATTGGCGAGACTGTCGCGCCAGTAGGTACGCCAACCGCTTCGATCCCCCAGGAAACCAATTACGGGTGTCCGCCCACTTAATCAAGGCATTCTGCGACCACTGCCATCGACAAGGTCACTCATACGAAGAGTGCAGGCAGCGACTGAAACGCCCCACATACAGAGAAACGAATCACAACAGCTCACAGCCAAGGATGTACGCAACACAATTTCCATCTACCAGCCGCGACCACGAGCCGGCGGGAAACGAACAAACGACGCCACTCCGCGAGAATGTTGCGTCGTTCAGATAAATTTCTCGCACAGCCACACGGACGAATTACCCATTACAAGCGTGCCACTAGACGAAGCCTACGATCAGGCAGTACCCATGCTGATCGACACGGGAGCCGCGATCAGCCTGGTAAAAATCCGCAACCTACGCGATGAAGTGCCAATGCAACGCAAGGAAATAGAGGTATTAGGCGCCACGGGAAACCCCATAAAAACCCTCGGGGAAATAGAGGGACACATCAAGATAGAGGAGCAACTAATAAAACGACCCCTATATGTAGTAGCCAACCATTTCCCCATAGAGTACGAAGGGATACTGGGGATGGACTTCTTCCGGCGACACGGCGTCAAACTCGATTGCGCCGCCGCCGAAATTCAAATTGGAAAAGCCACCTGGAAAACGAGTATGGCAAAGCCCAGGATACACTTACCACCACGCGCGGAAACACTGGTAGAAGCGACAACTATCAACCCAGAGGAAGGTATCACGTCGGCAGAAGAAATCCGACCTGGAATCTTTATAGGAAGTTGTTTGGTAAAACCCCAAAACGGACGGTGCATAGTCAGTGTACTAAACACTACGGACCACGGCGTAGACATACGCCTTCCACCACTACAACTAGAAGGAATAACTCCAAACCCCATAGTGCTGCCGATTCATCAGCTGAGCCCCGCGGAACCCATCAGGCGCGAAAGCCGAATCGTACAGGTACTAGGACAACTAAGAAATAGCCACCTAAATAAAGAGGAGCGAGACTCCTCTCGAGAAGCGAGAGGAGTGGACATCTGCAGCACATACGCAGATGCATTCCATCTAGAAGGGGAACCGCTAACCCACACCATGACTATCTCCCATGATATCTGCACAATACCAAACACCGCTCCAATTAACACCAAACCCTACCGACTGCCAGAGAAACACCAAAAGGAGGTCAACGACCAAGTCCAAGAAATGCTGAAGGACGAAATAATAACCACGAGCACCAGCCAGTGGAACGCTCCCCTCTTAGTGGTACCAAAGAAAGCCGACGCGAACGGAAAACAAAAGCTACGCGTAGTAGTAGATTTTCGCAAACTAAATGAGGCAACCATTGGTGACTCCTTCCCACTACCTAACATCACAGACATATTAGACCAGCTAGGAAAGGCCAAATACTTCACCACCTTAGACCTCGCTTCAGGCTACCACCAAGTGCCGATGTCCAAACAGGCGCGGGAAAAAACCGCATTCTCGACACAATACGGACACTACGAATTCAATAGAATGCCTTTCGGGTTAAAAAATGCACCCGCAACGTTTCAGCGACTAATGAACACGATACTAGCAGGACTCCAAGGGATTAAATGCTTCGTATACCTCGACGACATTGTAATCCACGGGGGAAGCTTGAGCGAGCACAACTCGCGCCTGTGCGAAGTACTAACCATCCTGCGCAAACACAACCTAAAACTGCAACCCAACAAGTGTGAATTCCTAAGAAAAGAAGTAAACTACCTCGGTCATGTAATCACCGAAAGTGGGATTATGGCCGACCCAAAGAAAACAAGCGCAGTAAAGGAATTCCCCACACCACGTACTGTTAAAGAGATCCAATCATTCTTGGGACTAGCCGGATACTACAGACGGTTCATAAAGGACTTCTCAAAAATAGCGAAACCCCTGACAACATTAACCACGAAAGACACTTTGTTTAAATGGACGGATGAACAAGACCACGCGTTCCAAACGCTAAAAAACACACTAACAACGGCACCACTCCTAAGCTACCCGGACTTCGAGAAAGAGTTCGTAGTAACCACAGACGCATCCGACTTCGCTATCGGCGCCATATTGTCCCAGGGCGAAATCGATCAGGATAAACCGATCGCCTACGCAAGCCGCGTACTGAACAAAGCAGAAAGAAACTACAGCATGACCGAAAAGGAACTACTCGCCATAGTATGGGCAACAAAACAGTATAGACCATACCTCTACGGAAACAATTTCAAAATAGTAACAGACCATAAACCGCCAATCTGGCTATTCAGCGTAAAAGACCCCGGATCACGGTTAATAAGATGGCGCCTCAAACTCGAAGAATACGATTAGATGGTATTGGAAACTTTTTAACAGCTTGTAATTTCTTTGGATCGGGTCGAACACCTTGTTCAGAAATAATATGTCCTAAGTATCCAACTTCTTTACGGAGGAATTGACATTTGCTAGTTTGTAAAGTTAAACCATTTTCGCGCAATCTATTCAATAATTTTCGAATTTTTATTTCATGTTCTCTCAAAGACGAAGAATATACAACTATATCATCGAGATATACAAATAATTCAGTTCCTTGTAATCCGGTTAAAACTTGATTCATAAGACGTTGGAAAGTAGGTGGTGCATTTTTCAAAACAAAAGGCATGCGAGCAAATTCATAATGACCAGTGGGAGTAGTAAATGCTGTTTTTGAACGATCTTTCGGATCCATTTCTATTTGATGAAAACCATTAGCTAAATCGAACACTGAGAAATATTTTGCTCCTCCTAATCTATCTAAAATTTCGGTTATCTGTGGTAATGGAAATTTATCACTAACTGTTTTATTGTTAAGAGCTCGAAAATCAATAACCATACGCCAACGCTTATTACCTTGGGCATCTGGTTTCTTTGGTACTATCCATAAAGGTGAATTATAAGGAGAACTAGAGGGTTTGATTATCCCTTCTTTAAGCAAAGCCTTTACCTGATCGTCGATCTCTTTCTGATGCACTGGCGGATACCTGTACTGCCGGGTGTTTATGGGTATATTGTCAGTAGTATGAATGAAGTGTTGGAAATTGGGTGCCTTTCCCAAATTGTCTCCAGGTAGAAAGAACCTGTCCGAGTATTCTTGAACGAGTTGTAGCACATGTTGCCGTTCCTCGCTGTTCATGTGGTCCATATCGAGGGTCTTCTTAATTTCTTTGATTCGTTCTTGAGGTGATGTGAATTTATGGCCGGAATTCTTCATGTAATAATCTTCTTCTGATGAACTAATGATATCGTACGGGTAGATTTCTTGAGGTGGCAAATCGAATTGAACATCTCGATTGCTCGTATTAGTTGCCATTACGTGGCAAGTGCCATTATCGTTGGAAGCTGCTGCTTCGCCAATATAAACATCGTTTTGGGTTTTAATTCGCGGCAAATAACCTTCGCGAAGAGTCGTATTTGCTAAACGAACTGTAATGCACTGACTGGTTCGTGCCGGAATCGAATGATGCTTTTTCGTCGGTTGATTTTCCTCTTCTTCTGGACTGTGATAATTTATGAATCCTATTGGTTTGGTCGGTCTATTTCTAATTACGAGGGTTTTATGGAAATACGAGATTTCAGCCTCTTCTTGTAATAGATAAGCGCTACCGAGTAAACCACTAGCTGGTAACTGAAGATTCTTTATCACGTAAAATAGACAAGGTGTCTCATGGATATGAAGAGTTACGGTTCCCGTTGTAAGTATTGGGATGGAAGCAACTCCAGTTACTTCAATTTCTTCTTTATGAATTCTTACTTCTTCCAAATTCAAAGCTTCAAATGTTATCAAATTTACGGACGCTCCTCCGTCCACTAAAAATTCTCCATGCCCACCTTTTAATTCCGGTACTTTAACACGGATCTTTGGAATCAGGGCTTCTTTAATTACTGGTTTCTTCGCGGATTCTCTTGGAATCGAACATGTTGCTGGCGAGGTTGCTCGCTTCTGTTCACCTGATCGCCAACCGGGTGAACGCGATCGTAGTTTAAATGCTGTGCATTATGGGACTTATTATCGTTCCTCTGCTGAGTGAACGAACTACCAGGCTGAGCATAATTATCGCTCATCTGGGCAGAATTAGGTGAATTCTTAAAATTAGAGAAATTGCCATCGCGGCTTTTGTCCTTGCAATAGCAGCACTGACAGCCCTCGTGGTTCTGATACCTTTCGACTCTTTCTTGTTGCCTTGGATGCTGTTGTTGGGACTGCTGATGGTGGAAATTTATGACACCCGGGGTCCTAGGGTTGCCATGCTGTACAGCAAAGGCGGTCGGTTTTCCGTAACCCCGTGGTTTTTCCTCCACACCAGATGTAGTCTCCGTTTGGGATCCATGGTGTCGGCTCCAATTCGTGTTGAATGGTCGTCGGTTGTTAAAATGTCGGGGCCCGTCATTGTTTCCGTAACGATAACCATTCGAGTCCCCACGATCATTCTCACTCCATCCTCGAGTGATCTCCGTGACCTCTTCAAACACTTCTTCTAACTTCTTAAAGTTCTTCGGGTTCACTCGCGATAAATACCGTTCCGGTAACCCGTTTAACCCGCTTAAGCGCCTCTTCATATTCTTGGTTCACTGCTGCGCGAGCATTATGCATTATGTGACGCGTTCTGTTTATGTAATCTTGTGCACTTTCATCCCGGTAGATCCGTAATCGCGAAATTTCGTCTTGGAAAGACCACAAACTTCTACCCGGGGAAAAACATTTCTTTAAATGGTGCAACAAAGCATTCAAGCTTGTGAACGTCTCACCATCCACGCTCTCTCTAGCTGTACCCTTTAACTTTCTAATTATTGCACTTAAATAATTCATTTCTAAAACTGACGGCAAACCATGTGTGCCATCCTCAACACATTGAACAAAATACTTAAGTTCATTTCTATTTCCAGAAAAATTAGGAACTTCTTGAACATACTGTTGAATAGTTGCCTTGAGTTTCAACTGTTCCATAAAATCAGTAAGTTCTGTTTCCTGTTTAGCCATTGTGATAATGTAATTTAACAAAGCACAAGGAGAAAAATAACTTTACTCAACAGTCTATGGACTGATATAATCTGAGTATCCCACCGCTGCCACCAATTTGTTACGAGCCAGGCTTCGCGAGTCCTAAATATGCTCTGAGATCGTGCAAAGGGCTATTTCACCATTGCCAGACTCGAGTCTTCTAGTTCCCGATCGGCACTATATCAATCCTGGGATCGTGCTAAGGGCTATTTCACCTTAACCAGACTCAAGACTGGACCTTGTTAATTAAAAGAATGGCTAGTTACTTTCAGTAGCTCAGAACAGGTCTTGGGATCGTGCTAAGGGCTATTTCACCTTAACCAGACTCAATCCTGCTCATTGATCATGAAAGAATGCCCTAGGCTAAAGTTAAACCTTACTATTGCTCGCCGGATACACCTTGAGCGGTAAAAGTGTATCCTCGTGGGATCTTTTATTATTCTTCTCCTTATACGTGCTTATTTAAATCAAGGATGACTGAACAGGAATTTCCAATAAAGAAGCAATGATTTTGTTAATAAAAACTAAAACAATGATCAATATATTCTGAATGAAAATGCAATACAAAAAATATAATAATGAGAGTTTCAGCGGAAGTGAAATGTTGTTACAATATACTTAAACTGAGTTCGTATTACGTTACGATATTGAACGGGGGAGAAACTGACGAAAGAACTGTGACTTGCCTAACGATCGCGATATGACACGATGTACGTACGGTAATATTGACTGGTTTCGAAGGAGACTAATGCCCGATCTACCACGATGTTCTTTGCTGGTCCGAGTGACAGAGCTTCGCTGTCGATGAGAGTTCGGAACTGATTCCCCCGCTTTCCACTAGAATTTAGGGCTTAAATACCCGAAAACCCAGTGAAAAGGGGGTATGGTGGGAGTATAGGGCGCCAAGGGAGTCTGAGTAAGTCTGAGTTTTAGGAACTAACTGAATGCACCGTGTGCACGTCGCCTTGCTCCCCTACTAGAAAGCTATTAAAACTAGAGATAAGACGGAACGAAAGGAGTCGAAGTCAGAGTTTTAAGGCTCGAAAAATACGCAGGAAAATTCTATGTGGGAAGCTAGTGGATTAAAACTATTGAATCTACGTGTGAAATAATGTTAAGAAAAGTAGTCCGAGAGGATGAATATGTAACAGACGCATGAAGAATTTTTGTTGAAATAATGTTCAAGTAGTCAAAGGAAGCATGACGTGCTTTAAATAGCGCGTTTTGCGTATATTAAGGAAAAGGAAATACACCTTAGCTGGTCAGTAGGCTCTAGCGGACACATCAGCGGTCAAACCGAAATTCAGTAACTGTCGTACTGAGAACCAGACTAGACGTATTTTCTCACAGTGATATTGCAAATAAAGCAGTGTGAATATTCTGCGGACCTGAGACTAATTCTTGATTTATTATTAATCCTTCAATTGGTTATGGGCCCAGACCAGCAAATACTCAAATTAGGAAAAGAAGTATATTAATTAAAAGCGGACCACGCCGGATTCTTTTCAACACGTGGGATAAATTTCACAGAAGAGATTTACAACATGTCTTCCACGACCGTTACTCAAATTGAGAGGCTGAGTAACGAAAACTGGGAATTATGGAAGTTTGAAATCACAATATTATTCAAAAGGAAACAAGTGTTCGAACACGTGGAAAGTATCGCGAGCCCTCCGGCCGAGTTAGCGGCAAGGGAGGAATGGATGCAAAAGGATACGTTAGCCCAGGAAATGATTGTGACTCGTGTTGAGCCCAGCCGAAAGCTACATCTGTTAGCATGCACGACGGCAAACGAAATGTGGAGCAAATTGAAAGCCGTGCATGAAAAGAAGTCCGCGGTGAGTCTACATTTATTGCAGCAAAAGTTTTTCTCATTGCAATTTAATAATATGAGTATCAGCGAATTTCTCTCAAAAATCGAAGAAATTAGGAGTAAGTTAATACAAGTTAGGGAAGAACCCACTGAAAATATGATAATTACCAAAATCCTAATGTGTCTGCCAGAAAAGTTTAAACATTTTCGGTCTGCCTGGGAATCAGTCTCGACTGATAGACAGAATTTAAGAGAGTTAATTTCGGAATTGCTGTTAGAGGAAGAGAGAGCCGAGGTTGATGAACCGACCACGGCACTTCTCACTCACACCAAGGGCAAAGTCAAGTGTGCACGCTGCGGCAAACTCGGACACACAACAGAGCAGTGCTACAAGGGCAAACAGTGCACTTACTGTAAAAAGCAAGGTAACATATCAAAATACTGCTTCTTTAGGAAAAAGGACAAGAAATTAGCTGAGCCAGAAACTCACACAGCTCTACTGGCGAATACGAAATACATCGGCGCACACGCTGCTATGTCGAATGAAAAGTGGTATATGGACAGCGGGTGCACACACCACATGTGTAAAGACAAAAATGTATTTTACAACATAACCAGACTGGAAACCCACGAACAATCCAGCTGGGAAATGGTTCGATGGTGAAAGCCCATGCTGAGGGAACCATAAGGTTGCGCTCGTGTAACAGCGAAACACGGCTGCCAGTAGAATTGAAAGGAGTATTATATGTGCCAGACTTGCAGCTAAACCTTTTCTCTGTCAGTAGCACGCTTGACAAAAATTTACAGATGACCTCAAATAGCCAAGTTGCCAAATTTACCAAGGACCAAAAGGTGATATCACTAGCGAAGCGCGCATGTTTCGCATGATATTTGGCGCGCCTGAACATGCCATGTTAAATAAGGCTGTAACTTCTGAGGGGGCGAAAAATAAGGCAGAGGAACAAGGAAGCAAACTCAATAAAAGGGAGTATTGCGATAATAAATGCAAGTTACTCTGGTACTACCAAAGATTTGCACATCAACACTTTGCGCACATAAGGAAGATACTGTCCCAAGCCGGAATCAATGACAAGTGCGCAAAGGAACATTTTTGCAAAGCCTGCATAGAGGGGAAACAGGCAAAAAGACCGCACAAGCAATCGCAAACTAATACCTGTGCGACAGGTGAATTAATTCACGCTGACCTCTGTGGACCCATGGAGACCACATCCTTAGGCGGATCCAGGTATTTTTTACTGTTTAAGGGTGACTTTTCACACTTTCGCTCAATTTATTTCCTAAAGCACAACAGCGAAACTGTCCAAAACATTAGACACTATTTGAAGCATACCCAAAATCAGGGGATCAATGTCGAAATCCTGCGAACTGACAATGGGACAGAATTTGTAAATGGGCAAGTCAGAACGCTACTTGAGAGCTTGGGAATCTCTCATCAAACAACTCCCATCAAACAAGTGTACCATACACTCCTGCCCAAAATGGCAAGATAGAAAGGGAAATGCGTACAGTGGTTGAAGCAGCGAGGGCTATGCTGCAACAAAACAATTTACCCAAGGATCTGTGGGCAGAGGCAGTAAACACAAGCGTGTATGTAACAAATCGCACCGGAACAATTTCAGTAGAGAATAAAACTCCGTATGAATTATGGGTGAAAAGACGATTCAACCTGAGCGAGTTAAAGGGAACTTTTGGCGACCCAGTATATATACATGTTCCTAAGCAAACCCGACTAAAATGGGACGCAAAAAGCAAAAAGGGGATATTCGTCGGCTACGGAGAGACCACAAAAGGCTTTAAAGTTTACGATAAAGAATTAAGAAAATTCTCCATAGTACGAGAAGTGGTTTTTGCTCCCGAAACCGAATTGAAGAGATCCAATGAGGAAAATCAAACATACAGCATATACGAGACTGAAGGACCTGAATCAGAAGAGGTCGGTCAGGAAAATAGTCTGAGTCATTCATCAGAGGGGCAGCAACTCCAGAAGAGGAAGCAACTCCAGAAGAGGAAGACGACGAAGAATGGAACGAGGCAGAACAGTCTCTGAACGAAGAGAACTCGTCAACTGGAGAACACCGTGAAAATGACTCAGAAGAACTTCAGCGGAGGGAAATGAGACCCCGAAGGAATGTGGGACTCCAGAAAGATATGTAGAATACTATTGTCATTTTCCTCGAGAAACTGATGAGCCCACTACACTTGAGGAAGCCTTAAATTCTCCAGAGGCTTCTCACTGGGAAGAAGCCATGAATTCCGAAAAATTGGCACTCAAGGAAAATAACACATGGATACAGATCGCGAAACCCAAATACAACGTTACAATAATTGATACAAAATGGGTTTACAAGGTAAAGAACGCAAATGACGGTAAGAATAAAATCTACAAGGTTAGATTAGTAGCACGAGGATTCATGCAAAACAATTTTGATTATTATGACATATATTCGCCGGTAATAAAACTCTTAAGCGTAAGATCTCTCCTAGCAATAAGCAATAGGTTTTCCTGGTCAGTCAGACAATTGGATGTCTGCAATGCCTTCTTAAATGGAAGCCTGAAGGAGGAAGTATATATAAAGCAACCGAAGAACTTTGGTATGCAAAGCCGATACGTATGCAAGCTAAACAAGGCGTTATATGCGCTAAAAGAAGCACCGAAGTGCTGGTACGACCGACTAAACGAGTGTATCACAGGACAGAATTTTCGAAGGGCTGTAAGTGATAAGTGCATGTATGTATACAATGATAAAACTTCAAAGGTGTACTTACTAGTCTTTGTCGATGATATACAGGGTGGAAAGTATCATGTGTCAGCCATTGCAGGGGGTAAATCTGCGTGCCATGGGGAGAAGATAATTCTAATATAACATTACATTTTGCGCTTCCGTTTGTTAGTTATAGCAAGTTAAACAATCAGTAGAAAAGACGCGGTCAGGCGAGTTGCAGCCACCTTTTGACCGGCCGGACCGGCATGGCAAAGTAGGTCACGGTGACCTACATTGAAAATCGAAAGGACATCGGATGCGAACAGATCAACGTCGATAAGGCGGTATTCCTAGCGCGAGATGTCAGTAGTTAGGAGATAATGAGCTCTGAATCTCGCCTAGAAGACAGCACGACGCGACGACACGTCTGGGCGAGGCGGCGATATGCGGGCGGCCATTGCAGTCGATCTCTTCGTAGCGCGATCGCCACGCAACACAACCGTAGAGAGGTCTCGCTACGTAGTAATCAGTCGAAGCGATGCTTACTTGAGAAATTTTAAATTAATTGTGGGTGGGAATGTGCGACATGCGTCGTACAGCTTTCTTACACGTAACATTCTTTTTGGCTAAAAATTTGCCGCTCCAACTGCTCGCTACTGCAGAGTTGTGTGGGACAGCGGACATAATTTCGACCTACGATCGGATTCTCATTGAGACGTACAATTATTAGCGTCGTGTTTAGAAGTTAATAAAGGGAATGATACGTGAGACTGCAGCGTTGACATTTTATAATATCATTGAAAATTGGCAGGATTTCTGCTACCTCCGCCAGCTGTAGAATAAAATAGTACGCATAATGATAATTTAAAAGTGGTACGGGTTTAGAGGGGCTTGACGTATCTAAACTTTGATCGCGATTTGAGCAAGCGTTTGGAGATGACAAGAAACATCTTGCCGGTTAGCATGCGAGAATCAAAATCGGAAATAAAATCGAATCGCTGCCTTGGTGCGTTCGCACCAGCGGCGCTAACCCGACTGCTCCTCGAATGCTTCGTTTCCTAACATCCGAGCAAGCCACGGCACGGCATCGTTCGACTGCTGCTTCTTCGCCTTTCCTCCAGCTTTGCCACTTTCTTAATAGCATGCGCTTGCGATGACTAGATCCCTCATCAATCGGGTCGCGCTGTCCGTTTAAGTCCATCCAAATCCAGTGAATCAAATTTATCAGAAGCCTAAGATACCTTTTCACGCAAGTGTCAAAGTGGCGGCGCGGCGCGACAAAGCGATCGACCTCCAACCGTACTGATCCGAGTTCAGTAGTTACACGCTGTAGCGTTTTTTTTTGTTCCCTTTACATTTCCTTGCCCATTCTTCAGATTTACTCCACGTAAAAGCTATGCGTTATTGTGTAACAGGAAGAACTACACTTATTTCTTAGTATGCTAGTAAGGTGCGTACCGAGTTTCATATCGATAGCTTTGATAGTTCTTTCGGAAAAAAATATGAATTTTCAATTTCGTATTTTCTGACCATCTCTGAGAAGAAAGGGCAAGGAAATGTAAAAGAGTTCGTCCCTCGGGCCCTTTCTTCAAATTTGCGGACGCGTTCATACGCCTCCAGCAGCCAAGGGATTAAATGCTGTGCGTGGTGCTACTGATTCGTTCCAGCGCAGAGATGACAGAATTTTCCTCGACTGCCGAATGCTCATTTACACAGGCTGCATGTGTGTACCTTCATTCATTACACTCTCGAGCCCCCGACCGGTCATCGGCGAGCGAGCATCGCAGAGACGGAATCTCCGTATTGAAACAATGCAACATCGGGCGGTACGTCTGAAATAAATCGGTGGCTTCGGAGTTCATTGCACCACCTGTTTCGGGGTTAATTTCGGACACGACGTTCCATACAATGTATCGGCATTGACTCGGACCACCTGCCATCGACCTCTTTTTAAATGCTCCCATTAAGCGAACTCGTGCCATCTCCGACCTTGCGTAAATTAAAACAACAGGTAATCTCCAATAGGTGAAGAAGGGCAATCTGTAAGTCATTTAAACTTATCCCATTACGGAGATTTCAAAATCGGAGTCAATTTGTCTGTACAAAATCTCCCCAGCAGCCGTACCCTTATGTAATAGAAATTAATTTGGGGAATGCCCTGAAGTATCCTTTAGCGGCCTTGCCGTTCAACTGTCGAAACTGCTGCAACTGCTCCGCGAGTCCCTCGCACCTGTGAAAAAATTCATATGCAGCCGCGCCAATACTCTGACAACTCGCCGGTCGCCGATTGAAAATGTCCACTCTCAGCTTCGTTGGGACATTACTGGATTGCGGACGTCCTTGAGGACATCATTTCTGGGACAGGAATTCTGGATGTGGATTGTTGTACCATTCAGACGGCAACAGGGTAAAAAGTAACAAACTGAATTAAAAATTACAGTTTGCTACATTCTATCCCGTGACCGTCCTGAAAAGGACGCGGACATGGATGCGGACAGGAGGATGGGAGGTGGAGGCCGGAAGCTGGAGCGTAGGATGGTGGTGTGGCTGGAATGGCGAAGGTTGTCTAGTAATTTTGGCGGGGTCTTTTAGCCAGCTGTTCGACGTGCTGGCCTTGGTTCTCAATGCACAAGTGCATTCTGTGCATCATGCTGGCCCTGACGTCAGCCAACATGACGTTCCGCCTCAACTCTTCAGCACATACCGTAATTCTTTCGATGAGCTGCTGCTCAGTATCTATGGGGATTCTATATACAAGGTCCTTGAGGGCGCCCCAAAAAAAAAGTCTAATGGCGTCAAATCCGGTGAGCGTGGCGGCCACTCAATCGGGCCATGGAGACCAATCCAGTGATTCCCAAAAACATTCTGGAGGTGGTCGCGCGATATGCGCGCGGTATGTGCCGGCGCGCCGTCTTGCATAAACCAAGTTCTCTGATTCTCTGCGCCAAGGATGATACCATCCGGCAGTAGTCCTGGCAAGTCGCGCTGTAGAAACTCAACGTAGGCCTCTGCGTTGAGGCGATGGGGCAAGATAAAGGGGCCAATAATATTATCGCCTAAAATACCGGCCCACACGTTAACTGAGAACTGTCTTTGGGCGTTGTTCGGCACTACCACCCGCGGGTTCTCCGTGGCCCATACGTGTGTATTATGCAGGTTTAGTCTGCCAGTTCTTCCAAATCCAGCCTCGTCGGTAAACAGAATGTTCGCTAAGAACTGCGGATTTTGCAGCGTTTCGCCAACGAGCCATCGGCAAAATCCGATCCGCCGCTCCGGATCGGCTGGCTGAAGCTCCTGCACCCGCTGGACGTGAAAGGGGTGATAATCCTCCTCGTGGAGGACCTGGAGCACTGTGGTATGGGACGTCCCCTCCATCGCAGCGATCTTCCTGCTGCTGGTCCCCGGATTTTCTTCCACACGCCGGAGAATACGGTCTTCGAGGTTCGGTCCCCGACGAGGACGTCCTCCGCTGGCGCACTTTCCAAAGCTACCGAAATCCCTCAACCGCTGGGCAATGCGACTGAAGGTCCGAGCGCAAGGAACAGGGCGGCCGGGAAACTCGTCAGCGTACATGCGCCTAGCTAATTCCGCGTCCCGCCGGGCACGGCCATAGCATAAATGCATTTCCTCCATCTCTTCTTTATAATACATGGTTGTACTACACTTGTCACTGGTAACTGCACTAAACTTAACACTGGATGTGCAATCGTCAAAATGCGTAGGAGAAGTGTCGCCAAGGAATCTCGGATCTCCCGACTCGCGTAAAACAATTGGTAAAACAAATTGCATCGTGTCGCCAGGCAACGAAAGATCAGATACCCACACACCAGACCTTTCCGACCGAATTTCTGGCGGAAGAAACAGTAAAGTACAGAGAGAACCGGCTCGGATTACCAGAGAGCTAAAATGCTCTCGGATGTGCTTTAATGATTTGTTTAGAGACATTCGGCATGCGTGCGCCTGGCTAAGGGAAGAGGTTCATCATGATAATTTCTCCAACGAAGCTGAGAGTGGACATTTTCAATCGGCGACCGGCGAGTTGTCAGAGTATTGGCGCGGCTGCATATGAATTTTTTCACAGGTGCGAGGGACTCGCGGAGCAGTTGCAGCAGTTTCGACAGTTGAACGGCAAGGCCGCTAAAGGATACTTCAGGGCATTCCCCAAATTAATTTCTATTACATAAGGGTACGGCTGCTGGGGAGATTTTGTACAGACAAATTGACTCCGATTTTGAAATCTCCGTAATGGGATAAGTTTAAATGACTTACAGATTGCCCTTCTTCACCTATTGGAGATTACCTGTTGTTTTAATTTACGCAAGGTCGGAGATGGCACGAGTTCGCTTAATGGGAGCATTTAAAAAGAGGTCGATGGCAGGTGGTCCGAGTCAATGCCGATACATTGTATGGAACGTCGTGTCCGAAATTAACCCCGAAACAGGTGGTGCAATGAACTCCGAAGCCACCGATTTATTTCAGACGTACCGCCCGATGTTGCATTGTTTCAATACGGAGATTCCGTCTCTGCGATGCTCGCTCGCCGATGACCGGTCGGGGGCTCGAGAGTGTAATGAATGAAGGTACACACATGCAGCCTGTGTAAATGAGCATTCGGCAGTCGAGGAAAATTCTGTCATCTCTGCGCTGGAACGAATCAGTAGCACCACGCACAGCATTTAATCCCTTGGCTGCTGGAGGCGTATGAACGCGTCCGCAAATTTGAAGAAAGGGCCCGAGGGACGAACTCTTTTACATTTCCTTGCCCTTTCTTCTCAGAGATGGTCAGAAAATACGAAATTGAAAATTCATATTTTTTTCCGAAAGAACTATCAAAGCTATCGATATGAAACTCGGTACGCACCTTACTAGCATACTAAGAAATAAGTGTAGTTCTTCCTGTTACACAATAACGCATAGCTTTTACGTGGAGTAAATCTGAAGAATGGGCAAGGAAATGTAAAGGGAACAAAAAAAAACGCTACAGCGTGTAACTACTGAACTCGGATCAGTACGGTTGGAGGTCGATCGCTTTGTCGCGCCGCGCCGCCACTTTGACACTTGCGTGAAAAGGTATCTTAGGCTTCTGATAAATTTGATTCACTGGATTTGGATGGACTTAAACGGACAGCGCGACCCGATTGATGAGGGATCTAGTCATCGCAAGCGCATGCTATTAAGAAAGTGGCAAAGCTGGAGGAAAGGCGAAGAAGCAGCAGTCGAACGATGCCGTGCCGTGGCTTGCTCGGATGTTAGGAAACGAAGCATTCGAGGAGCAGTCGGGTTAGCGCCGCTGGTGCGAACGCACCAAGGCAGCGATTCGATTTTATTTCCGATTTTGATTCTCGCATGCTAACCGGCAAGATGTTTCTTGTCATCTCCAAACGCTTGCTCAAATCGCGATCAAAGTTTAGATACGTCAAGCCCCTCTAAACCCGTACCACTTTTAAATTATCATTATGCGTACTATTTTATTCTACAGCTGGCGGAGGTAGCAGAAATCCTGCCAATTTTCAATGATATTATAAAATGTCAACGCTGCAGTCTCACGTATCATTCCCTTTATTAACTTCTAAACACGACGCTAATAATTGTACGTCTCAATGAGAATCCGATCGTAGGTCGAAATTATGTCCGCTGTCCCACACAACTCTGCAGTAGCGAGCAGTTGGAGCGGCAAATTTTTAGCCAAAAGGAATGTTACGTGTAAGAAAGCTGTACGACGCATGTCGCACATTCCCACCCACAATTAATTTAAAATTTCTCAAGTAAGCATCGCTTCGACTGATTACTACGTAGCGAGACCTCTCTACGGTTGTGTTGCGTGGCGATCGCGCTACGAAGAGATCGACTGCAATGGCCGCCCGCATATCGCCGCCTCGCCCAGACGTGTCGTCGCGTCGTGCTGTCTTCTAGGCGAGATTCAGAGCTCATTATCTCCTAACTACTGACATCTCGCGCTAGGAATACCGCCTTATCGACGTTGATCTGTTCGCATCCGATGTCCTTTCGATTTTCAATGTAGGTCACCGTGACCTACTTTGCCATGCCGGTCCGGCCGGTCAAAAGGTGGCTGCATACACGGGTTGCCAGCTTTCAGGCGCCTTTTCTACTAATTATTTAACATGTTATAACTAACAAACGGAAGCGCAAAATGCAATGTTATATTAGAATTATCTTCTCCCCATGGCACGCAGATTTACCCCCTGCAATGGCTGACACATGATACTTTCCACCCTGTATTATGCACCGGGGCTGGACCAATGCTGGACAATATCATTGCCAATTTAAAAGAAACATTTAAAATGAAAGATCTGGGGTTAGCCAGCAAATACTTAGGGATTGAAATTAAACAGGAACTAATAAATAAAGTAACAACATTGGACCAAACCCAATATCTGAAGGCGGTGTTGACAAAATTTGGGATGGAAGATTGTCGTCCAGTGGGAACTCCCATGGACAACAACATTAACCTAACCAACTTAAAAAGAGATAGGTCGGAAAGCGAAGCGATAGAAACCTTATGCCGAAAAGGGATAGGATGCATAATGTACGCGATGTTGGGCACACGGCCAGATTTATGCGCCAGCATAACGTTATTATCGCGATATCAGTCATGCGCAAGCCAGGATCTCTGGTTGTACATTAAAAGGCTGCTGCGATGTATTAAAGGAACTATAGACTTAAGATTAACATATCGTTTTAGAAACGAAGTTAAGGTACTAGTAGGATTTACAGATGCAGACTCGGGCTCAAACCAGATCGACAGAAAGTCAACAAGCGGCTATTACTACTTTCTGTATGGGAACATAGTCGCCTGGGCATCAAAGAAAAAAAATTCAGTCGCTCTGTCATCCTGCGAGGCGGAATACGTCGCACTAAGCTCTTGTGTCAGGGACGGATGTTGGCTGAGGAATTTACTTGGAGAACTGGAAATCGCCAAAAACGTAAAAGTAAAAATCTATGAAGACAATCCGTCTGCCATTAAAGTGTGCAACTCTCACGAACAGTTGAAGAGACTGAAGCATATAGACATCCGTCATCACTTTATCAAAGACCACATAGAGAACGGGGAAATAGAGGTGAACTATATAAATACTGCAGAACAAGTAGCAGACATATTAACCAAGCCAGTTACTCAGAGAACTCTGATAAAACATAGAATGTACATGGGGCTGGAAAACGCGCCGAATTAGAAATATTTAGAAAGGCCGAAGCCAGAAGGGAAAAAGAACCCATATTACTTTACATTATTTTTGTTATTATTAATACAGATGTATGCATAATTAAAGGTCACACATGCAACCTTTGCGGGAGGGTGTTGAAATAAATGTTCAAGTAGTCAAAGGAAGCATGACGTGCTTTAAATAGCGCGGTCCAAAGTATATATGTATGTTTTGCGTATATTAAGGAAAAGGAAATACACCTTAGCTGGTCAGTAGGCTCTAGCGGACACATCAGCGGTCAAACCGAAATTCAGTAACTGTCGTACTGAGAACCAGACTAGACGTATTTTCTCACAGTGATATTGCAAATAAAGTAGTGTGAATATTCTGCGGACCTGAGACTAATTCTTGATTTATTATTAATCCTTCAATTATTTTATCCCAAAAAGTTTTAAATTGTCCATCTTGAAATTTACAGAGCTTTTAGAGGAGACTTCAATGCAACTCCATTATTTTGTTCAAAATGGACAAAAGTGCGTTTTCGGAAATAAACAATTAAAATTTTTGAACAATTTTTAAACAAATTAAGAAGGTCCCTACGTTCCTTAAATATTTTTCTAATGAAAATTCAATTCTTTCTGCGTAAAACTGCGTTTTGCGCTTCTCGATATCTCATACCGTTCCAGAGATATGATTTTTCAAAAAAAAAGTTGCACCTATTTTGCAATGCACTATCAGGAAAATGTGAGATTATTCTCGAGTCTCGTTAATGCTCGGGACAGACTCGAGAATAATAACGATAATAATAAGAAATATCTGATTGAGAGAATTTCTTCTTTTACTTTACTTTACGCCACTTGAAATTTACTTCAGCTGAATGGTTTTTCGGTAACTACGTTAGATTTCCATACTCATTTTTCCGATACTTCGGCTCGGGAGACTCAAAGACGGCCAGCCCTTAGTTTCACAAGAAAGGGCGCCAGGCATCGAAGATGCCACACAAGATCCGTAATTCGCAAAAGGGCGGGCTACGAGGAATCTCCCGAGACGGCGTAACGTGCCTCTCGGCTAGCTCAGACAACAAAGGGAGAGCACGTGGGTTCGACACGAATGAACAGTGGCCAGGATTGAATTAGAAAACTGTTTTATTTCGACAATGCAAAGCGATATCAAGGTCCTTCGCTCGAGGTGTTCACTAGCAACCTCGGGCGAAGCACGTGGCCGCGAGTTAGAAGAAAGTCGAGATCACAGTCCGATGTTAGCTAATTCGACGCGGTTGTTCGGCGTTAAGACGGTTGATGACTTCGCGGTCGTCTGAATTCTACGCAAAGCTACACGTTGACTCTTGGCTGACTTCGTCAGCCCGCAGGAAGATATCAGTTAGAAATAGAGCAGATGGAAAACTCGGAAGTTCGATAGAGAGGAAGATCGCGAATAGATCGTAGACGAAACTTACACTCGGGCAACTACAAGCCTGAAGGGCGAAGAAACAGAGAAGGTCTAGCTGAGATCCCACAAAAGTGGGTCCCTTACAGACTGCTAGACCGGAAAGATGTTCGCTTACCGCTAGTTTTTCCCTAAGCGTTAGTTGGAAGTTAGAGGAGCGTTAAAGCTTCGTCCTTCCTTCCTTCCTTCCTTCGGTAATCGTTGCTATTGTTCGCTAATGTCGGTAGTCGCTCGCTAGTCCGCTCGCTTCGATCGTCAGCACAAGAGTGACGAATTCTCCGCTCTCTTCTCTAACGTTCGCCTAGCCGCCTTTGTCCCCCGAAATCGATCGCTATTGGTCGCCGGATCCTACCGCGCCCGCAGGGCTCGCTAAGCCCTCGGACGAACGACGCCAGGGCCGTAGGCCCCACAGTGCGCCAACCCCGCTCCGTCGAGACGACAAACGGTCAGTCTCCCACGTTGCTGGGTGCCTCGAGGTCGCCTGCCTCACCACCCAGTTTCCTCCCACGTTGACCAGTCGTCGTCGGAAACTTTCGGAGACTGCTGACCCCTTAATGTTCATCCTGGTCGGGCCGAATTCCTCTGGGCTGACAGAGTTGGTGACTTCGGGTGCTGTGGGTAGTTGGTCGTCCCTGATTGCTGCTCCCTAATTGGCAAAGGCGAAGTTGATCGGCGTTAGTTGAGATTCTCGCTCTTCTGAGGCTCTTTATTGGAGACGCTAGTTTACTATTTTCTCGGCGCTCGATTTGAGCGAGAGGGTTGCTTTTGTGACGTACGACAAACGCAACGTCACAGCACATAACTTGCATAATAATTGACATTTTTACCAATGAAATGCGAATAATGTGGTTGTATATTAAGGACTACATGTTCACCAAAATTTCATCAAAATCGAAGACAAAGTGTCAAAAGGTGTGATCACTTTGCGTGGAATCGCCCATATACATACAGGGTGTCCCAAAAATGTAATAAAATATTAGCGCCATCGTGTTGGGATGGTTGTTAGGAAGAAAATGGCAGGTTTGAAATTTGATGTTTGGCCCTCAATTTCGAGTTATTAAACATTAAGTTATGCTCCACCCCTCACGCTCTTGGCGAGTCACGGACGGCTATCGCTTGGTCCTAGAAAAAGGGAGGTGACCAAAAACGTCTTGGCGGTCAGCCTGTGAACATCGCGATGGAGGAGGGCCAACCGGTGCTCAACCGTTCGGTTTTCCCAAAACGAAACAATCGCTGTCTCGGTGCGGTCGTACCGACGGCCCAGCCAGCGGCCCGCTGCATGGGTGCTTCTCGATACCTGAACACGGCACGGCATCGCCCGACGAACGCTTCCTTCCCCTTTCTTCTTGCTTTCCCACTTTCTTATCATGCGCTTACGATAACCAATGTCCTTGAATAGTTGTTTCGCGACATCCGATTAGATTCAATTAAATCCGACCAAATCCAGTGACTCAAATTTATCAGGAGCCTATGATACTTCTTCTTACAAATATCGAAGTGGCGCCGTGGCAAAGCGTTGGAACAGTGACCGTGGTGATCCGAGTTCTGTTCCCTGTTGTCACGGTTGTTTTTTTTGTTTTTTTCTTGCTTCTCATCATGTTCAATACCCGGTAGTCGTAATATTTTTTCTTCCACGTTTCCCCGCCTTTCCTCTTATTTATTCATTTTCGTTCATATTTATTCGTTACATCTCTTATTTATTCATGCTCGTTCAGGTCTTCCATCCTTGTAAATTTCCCCGATGGCCTTGCATTTCGCGATGTATGCCTCTTCTGGTGAGTAGTCCTCTGCGGACTTAGGGCATTTTATTTCCACGATGCCGTCTTCGTCTATAAGACCGTCGGGAGATGCGCCCAAGAATGCAATCTCGGAGTCGATGAAGAGGCCGCAGGGGTGGATGTTCAATCCAAGTTGCTTCTCCATCGCTTGACGAGCAGCAGCTTCGTGCTTCTTGCCGTAGGCCAAACTCTTCACGTTCAGGCATTGTGGATAAATTAGTTGTTGCACTAATTTCGCACACTTGGTCGTCGGTAGGCGCGTGCACACTGGACCAAAATTGGACGCCGTCAGCATATGTCTCCTGTAGTAAGACCACTCATGACTGTCGCCCTGGTCACGAGTCTCTGCTTCGATGCGGCTCCGATTACTTTGCCATTCAATCCGAGTGGTGTAATGGCGGTGTAATTCCGACTCGTACTCTTCTTCTTCCATGTCGGGTTTCTCCACTCTGTCTCCGTAATCTTGATCCCTCGTTGCGGCCATTCTTTTCACGTAGCTTCGCCGCTCTTTATTGGCTTCCTTTGCCTTCTTTATGCGCGCTACTTGCATTTTCCGACGCCTTTCGATTCTCTCTTAGATCGTCGAAGGCTGGCCCCTGGCTTCGATACGGCGGCCCCTGTGTTGTTCTGGACCACAGCAGCCGCGCATCTTCCTTCGTAGGATCCTTTTCTCCCATAATTGATGCGCTTCCCGCCGATGAACTTGGCAATTATTGCATTGAAACTTTCAACCGCATTGCTGTTCATCCTGTGCAGTAAACTTTCAGCGAGAAGGCGGGGCCGTTGCAGGATCTCCTGTATCTTTTGATAAGCCCCTACTTGAATCAACTGCGGGACCATATTCTCTTCATTCTCTTTCGGCGTTCCACGGCAGAAGTAGCTGAGTTCTCGACATCGTCTGTGCTCGCCGAAAACATGACTCGCAACATTGTCGATGTCGTTCTTCAAGTTCGCTATCTTCATTGCATGTGGCACATTCTCCTCGCCCATACGGCGCATTGCAGCGTGGAGTACTCCGGTACGAATACGCATGGCGCTCTTCTCAACAATACTTCTGCAGGGACCGTTGGGGATCTTAGGCAGGATTTCTTGCATCTTCTGCATCATGTTCCGCAGCAGGTGGTTCGTGCATTCAATCTTCTTCACGCGCAGCACATTCTTGTACGGATCATTGTCTCGTATTTTCTTGAATACACTGCTGTCTCCATCGCCAATCAGAGTGGAGTAAATCAGCCCGTGCATCTGGACGCTTGACTTGAAACCTTCCTCGATGATGTCGCTCTCCATAGCCGTGGAAGTTTGGTTGCGGCCCCAGTTCTTGTAGCAAGTGTGGTTGCGGGGCTCTTCGCTTCTTTTCGCCGCTGTGAGGCAGATTGCGCAGAATTTGTTCCGCACGGAAAAGATTAGAACTTTTTGTGTGTGGAATCCCACTATCGCTCCAACACCCGACAGAGAATTATATTTCCCTGACCTGTAGGACCTTTTCATCCAGACACCATCGGCAATTACCGGTATGTGGGGTAGGTCCGTTCCTGGTGCAATGTCTCCTCTTACAATGGCCAATCTTCTCTCTTCTGCTGCTGCTGCGTCCATCTCAGTTGCCGCTGCTTTCTTGAATCCGCGCACCAGATCTTCGTGGCAGTCGTCATACTTGCGCCTGGACGTGCAAGGGACGTTCATGGATCCCAGGAACTCTTCTAATTGCGCGTATCCGCCCCCAGTAGCTATGGTTCCTGCGACCGCGCCGTGGTTCACATTCATCACTGACTGCTCGTTGGGGTGGCTGCTTATTGTGCCCTTGTACATGCACATTGCGCATTGCACACGCAGGATTGTTTTGAGCCCGTCCTTCTTTTCCGAGTGGATTTTCAGATGCGCGATCCCGCAGGCGAATCGCTCGGAGTGACGGGCCAACCTTTGCATTTCTTCGAAGATGTGCACGAGGTCAACGATTCTGTCGCCTTCCACAATTAGGCCTGCGTCAGCCACCACCTCGGTCGTAGCTTCTGTCAATCCTTTTTCGAGCACCAGACCACTGTCCTCTCTGCATACATCAGTGTCATTGCTTCCACGATTGGAACACTCACTGTTCACAGAACGCGCATCATCCTGCACAGAGTCCACACTACACACTCCCACTTGAACTTCACTAATTGCAGCGGATGCTGCATCATGCGATGATGAAGGTGTAGGTGAGCCGATGAGGTCCAGGCATTCCAAGTCCATGGGCTCCGCATCGTCCTCCATGGAGTCCGCGCTACACATTCACACTTGCACTTCACTTGTTGCAGGAAACATTGCGTTATACGACGTTGACGGTGCAGGTGAGTTGTGGTTCAACATCGCAAGGATGTCTGCTTGTTGCAATTCTGGTGGAGTGGGCGGCTTTTGCATCAGTGACCCGAGCATAGTCGCCAATTCCATTTCCACGTCCTTGTGTAATTTATCCGCTCTTTCTTGGCGGCGTCTAAGCAGAAATAAGATTTGTGAATTAATAGTGAAACCAGGCTGCAATGGACATCTATAACATTACTTTGAAAATTCATCGGAGAATATCCGATAGATCTTTCTACTTACCTCTCAACCCATTTCTTACGCCGTGAAAATCGCCTCTCGCTTGGTACAAGACGATTTCGGGATTGTCCCTTGCATCTCCTTCTTACGGTGGTCGCATAACTTTTTTCTTCCATCGTAGGATCTTCAAAGCGGTTTTGCTCACCAACTTCACTAAGCCGCTTGTCAGGTCTTGTCGTGAAAACCTTTGCGATGAAACTGACTCTCCAACTCTATCCTACCCATAGTCAAAGACACGGCACAGCAAAACACATGTTACAGACTTTTACTGCCGAAAACACGGTGGAGGTAGAGAAAACGTTCGTCGGACGGATAGAGAGGAAGAAGGAGGGATGGAGAGAATGAATGAATGAATGAATTTATTATATCCTAGGGCATAAGTAGTCCTCTCAGGACAAAAACATAGTAAATAAGTTAACAGAAATATACATAAAAATAAGAGAAACAAGGTAAGAATAATCTGTACAAAGCTTAAAGATATAAAGAAAACATAGAAATAAAAATAAGCGCAGAAAAACGGAAAAGAAAAGCAGCGGTAAGACCCCCACACATCGCCAGTGTGGTCGATCACGCCTCGCCGTAGGTCGCGAGAAGATAAGTAGCCAAGGCGCCTTTAAAGGCAGCCTCGGAATCGGAGGCACGAAGACTCGCAGGTAGGGAGTTCCAGAATTGGGGACCTCGTACGGAGTACGAGGCCCCATAGAACACCGTGCGGTGGCTAGGTGTTACAAAAAGGGGTCCTCTCTGACAAGAGGGATACCCCGCGGATAAATAAACTTATCCCTAAGAAGAAGGGGCGACGCTCGCGGACCTTGAGCCAGGATAGGCGCCGGAAGTACGGTGTGATGTGCGCATCACGTGGCACATCAAAGATAAATCGCACGCAGGAGTTAAGCGCGCGCTGTATCCTGAGCTCGAGAGTCGTACTGATGCCCAGCAAAGCCAGGCAACAGCAATCAAGAAACGAGCTTAACTTTGAGGCTCCGCGGCAACGCAGCACTGTGACGTCTCAGCCCCGCAAGCACACCATAGACCTTACTACAGATGTGTCGAGTGTGATCCCCCCAGTCAAGAGTGGGCGATATGTGCAGACCAAGCGAGACGACCCGAGAGCCGTACGGGATGGGTATACCGTCCATCTGAACCAGGGGGGCACCGGCGACATGCTGCAGGCCAAGGGCACGAGCAGAGCCAAGCATCAAGCACTGCGTTTTAGATACGTTTAATTTAAGAGAGTTCAAAGTGAACCAGGCAGAGACGCTGGCAAGGTCAGAATTGATCCTTGTAATTGCGTCTTCCAGTTGGTTGTAAGGCGCGGAGATGTACAATTGTACATCATCCGCGTATTTGACCACCTTGGAGTAGAAGATAGAAGAATTAAGGTCTTGAATATAGAGTGAGAAAAGGAACGGTCCAAGGACGGAACCTTGCAGCACGCTCGAGTGGACCGGGGAGAATTGAGAGGTAGACCGCCCGATTCTGACCGCCTGTACCCTATTAGTAAGGTAGGACCAGATCCACCGTAAGACCGGAAAAGAAAGATTGAAAGAGTGAAGTTTAGTAAGGAGAAGAGAGTGGTCTACGGTGTCAAAGGCCTTTGAGAAATCAAGACACACCAGGATTGTGACCATCCGCTGATCAGCAGCGAGACGGGCGAGTCCTCCAGGAGTGTCAGGAGAGCGGTTTGTGTAGATCGGTTTTTCACAAAACCATGTTGTGAGGGGTCCAACTTCCCAGAGCTATGGAGAAAACTCTGAATGTTGGTGAGGACCAACCTCTCAAGGATTTTAGAAAGCTCAGGAAGGATAGAGATAGGGCGAAAGTCAGTCAGTACAGAAGCGTTCGGTTTTTTAGGTATCGGGGTGATGAAAGAGCGACGCCAGGCGTCAGGAAAGATAGAGAAAGCAAGAGAAGAATTAAAGATCTGCAAGACAGAGCGGTAAATAGCAAGAAACGAAAGAGAGAGAAACCTCGTACTCAGCTCATCCGAGTGCGAGATGGACGAATTACTGAGGCGTAAAGCGCGAGCAAGACTCTCCTCCGTGACCGGAGAGAAATAGAAGGACGAATCATCAGAGGGACAGTTAGACAAACACAAACATGCGGGGACCGCCGGTGGAGATGGGGCGTGAGCCGAAAGGAAGAAGGTATTAAGGGTGTCCGGAGACAAGTGAGTGGGAGCGGAAGTACGAGAGGGAGGAAGAACACCGAACGATTTTAGCTCGCGCCAAACTTCGTTCGGGTTAGTAAGGTTGGAAAGCCTGTCGAAGAGAAAAGTAGATCTAGCTCGCGCAAGAAGAGCTTGAACTCTGTTTCGACAGGCTCTATATTGTACCCGCAAGTCCGGATTCCCAGTTCTAATATAGGATGTCCTGAGGGAGTCACGAGAACGCATCTCGAGACGAATCTCAGGAGTGATCCAGGGAACAGGTGGCCGTCTAACACGCAGGGGTCGAAGAGGGGCAAGCTCATTGAGAACTTGGAGCAAGTCCGCATTGAGATTATCAACCAACCGATCGACGCTGCTCTCACAAGAATTCGTAGCAACACGAGCACAGCTGAGCTGAGAGATATCACTGAGTAGCGTGTCGCGATCGATTGAACCATACCTCCGACGAAGATCGTTAAAAGCAGCAAGACGTGAAGTTAAGACGTATTCTAAAGAAATGAAATCATGACCAGAGCAGCGAGGCTCTTTACTGTGAGAGAAAGAAGCAACCCTGCTAGAATCATCCACAAGCCCAAGGTCGAGCCAAGTGGAGGAGAGAGAAGTGTGAAAAGTGGGAGAATAAGGAATAGAATAGATATTGAGGCGAGAAAAAAGATCTCCAAGGTAGACGGAGTCAAAAGAGGAGGAGCCCATGTCCGCATTCCAATCGCCAAGAACCACCTTATTGGGGTAGTCCGAGACAATGTCAGCGAACAGGGGCTCGAAGTGAGAGAGTGGAGCGTGCGGGGGCCGATAGACGACCCCGACGAGAAGGGAGCCCACAGAGGGGATAACCACCTCTGCGAAAAGGTATTCAGGACCATTAGAGACGAAGAAGAGGAGGAGGACGCAATTACACGGGCAGAGAAAGAATCGCGAAAATAGAGGCAAACGCCTCCATCCATTCTGCCATTCCTGTCAGACCTGAGTAATAAATATCCCGGTACCGCACACCGGCTGTCTGGGATAGAGCTAGATAACCACGACTCCGAGACTGCGACGATGTCGTAGACGGAGCTTCCAAGAAAAGAGGCGAGAACTTTAAAATGCGCGGCCAAGGATTGGGCGTTAATGTGCCCGATAGTAAGCCTAGTAGTGGGGGGCGGGATGGCGAAGCGAGTAGGCGGCGAACGGGGGGGAAGGCTTCATGCAAGCTTTCTCTCAATGTCAAGCGGTGAGTCTATCCGGACGGGGGTGCTAGACTCAGTCTTCTTTATAAATATACTTCCATCCCGGTGCCACACACGAGTGAAGCCACGCTCACGAGCGAGCGATCGACATCGCTTAAGAAGAGCAGAAACATCCCGAGGAAGAAACTCGTTGACTTAGATCGAGTTAGAGGGAAACACAGGATCTATTGCCGAAGCATTTAGATTACGCTTCACGCGCTTCGCAGCAAGCAGAGTGTTCCGAACAGTAGCCGAAGTGACCCGAACGTGAATCGTGCGCGGACGATCCATGGAGGGGGTACGGCGCAGACGTGATACCGATACCACGTCACCGGCAGACACCGGCGCCCCCAGAATCTGAGCAACTCGCAAGACGTGAGATCGGAGATCCTCACCAGAGGAATCCGGGAAGCCAGCGATTAGGAGCTCGCTAGATCGGCTAGCCACCTCAAGACGAGCAAGACGTGCCACGGTCGAATCAGCAGCAGACGTTTGGGCCGCTCTACGTTCACCAACTTATTGAAGTTCAAGACGTAGATTGTTGACCGAGGTAGTGAGGCCAACGAGTTGCGACGAGTGGGACCCAGCTTTGGACTCAAGAACCGCAGTGCGCTTGTCCAAGTTGTTAAGTTTGTCTGTATGCTGCGCCGTGGTAGAAGTCAGCTTCTCAAGACACGCATTGATCTTGGCAGTCTGGGCATGCTGATCAGCCATGAATCTGGCCAGCGTCGTCGTGAGGGCGTTGATGGCCGTAGTAAGGGCTGATAAATCAGCAGTGGAGTCATCAGCCGGCGGCGCGGGCGTAGTAAGTAGAGGCGACGATGGCACCGAGACGGATCTGGCGAGCGGCGTGGCAGCAGATGAAGAAGCCGAGGTTCCGACAGGCGATGCAGTAATCTTGCAGCCCTGAGCCTTGTGGAGCTTCAAGCATCCTGGATGCCCCGTAAAATTGCATAGAGAGCACCTATCCACGTCCTTCTTTATGGCCTTCCTGCATTGGAGGCACATAACACTTTGCTCCATAGCGGACATTCCCAGGCAGTAGAGTTGACAGCCGTGAAAGTAGACGAAAATAGGTGGGAGCCAAGAAAACGTCAGGCTGCGAGAGGGCGCACAGGGCGAAGCAGTGGAGAATTTCAAAAATTTCTCGGCCGAAATTTAACAGAAATTTCGGTCACCCACGTAAGGGGT